>JAQPPZ010002169.1:10000000-10600000 GCA_028583015.1 Wollemia nobilis
TTTTTCACCTACCCCTAGGTGAAGGAAAATAAACAGACAAAAACAAAAAAATACAAAAAATAAAATAAAACAACAAAAAAAATTTGACCTACCCTTAGGTGAATGAAAATAAATAGACAAAAACAAAAACATAAAAAAACAAAATAAAACAACAAAAAAAAATTTCACCTACCCCTAGGTGAACAAAAATAAACAGACAAAAACAAAAACATACAAAAAACAAAATAAAAAAAAAAAAAAAATTCACCTACCCCTAGGTGAACGAAAAAAAACAGAAAAAAAAAACAAACAAACAAACAAACAAAAAAATACAAAAAACAAAATAAAACAACAAAAAAAAATTCACTTACCCCTAGGTGATCGAAAATAAACAGACAACCAAAAACAAAACACAAAAGAAAAAAAAAGAAAAAAAAATGATTCATTACCAACCCCACTAAATTAAAAACAAAAACAAACAAATAAACAAGAAGAAAAAGAAAAACAAAATCTAAAGGGCAAGACCACCTACCTCGACATAGCGGACACTAGCTTTCGCTCCAGCCGAGCCACCAACACCAACATCAAAACCGCCATCGCTTCCCTCACCAACCTCCATCTCACTCATTTCTCTAAATTTGTAAAATCACAAATGGAAGAATGGCAATGAAAGCGACATCAAGCCTTTAAATAACCGCTTTTAATGGCAAAAAATGTGCACACGTGTTTTCCACGATGCGTGTAAACACAAATCTATGGTATGTGACGAAAAAATCGCACACCCGCGATTTGCGGCATAAAAAATGAAAACCTGCAAATAGCGCCCTAAACCGCAACTCAACGGTTCCTAAAAATGTAAATCGTGATAACACGGTTAATCAAAAAAAAAACATCTCTTTGAAAGCGCAAATGAAGGCCTTACAGCTAAAAATGACAATAGCCAAACAAAATGACCCAAGGTTAAAATTGACACCCACTCCGTGAGGTTACAAAACATGGTAATGACAAATCAATTTGCACTAAGGAATTGCTAACAATCATTGGGACAGGCACCTAGGATGATTGGTTCCTTCAAATCACAAACATGCATGTCAATCAAATCAAATGGTAATTTTGAATGAATAAATTAACCCAAAGCTTGGGGCAGCTCATTTGCATAAACAATAACAAACAATCATAAAATACCTTTCATCAATTGGTTCTTGGGCTTCACTATTTACCCATTTACCAATTGAGGGGGTAAAAAAAAATGAGTCCATCCATCCAATAAATTTAGATGTCATTAGTTTTTGCACCGCATTGTGTTGTACACAATGTAGTACAAAAAGGGGCAACTGTAGACACCAAAATACGACACCTTCTAAATCACATTTACCACCCCACCATCAAATCTCGCATGATAAAAAGATATGGCTAAGTTCTAACTTAGGGGTATAAAATCCTACACATTATCCTATTTTCTCAATTTACTTAATTTGGAAAATCACCCTAGGATACCTTGTCTACCCATTGGACATGTGTCCTAGACACTTCACCCAACATCTTTGCCACATCTTACCCATTCTTGTCCCCCGATCTTTGCACATGGGATAGATTCCCAACATCCATGCCACATCCCATCCACCTTGTCTCTTGTGTCCCTTCACATAGGACAGTATCCCATGTTTCACTACACTTGTAGCCACATCACCTCAGTTAAGTGAGGCACACTAAATGACTCACTATGACTGCCCTTCCACCTGGCAGTTCAGATTTGCCACTTGGCAAGTCAGGCTTGCCACCTCTCATTTCCCTCCAGAACCCCAAGAGGCCTATAAATGCACCATCATTCCACCAAGAAAAGGGAGTTGAATTTACATACCGACAAGCTACCAAAATACATCTAGACCCAGCGAGAAATAACGAGCACAAGCTCAATTCTGACCGTTGGCTTGAATCCCGAGGTAACCTATTTTTAGCCCAAACCGCCCGTCTGTAGTTTCACAGTCAAAAATGCACGTCTATGGTTTCACAATCGCAGGTTCACGGTTTCAAATTCACCATCGCGCGTCCGCGGTTCCATAGTCCCGAGAGCAAACATCAAACAGAGATCAGTAAGTTATTCATTTGATTAGCAAGGCATTTTTAATTACTATTTCTATGTTTTTTGCAAGTATTTCTTCAAGGGTTTTTATCTGTACTTGTTTCTAATCATGTATACAGGTGCTACTAACCCTTGTTCGAATTTCATGTGTGTAGGAGGTAGGTATTTGGAGAGCAATTGAATCTAGAGTGATTGGGGTTGCAAAATCATTGCAGGGAATCGTCAACGATCGTAGAGTTTGAGACATTGAGGTCCCAGATTTGAGTTTTGAGGTTTTTTGCCTTCTTTGCACAATCGTGTATCCACGGTTACACAGTCCCAATCGTAGGCCTACATTTTCTAAACTGCACATCTACGGTTACACAGTCACAACCATAGGCTCACGGTTTCTAAACCGCACATCCGTGGTTACATAGTCACAACCGCAGGCCCGCGGTTCTCCATAAACTACCAAACTTTTTTTGGCTATATCTAACTCATCCAGACTCGGATTGAGCTAAAATTTTAAGGGTGGGTTCCTGACATTCCCTAGAATATCTCCACCAATTTTTAGGCCATTTGGAGTAGCAGAGATTAGTAAGTTATTCATTTGTTAGCAAGGCATTTTTAATTACTATTTCTATGTTTTTTACAAGCATTCCTTCAAGGATTTTTATCTATACTTGTTTCTAATCATGTATACAGGTGCTACTGACTCTTATTTGACTTTCATGTGTGCAGGATATAGGTATTTGAATATTTATTAAAGTAGGAGTGGCCCATAATTGGATACTCAAGCTCACTCACCAATTGCATTGGAGCGAAAGAAGACCAAAGACACCACCAATAATTTGATTAGCCAAAGGGGTTTTCCCCTCTTTATGCTCATTGTATCATGTGAAAGCAAGCATTCACTTATTGTAATCATACCCCTATGCACTTGGGGTAAATCATTATAAAAAGGAGACTAAGGCTCTAATAAAATTCAATACAAAATTCATTTATTCTGCAATTGCTTGTTTTCATTATTTTACTTGCAAGGTGTTGTCTTCTTTTGCTTACAAAAGTAAAGGAACTAAGCTAGTGAAAGTAAAACACCTAATCTAAGAAAGAGGAAAGCACCTAAATCAAAAAAAAAAAGAGGAAAGCACCTATGCTAGTAATGGTAAAGCAAATAAACTAAGGCAATGAAAACTAAACAACAACTAAGCTAAGGGAGGTGGACAACTTTGCTAAGATAAAGGATTGAAAGGCCACTAAGCTATGAAACTCAAAATAACTATGATAAAGAAAGCAAAAGAATGATGATGATTTGGGCTAAAAATGGATGAGAAAAACCTCTGATATGTGGTCCTATGCTATTGGTGGAGTTTATGGAAGTTGTTGTCTATCTTTATGGTCCAAATTGCCTTAGGAACCCTAACCACCCGAGGAGTGGCGGTTGGCTATGCTAACCACTAGGGAGCAGGCAGTTGGGTGTGTGAGAGGTTTTTGCTAACTTTATAAGGTGCTTGTAGTACTTTGCTTCCTAAAGGGTAATCTAGCCAAGTCTTCCCTACAAAATAGTGTAGAACAAAATTATTAGGAGATATTTTGTGATGGTAATAAAAATGAGATAAACAATTTGAAATAAAGAGTCACAATCCACAAGGAAAATAACCAAATGCCAACAAAACAATAGATTAACTTGCAAGCTAAGAAGAAGCCTAGCTAATCCAAAGTTTAAAACTAAGTACTAATCAAAAGCAATAATGATGTTTTGCAAAGGAATGGGAGGGGTGACAAACCCTAGGCACCCCAAGCTAGTTGACAAATTGAAAGAAAATCTAACTAACAAGTGGATGATATAACCTAACTAAGAAGATGATGAATAAGAAACTTGATTGTTGCAAGAGAAACTAAGACTAAAGAAAAATAAGTGATGATGTGTTAAGAAGAAAGGGGAAGGTGACTAACCTTGACACCCCAATCTTGATGATAAACTAATGATAAGCCTATCTAACAAGTTTATTGCAAGCCTAGTTAACAAGAAACCAAATTTTGTAAAATAAAACTAAGATTTTGATGATGCTTGATAAAGGGGAAGGTGACATACCTTAGACACCCCAAATTTGATGCATGATAAGGTGGTAAGGATTCATACACACCTTGGGATTGTTGTGATGGGCCTATCTTGTAGGTAAGGCTCTGAGTGACAATAAGTGATGATTAGCCAATCGTCCAGGCCCTAGCGGTTGGGATTGTTGACCATCTAGGGGCTGGTGGTTGGACCTAGGAATAAATAATAAGAGTTCTATAGGGGGGACCTCAGTTTGAATGATGTAATAATGATTTTTATGTGATTTTAGGCCTATGACATAGACAAAAAGCAATAAAATTAGC
The DNA here is from genome assembly GCA_028583015.1 of Wollemia nobilis. Classification (NCBI taxonomy): domain Eukaryota; kingdom Viridiplantae; phylum Streptophyta; class Pinopsida; order Araucariales; family Araucariaceae; genus Wollemia; species Wollemia nobilis. The sequence continues at coordinate 10,004,424 of JAQPPZ010002169.1, forward strand.
AAGCAAAGTAAGATGAGCAAAGGAACATGAAAAATCCTAAAAGAAACACACAAGACATGTTAAGATAGAAAGCAACAAGAAATAACTATTGCTACAACCTATGAAAGACAAGAAATGCCTAGTGTGTCATGGGTTAGCAAGGTCCCACCATGATCGCCATATATGTAACAAGGAAAAGTGCCCCATTTACATTAATGATAAATAAGATGTGTTACAAATGATATTTCTTTTGCAAATGGCCCTCTCGAGAGTTATAATATGGTCCCCAAAGTGGAGAAATCCCCTCTTACAACATGCAATATCAATGGTGCTTCAATGGTCTTCCTTGGTCACCTCCAAAGGGTGGATGAATTTCAATAGTTGTGGTAGCTGGACCATCCTAGGCTGCATACTCCTCCATGGCACCTGCACACAACCCACAACAAACAATCAATAACATCAAGAGGGCCTATCTTGATTAGACCCAAACCATATGGAGATGCAAATACAAAAACTCTAAAAACCTTGATAAAAGGAATAAAAGTGCATGAAAATGTTACAAAACCTTATAAATTTACCTTACTTACCTTATTGACCTATTTGTTATTGATTTGATGTCTATATTTGGCCTTAGAATGCAACTGCCTAAGGGGTTGCGATTGGGACTGCTAACTGCCAAGGGGGCTAGTGGTTGGGTTTGATAATTGCCTGTTGGATTCATGATGCTTTGGTGTAGTTGAGATTTGGTATGGGTCCTCTGTGGAATGCTAGGATACTCTAGTGTTGATCTAATGCAGGTTTGACCTCCTGTTTGAGAGCAGCTTCAAGATGAATATGGAAGTATGCTTCAAGACACCTTCATTCCATGGTTATTTTGTGCATGCAAAAAGGGAAGGATCACCCTAAGATGCTTTAACACACAAAGGAGCAAAGGGCTAGAATAATTTTGGCAAAGTTTTGGCTAGTGAACTCAAACTTCTTATGCAAATAAATAAATGAGGGGGTATTTACAAATTTTTGCAAGGGAGGAGGGGGTGGTGACTAGGAGGTGAGGTGGCATGAGGTGGCAACCATGTGGTAGGTGTGGAGGATAAGAAAAATCTAGAGATTTCTATTTGGAGGAATGTGCACCTTCCAACATTAATGACCTTGGGTGAGGAGAGTCCTCACCCACCCAAGTGTCATAAATGGGCATGGGAAGTGGTGATAGAGCATGGAATGTGGAGGACTTTTAAATTTATGAAAATTAAAAGGTGAAATTGAAAGGATTTGGGAATTTATGATGAATATTTATTAGGAGCTTTGACTTGGGATTTGGAAAATTTTAAATTCATGCAAAATTGCAAAGGAGGATTTGGAAGGACTTGGGGATTTATTAGAAGCATTTATTAAGGGATTTGGTGGGGATTTTGAGGGTTGATTAGGATTTTTGAGGATTTGATTTGGGATTTGGGAATTTATTGTGGATTTTTCTTGGGATTTGACTAGGGGTTAGGAAATAATTAGGGCTTTATTAGAGATTTGATTAGGGAATTAGGGATTAATTGGGATTTTGATATTTTTGAGGATGATTTGAGGAATTTAAAAGAGTTAAAGAAGAATTAGAGGAATTTAGAAGGATTTGGGGGAATTAGGGGAATTTGAGGAATTAAAGAGGAATTAGAGGAAATTTAGGAGGATTTAGGGGAATTAGGAGGAAATTGGAATTTTAGGGAAATTAAAGAAGAATTAGAGGGATTTAGAAGGGTTTAGGGAAATTGAAGAGGAAATTGAGAATTTAGGGAAATTAAAGAAGAATTAGAGGGATTTAGAAGGATTTAGGGAATTTAGAGAAATTAGAGGGGGATTAGAGGAATTCAGAGGAATTAGGGAAGGAATTAGAGGAAATTAGAGGAATTAGAGAAATTAGAGAAGAAATTAAAGGAAATTAGATGAATTTAGAGGGAGAATTAGAATATTTGAAGGAATTTAGAGAAATTAGAGAGAGGATTAGGGATTTAGAGGAAATTAAGAGAATTAGAGAGAGAATAGAGGAATTTGGAGGGAATTAGAAGAATTAAAGGGGAAATTGGGATTTTTGGAAGGATTTAGGGAAATTTGGGATCTTGGTGGATTGATTGCAAAATGGGTTTAGGTGGTTACAAAATTGACACTTTTTGGGTGTCTACATGTTCATTATTATGGTGAAGTTTTTGGGTAGGAACTTGAAGGCTTATAGATATGGGCTTATAAGTGGACTTAAGAATAGTAATAGCATCTACAACATCACCCACCAATAGTTTATAGATGATATAACCCTTTTTGGGAGGGCAAGGATAAACAAGGCCAAAGATTTGAATAATTAAAGGAATACGAAAGAGCATTAGGGCAGAAAGTTAATAGGACAACAAAATTTACTTCCTAAACTCCCCAACTAAAATCAAAGCAGGGATGGAGGTTACTTCAAATGGAGGCAAATTTACCAACAACTATTTAAGAGATTCCTTTATTTGAAGGGATAATGAGGATATCATTATGGAATCTAGTTATAACTAAAGTTCCTAATGAACTATTAGCATGGAAAAGTATATGGTTATCATTAGCAAGAAGAGTGCAGTTAATTAAATTAGTCTTATAGGTCATTAAAACTTATTATATGTTCTTTTATACTATGCTAAAATCAATTGAAAAAAGTTTAATATTTATTATGTGATCATTTTTGTTATTAGGATTGCATGATAAAGGAAATTTTCTTTGGTGAAATGGATCAAGGTATGTGATGATAAATCTTAGATATTAAATATCTTAGATATATTGTGGTGTTGTAGGAGTAGGTTACAACGATGCTTAGGGGTTGTGGCACTACGGGAGAAGGTTACAACGATGCATAGGGGCTGCGACGTAGGTTACAATGATGTATAGGGACTGTGGTGCTACGGGATTAGGTTTACAGCAATGCGTAGAGGCTGCAAAGTAGGTTACAATGATACGTAGGGGCTACGACACTATGGTGAGCAGGTTATAGCCATGTGTAGGGGTTGCAATGCTATAAGAGTAGGTTACAGCGATGCATAGGGGCTTTGATGTTATGATGAGTAGTTTATAGTGAGTGTGATGCATAGGGGCTACGATGAGTAGGCTATAGTGAGTGTACGATGAGTGTGAAGTCAGTGATGATGGACATGGGTAGCAGGGTTCCTATAGCGATGTGGAGGCAGGAGAGGGCAAAGCCCATGGGGAACCAAAGGATTGTAGGAAGCACAAACATCAACAATGGGCTTAGTGCAAACTCTAGGTGCAGTTAAGCATTGAATGGAGAGGGTTGTTCGTAAACCATCTCTTCAGTCTATGATAAAATATTCAATAAGAAGAAATATCTCTCAGAGATCTTTGGGTTCGCGAGTGAATGAAACCCTACCTTCTATCAAGATTTTAGAGGATGAATTTGGGTTGGATTTAATTGATCATGAAGCTTGAACAATTATTTGCAAACTCAAGGGCAAAAGACCATGCCTAGAGGAGCTCAAAGGATACATTAAATTTTGGTGGACCGATTCAGAATTCCAAGTAACTCTCCTACCCAAAAATTTATTTTATGTTTTCTTTTCTAATTTAGGGGATAGAGATGACGTAATGGATTATAGATATAATTGGTTTTTTGGACAAACGGGTGTCTATATAAGACCTTGAACTCCTAGTTTTAACCCCTTTATAGAAAAAGTTAATTGCTTTCCAATCTAGGTAAATCTTTATGCTCTTCCTGTGGAGTTTTGGGGAGAGAAGATTTTCACCAAAATCGATGATGCCATTGGTGCATACTAGTATATGGATGCCCAAAAAGAGAAAAAATTATCCAGTAAAATTAATATGAGTAAAGCAAGATTGGCTGTTTAGATGGATGTTTCAGTTTTGGGGCCTCAATCCATTACTATCTCCTCGAGCAAAGAGGAATGGATCCAAAATATAGAATATGAAAATTTATCCATAAGATGTTATGGTTATCAGCAATATGGTCATATGAAGAAGAGATGTCAAAACATCTTATCATGTTTTGATTTCTTCTTTGTGGAGAAGGCCTTGCATGTGAATGATTCAAAACCTTCAAATGTCTCAGTTTAAAATAAAGAATCTCATCCTCTAGATGCATCAATTATCCAACAAGAATCATGCAAGCAACAAAAGACTCAACCTCAAAAGGAGAATTTGAATCAGATCAGTGATAAAAATAAAATGATTACTAAAGATCATCCAAAATCTTCAAATGTCTCAGGTCAAAATAAAGAAGCTCATCCTCCAAAGGCACCAATTATCCAGTAGGAATCTTGCAAGCAAAAAAAGACTCAACCCCAAAAGGAGAATTTGAATCAAATTAGTGATAAAAATAAAATGGTTACTAAAGATCATCCAGATGGTTCCATGGAAAATATTAGCACCTCAGATGGTATTCTTGAAGCTAATTATGAAACAATCGGTGATGGTTAGTTTTTTGAAAATGAAGATCCTACAAAATGTGTTACAACTAGATATTACCTTAGGAGCTTGAAGTGCAAAAATGCATTCTTAGATCTTGCCACTTTATAGGAGGAAGAACCTTTGCTACAAAAGAAAAATAGTCAAACTTATGGATGAATGTTATCTTTGTTATCCTTCTATCTATTGCAGTTATGTGCCACGTAAGGGTTATTCTTGTTGTTAGTTTAAAAAAAAAGAAAATAAGTTGATTATGGAAACTTAGCAGTTGGAGGAAGATGGAGAATATCTTTGATAGAAAAGCAAATATAAGTATGTTGTAATTAACTTGTTAGAAATGTAATGAGAGCAATGTATTTTTTTTTTGTTAATGGGAGTGCCCCCAATAGAAGCCACACATAGATTATTAAAAAAAAGGTATGTGATGATAAAACTAGGGGAGGTCTTAGTTTAAGAGTTCTTATGTATGCAAACTTAGCTCTTAGGGGAAAAGTAATTTGGAGATTGTACAAAGAGAGTCAAAGACAATGGGAAAATTTTCTTCTAAGTATGTTGAGCACAATGACCCAAGCTTAATATTTATTGCATTCTCTCTACCAAATGGTTTTGCACTATAGAATAATTTTAAAAAAATCAATTGATCTAGTGATTATAGGTGTAATATGAGCGGTGGGAACTAGAGGAAATTTTTCTATTTGTATGGATACTTGGTGTGATAATAAACCACTCAATCTAGATTCAATTTTGAAACCATGGATGAGATTACTTCAAGATAAATATGGTGATAGGGTTTCAAACATTTTGTACAAGGATCGGGAAGGAAGATACAAATGGGAAGAAGATTTCTCTACAAGTATATAGGACATTGATGCTAGGAGGCAATTGAGTAGAAAGATAACAACAATGATTATTCTAAGGGGAGCCAAGGATAAGTTGATTTGGGAGTTGAATAACTCGGGAGAATACACAACAAGAAGTGGATATAATATAAAGCACCATCAAAATAGGAATATTGCAAGAATATGGAGAGATATTTAGGATAGCCCGAGCATTCCTAAAGTTAAAATGTTTATTTGGCTAGTAGGGCATAGAATAATTTTATCCTAGTATAACCTTATGAAAAGGGGTTTTCATGGCCCCTCAAAATGTGTTCTTTGTAAAATGGAGGAGAGTATAAACCATCTCTTGGGACATTGCTCAATAGTTTGGAAACTATGGAAATGGATTCTTAATATGTTTGGTAAATGCATGGTGATGAATGGAAGAATTGAAGAATGACTAGAGCAATGGTAGAACACTTTTAAAAGTGACGCTTTACAGACAATTTGGGATATATCAAAAGATACAATACTTTAGACTGTATAGATAGAAATGAATAGAAAAATATTTAAATGAAAGGAAATAAGTTTAGAGGTAATGAAAAGGAATATTTGTTTAGCCATAGAGGAGTCTAAACCAACCCTATCAACTCACCCAATCCCTAATATGGAAGTAGAGAACCTTGATATATGGAGTCAAGTCATCAAATGGAATTACAATGTTGGGGATAGGAGAAACAAAAGAAGGCAAAGAATATAAAGTAGAAACCACCAGATGTGGATTTGATGAAGCATATAAAGGAAATATAGGACCAGCAGGAAGATGAATAATTAGAAATAACGGGGGAGATAATTTATCTCATCATGCTTTCAATAGTGAATTTAAGAAAAAATGAAGCTAAAGCTTGGGAAGCTTTGGAAGGGTTAAAAATATGCAAATAAATAAAATGGAACAAAGTATGGATGGAAGGTGATTCACTCATAGTAATAAATGCAATTTTGAGGAAAGCAAAGGCTCCATGAAAATAAAAGATATAGTTATGGAAATTCAAGACCTTGCTATAGAGTTTGAAAAAATCAAGTTTACGCATACATTAAGGGAAGGAAACAAATGTGCATATAGGCTAGACAATAGAGGATTGTGAAGTTAAATTATCTTTTCCTTGGTTAGATAAAGTAGTAAGTTTAGCTAAAGTTGACAAGAAAATATTGATTGTCTAAATCAAATAATGATTAAGATTTACTTTAATGTTTTCCATTGGTAATATTTGCTTTATTTTATAACATTAATGTGTTTTCATATAAACTATGTATTACAATTTTTGTGGTTGCACTTGTGCTTTAGGAAGGAAACTAGCATCTATATTTAGTAAAACGAGTTATGATAGTGCAATGTTTTGGATATATTACTCTACTAAGATGCAATGCATATATTAAAGAGGTGAGGTTTTGGTATTGTGAAAGCTACTATATAAAAATATCAAGAAGGATGTTGAATTCTGGAATATTTGTATTCACATAGAAATTTGAAAAAGTTCCAAAAAATGAAAATAAATAATTTAGACATTTTATGTAAAATGATGTAGATTTCTAGCTCTAGCAACTCAATTAAGATGAGAATTGAATTTATTTATAAACTCTCATGCTGTAAAGAAGAGAGTTGTGATTTCCTGAGGGTGGTAGACTCGAGTACAACCCCTTGTTCTCTAGTAAAAAAAAAAAGCTCAATAATTTTATCAACATGAGTTTTTAGAGAATTATCTAAACTTAATAAACGTCTTCTAGAAACTATCTAAATAATGAAATAATTTTAATTATCCTAACAAAATTTGGTAGGGACACCTTCTTGCTTATTCCATGGAAAACTAATACGTTTACCACATGTCTAAGATCTGATTGATGGTAGGAATTTCCTTTGACAACTCCTTTGATAGCTACATGAAAGGGTATGGGCCATTGGATGAGCAATCCATGGCTCTAAGGGCTTAGGGTTTCCCTTTTATTCACTTTTCTTTGGATCAACACTTATCATAGATCTAGGAAATCGATGACAAATGTTATTTTTGTCTTCTTTACCTAGTGTTTGCCATTGATTTTAGAATTGATAGTGGGAATGACCCTCCTCTTTTTACCTTTATTTAAAATTTTCAACTAGCCTCTCGATGAGGCCAACTTGTCAAAGTGGCCAAGGCAAGCCTCCTTTGGGTGTAGTGAATTTTCACTACAAAACCATTTACTCGAATCTTATACAAAAAGTGAAAAGAAGGACGAAAGAGAAGGATTTGGTGGGCACTTAATGAAACCATAAATAATCATTATATCTATAGATAATATTACACAACACTATGATAATTAAGTGAGTGGGAAAGGGTTTTTATACCAATACGAAAATCCTAATTACATCATAAATTTTAACCTAAGATAACATAATGGGAGGTTTATAGGTTAATTACAAGTTATAAAGAGGGTTTAACCATAATAAGGTTAAATTTGGTCCATAGGGCTTACATAAAAAATATTACAAATAGTAAAAACATTTTATAATAAAATTCCCTTAGGCCTATCCAATACATCACACAATGTCGACCTTGGCTAATATACATATTACAATTTTAACACCCCCCATAATTTGAATTGAGGGACCAAGTAGAGAATACATTAGTAACAATAATATCACCCCCATATGATGGATACTCTAACGAGTCTCCACATTTTGAGGTAGAGTCATCTGGATTACCCCCACCATCTAAAATATGCTATTGCAAAAATATTTCCCGTACAAGAGTCTCCTTAGGCTAGATTGCAGTCATCGTTGTCATCATTGGACACTCCCACACACATCCACAAAACTATCACTAGGACTTCAAATGAAGAAGAGAAGATAAGATCACCAACTACTTTAAATATAAGCTCTTTCAATCTTCCATTATCACATAAGGTATGTCTTAAAGATAATTTTTTCTCTTACGACATACACTATCCTATTTAAATACTTTATCTTGTCCTTAGGCCACTCCATTTCAATCACCAAAATAGGCTTTACATGAACCTACTTAAAAAAATAGTTGTAATATACTTCCAAGATTACTTGGACAAGATATAAAATAAGAAATAGATCATGAAAGATTAGATCATCATAAAGAAGTTGAATCAATCACCCAAAGGAGGAAGAGGGATTGACTAGATCACATCCTAAATAATTTTCTTACAAGCCTTCAAAGAACTCAAAATTTACTACAGCTATCATAAATCTATTTATATCTCTAAAAAAGTAGGCCAAGGATTTTGATTGCATAGAAAATTGTAAAACTACCTTCTTAAAATAAGGCAATAGGGCTTGAGAAATATTCCACACAATTTGGCCCAAAATACTGAAATAGATCTATAAATTGATGTTTTTGGAGTATATTATATTATTTGGTACATGCAAATGTACCACCTTGGGTACATTATTATATTAGGATATGTGTCCTAAATTATTGAGTGGGTAAATATTTTATGTAATGTAATAAAGTGCAGGAAATGCACAAATGTCATGTAGTTAAGTTTGCAAGTATGATGAGAGTAAATGTGCACAAGTGTCCATTATGTAAGAGTGCACATGTGTCCTTAGAATAGGAAAGTGAAGAGTCTCAAAGGAGAGTGAATTTTAAGAGTACTCCATATGAAGAATCGCATTGCATTATATATTTGTGACTAAGTATTTTAATGAGCATCAAAAATGCATTGTACATAGCATGCATTAGTAGACCTTTATTCTACATTATTTGACTATTTTTGTGAGCATTTATTAGTGTCCATTTTATGAGTTATTTTTGAAGTTTTTTTATTAAACTAGAGGAATCGATAACTCGTTACAATTTTCTACGCCTCTTCGTGGGTTCAAATCTTGCTCATTATCGCCACTATAACCTCTAGTTGCACCGAGTAAACCTTTTACATAGTTGGATATGCTGATGCGACAAGCCCATCGGTACTACGAGGATCGAGGGATTGGAACCCTGGTCTCCATGCTCCTACAAAAGTGTTTTGACCATTGAACTAAGCCCTTAGACCCGTGAGTTATTTCTAAAGTTATTAGTGAGTTTTATGTGATTAAAATATTGCCATCATTATATATTTTATATTGCAACTTTATTTGAGATCCTGTGATTAGTTGCATTAAGTATTAAGCATCAAAAGCTAACAGTGGTATTGGAGCTACAACAAGGTTCTTTCTTGCACAAGTTTTTAGAAGTTATAAATTTTCTAAGGACATATCCACTGGTCAAGAAGAAACCATTGAAGTTAAAGATATTACCTCTGGAGAAGGAAAAACCAGAGAATATAGTATTTCCATTGTGTTGAAAAAAAACCAGTGAGGATTGAAGATTTTAAAAACCTCGAAAAGATTGAGTTTACCTAGTCCAAGAATAAATTCAGAATAAAAGGCAAATTACAACATAGTTTAAGGTCTTGACGATAGACCTTGATATTGACAAGATTAAAAGACCCAATAAGGAGGTCCTATTGAAAAGTTTGATAGATTCGAAGGAAGAAGAAAATTCCATATTACTCGTGAAGACTATGACTCAACATACATTTTTAACACTAGATTGAAGAACAACTAGTAAAGATTATTGATTTCAAAATTTTGGAGATTTGGATGTATTTGATTGTTGTTGTCTAATATTTTGTTGTAAAGAATTGATTTTGGAGTTGTAGAAAAAGAATAGACAACAAATATTGAGGAGACCCAAGAAAGAGGTCCCATAGGAGATTGGAGATTGAAGATTGTGAAGAACCAAGACAGAGGCTCCATTGAAGATTGAAGACAAACAAGACCCAAGAGAAGAGGTATCGTAGCAGATTGAAGAAAGAAGAGAGAAATGTTAGCTTTTGAGGATATATGCATTGGGAGAGATCTATCATAGGTCCTAATAAGATACCAAAAATATGAAAGAAAGTATTTCTGCAATATGACTGAAATATACTATAAATAGAAAGTGACGAAAATACAATGCAGTATGGAGGTAATGGTCACTCCATTAATATAAGCTAAAGAACTACATTGTACTCCATACAGGAGTTCTACTACTCTCTACTATAATGCACTTGATATATGATATGTCTCTATGAGGCCCTTTATATAGGAAGATAGATTCCTTGGCCAACACTCTACCTAGTTGTACAAGGGGACACCTTGCCTTCAACTTGCACATTGACACTTGTGCATTTATTACATTGCTTGAAGTAACTAGCTAACTTCCCCCTAAAGTAATCTCCTACTCTAACTATGTACCAAAGGTGGTACATTTACATGACCCAAATGATGTAATATACTCTAACTCTAACACCCCCTATATTACATTATTTGGGTATTGAAGATTTCAATCTTCAATATGGATCTTCTTCTATTGGGTACTGGAACTTGTATCCTTCTTCATTGCTTACTGTAATTTGATCAAGTAGGTAGTGAGTGTCTTCATATGATGCAAAGAGAGTTGTATTTGAGGGTTCTTCAATCTTTTGAAAATGCTTGTCTAGTTTAGTCTTTATGGTTTCTTTGCTATTCAAGTCTTCTTTGCTATGATCTCCTTTAGCATGTCTTTTCTTCCTTTTCCTTCTTCTCCTACGATTCTGCATTGATACTAGTGGAATTTATGCTTCATGAGGAGTTAGTCTATCATCACAATAATATTGATTTGTATTGCTAGCTTGCTTCATGTGTTGAGTGAGTACAAACATAATTAATGATAGGTAAATCATCAAACATTCCTCATATGTGAATATAACTATCTTTTGTGAATTCCACCATGCCTTGAAGAGGTTTTCATGAAGATAACCAATTAATGCTTCAAAGCTACCCTATTTTACTTCTTTAATAAATAAGGAGAATCTCTCCTTATCATTAGTTGATAGATTCTCATATCCTTCAAGGGTATCTATCAAATTCTGAGAATACAATTCCATTTCATGAAATAATTCTTTATTAATAAAGGCATTTCTTATTATTTCATCCATATTCCTCTTGATAGAAGTCCTTTGAATACTCTAAGTTGAATCTTTGAAGTAGTCTACCTTATAACTCCCTAGTTTAGAGTATATGAGTTTGATTTGATAAAACCTTTTTAGAGCTTAGGTTTTGTAGGCTTCCTTATATCTCCCTAGTTAAGATATGTGAATTTGATTTAATACGACTCTTGTAGAATTTATTTTGTAGAAACCTTATGACTCCCAAATGGATTGAATACTTGATAAAATTTGAATGAATGCTATTATTATCAAGTTTTGTAGAATGCCTTATGTCTCCCTAGTGATTTTGGATATGTTGTATGAGTGATAAAGTGCTTTTTGTGAATAGTAGTTCAATTTTAGGTTGATTTTGTAAAGTTTTGTAAATACAAAAATCAACTTTTATTACTCCTTATTTCTCCTATTGAACTAAGCACTTTCTAATTTGATGAGGTTCTAATGGTTGGATTTCTTTTGTTCCTTTAATGTAGTTTTGAGACAAGTATACCAATTAATTTCCAACTCTTGATAATCCTTAATGAACCTCATTTTATAGCTTTTGATATTTGATATTTAATGTTTCTAAATTCCAATATCCTACTTTGGTGTAGTATTCCTTATAACTCCCTAATTTGGAATATTAGAAAACAATAATATTTGCAATAATTTTAATTTTTCCAGGTAGAAATCCTTATTTCTCCTATGTTTTAATTTGCAAATATTAAGCTATAATTCTCCTTCAATTTTGCTTTCAAATATGGTTGATTTTCTTATAATTTCAACTTTATATTATACCCTTATAACTCCTATTAATGAAAGCAAATTAGAATAAGGTAAATCCTTACCTTTATAATGTTGCAAACCCCTACGTACTCGATGCTGAATTTCAGACGTAGATGATAACAATATTTAGTATTCCTCATAGTTGTTATGACCAATGTATTCTCCAATGTATGGGTGTAGATGAGATCGACAGTCTTTAATGCTTATCTTGAACTCCTGAATGATGGCTGATTTTTTATTCTCTTATGACTGCAATATTTGGATAGTGGATGCCTCAAGTATGACCACCTTGACCAAGAGCTTTAAATGCTCTTTTACTATTATCCCTCATTGCTATTAATATGCTACAAATGATGCTATGAATATGCTTTCTCCTTAGTCTTTGATACCTCAAATAGGGATAGATTCTTGTAGTGGGTGACAAGTGTCACGATAGTTTCACTTTAACACCTTGGAGTGTTATAGTCTTGTATGAGTACTTATATTCCTTGGTGACAAGTGTTATTTTTCTTCTAACACTTCCAACCTCCTCCTGTGTAATGCCTTCTTGGACTTTCCTTCAAACGTGCAAAGGATGAGTGCTCGTGTGGGAGACATTAGGGTTTCCTTCAAGGTGACAAGTGTCACCTTCCCTTTTGCATGGGCCTTCTCTTCTCAACATCTCTCAATGTATTATTTGCAAGGTTCTTTTATCAATGTATTATGGCCAACTTCTCCTTTGTTGTATGCTTTCGATGGTGCTTGATGCAAACTGGTTCCAACTGTAGTAGTGAGCAACGCTTCGATGGCTATGGGAAATGCTTTGGTGGAGTTTTGAGATACTCCAATGGTGCCCTTGAGTGCTCCTTGTGGATGTACATCTAGCTGGTATAGCCTTCTTTTGTGCTTTGTTTTCCTCCTCCTTTCAACCTGCTATGTATTTGCCTTTGTAGATAATATTTCTCCTTCCTTGTGTTATGTTGTATTTGCTTGTAGGTACCTTGATACGGTTGTCCAAAACCATGGATGATATGAGCTCTTTGAGAGGCTATTCTACCTTGCTTGGAGGATGCTCTTTACATGACCGCTTTGAGCTGATTTCCTCTTGTGAAGAATGTGCCTTTGTGGCACTTAAACTCTATCCTTCTTCCTATGTAGGACAGATTAGTATGGTGCAAGATAATGTAAATAAACTTGTAAATAGAATACCTTCTTTTTGCACCTCCTTTTGCACTCTATTCTGTTGGTTTTAATGGTGGCTTTCTTGTAGGCAAGGGCTGATTTGACGTTGTCTCCTTTTCTAGACAACTCTCTCCTTTGCTTGGTTACTTTGGTAATAAACCCAAGCTAATAACCACGTAGATAGAAGCTTTTGTAGAAGTAATTTTTGCACTAATTTTTTTGTAAATAGCCCTTAGTGCACCTCGAATCTGAGACTCACCAAGTCTCGATTTGTAGCTTCTTTTACTGATTTTTGATGGTGGCTTTCTTCTCCACTCCTTGGAGGAATCTGATCTGATTTTGGTGGCTTCTTTGGGCCATGAAATGTTGTAGGTTCTATGCACCAAATAGTGTCTCTAGACACTTTGATAATCTGTTGGTTTTGTGCCCTTGATCTTTAACAATCAACAAACACAAACTAACCCTTTTGAGAGTAACTAGTTAAATATCAACTAGTATAGTGCTAATGGATTAATAATGCACTTTAATGGTAACAATAATCTCACCTTATTGCTCCTATAAATAAACTCTCAAAATAATTTCAAATGCACTTAATAATATTCTACAACTTTTAAGAGTAATCTGTAATGAACCCTTAATGAATATTCTACAATTTTCACTACAATCAATATTGTAGGATGTAGTCTTCTTGCTTTCTAGATAGATAATAGGTAGGTGATAATTTTATTTCTTTTGAAAAATATCCAACTCCTATTTAATGTGCAAATATATCTTTAAAATGAACTCTCCTTTTTGCACTTTCTTGAAGACTATAATATAAGCCCTTTTTCTTTGCAACTCTAATCTAAATATGGTGCTTAATGGAATTTGATAATGAACCCTAATTTGAAGTTCAACTAATTGCACCCTAGTTGCTTACCTTTAATGGCTTCTGTAGTAGATGTAGATCTTGGTGTTTTGATTCACCAAGTTGCTGCCTTGTAATGGATGAATTCGTAGCTTCTTGTTGGTTGTCCAAAATAGCTTCTTGCTTCACCAAACTGTGGTCTCGAACCTTCTATCTTGAGCCTAGGGTTTGGTGGCTTGATCCTTCCAGTGATCTTCTATTTTCTATTATAGATTCAGAGAACTCTTATCTCTGAACTGTGCCTTCTTGCTGTGAGAGGTAATCTCCAAATATCTTGGATTTGGTAGGCTTCTTCTATCTGAATCTTCCTTCAATCTTCTTGTTGAATTCTAACTTCAAACAGGATCTTCTTCTTCTCAATATTTTGAATATCTTGAGGTCTTCACTAGATTCTTCTTCAGGATTTGGCACTCTTTGCCAAATTCTTCTTCTCTTGGGCTTGTTGTTGGATGGCAATAATTGTCCCAAGTCCTTCACTATCAGGAGCTTCTCCTTGGTAGTGGATTTCTCCAATGAGTTCTCCTAGGAACTCTTTTGATGATGCTTCTATGAGCTCTACAACAAGGCTCTCCAAGCCTTCTTTTTCCTCCTTGAGACCTCTCCAAGGTCTTCTATCTTGCAGCTTCTCTGGTCTTCCAACTGAGACCTTTTATTCAACCTTCTACTTCTAGAAGTGTTGGTGATGAGATCTTCTTCTCGGATCTCTAAAATATATTGCTTTTAGATTCTAGAATGGGACCTTGCTGGTCCTTCTTTTCTTCTACAATTTGTAGGCTTTAATGGAGATCACCAATCTCCTATTTCATGGACTCTTCTCTAGAGTCTTCTTTAGGAACTCTTCTCTGGAGTCTTCTTCTAAATAAAACTCTTCTTTAATCTTCTTTGTAACTCTTCTTCTAAATCATGAACTCTTCTTCTGAATCAAGAATTCTTCTCTGAAGTCTTCTTTAGAATTAAGGCTTCTATGGCCTTTTCTGCTTCTGCACTCTGCAGGTATTGATCTTGAATGGAGATCACCAATCTCCTATCTCCTCCTTGACTCATCTTCTAGAGTCTCTTCTTCCTTGAGTCTGCTATAAGGCTATTGTTACCTTTTCTTTACTTCTGCAATCTGCAGGATTTGCAGCTCTTGTAATGAGACCCTTTTTTCAAGGTCTTTGAAATATTCAATCTTCTCCTTGTTGTTGCAAGTGCTGGAATGATTCTAAGAAGATATTCTTCCTAGCTCTCTTGTAGGAAGCTTCCCAACATTTTTCCTGAATCTCCTTTTCCTACAACAAGTTGTTAGAAACTGGAACGAAAGAATTTATAATTCTGGATCAAGGCTTCTATGGCCTTTTTCTAGATCAAGGCTTCTATGGCCTTTCTTCTGGATCAAGGCTTCTATGGCCTTTCTTCTGATCAAGGCTTCTATGGCCTTTTTGCAATGTGAATTTTTTCAATCTAGCAATGGAGATCTCCAATCTCCAAACTTCACCAAGACTCTACTCCTAGAGTCTCTTCCACAATGTCTATTTTTTTACAACAAAGAACTTTAGATAATAGTTAGCATGAAAATATCCAGATCTCTTGAGATCAGTAGTCTTCACTAGTTGATCCATCAAACTAGTGGAATGAATGTTGAGTCCTAGTCTTCACGAGTTTTCCTGCAACTCTATGGAAAGACTCTAGCTAGATGTAATCTCAAAATTTTTGTAACTGAGATTTATTTCAGTCCTCACTTGTGACTCTCCCTATTCCTATCTTGATTCATCATGGCTCTGATACCACTATTAGCTTTTGAGGATATATGCAGTGGGAGAGATCTATCACAGGTCCTAATAAGATACCAAAAATATGAAAGAAAGTAATTCTGCAATATGACTGAAATATACTATAAATAGAAAGTGATAAAAATACAATGCAATATGGAGGTAATGGTCACTCCATTAATATAAGCTAAAGAACTACATTGTACTCCATACAAGAGTTCTACTACTATCTACTACTCTCTACTACAATGCACTTGATATATGATATGTCTCTATGAGGCCCTTTATATAGGAAGATAGATTCCTTGGCCAACACTCTACCTAGTTGTACAAGGGGACACCTTGCACATTGACACTTGTGCATTTATTACATTGCTTGAAGTAACTAGCTAACTTCCCCCTAAAGTAATCTCCTACTCTAACTATGTACCAAAGGTGGTACATTTACATGACCCAAATGATGTAATATACTCTAACTCTAACAAGAAAGATGCTAGAGAAGCCCTATTCAAGATTGAGAAAAATGAGACCCAAGAGAAGATGTACCATTGAATATTTGAGAAAAGAGATAGGAGATTTAAGAGATAAGATTTAGAATGCCTAGGAAAAGGTCCCATTGAAATTTGGAAAATAAAGAAGGAGAATAGAGAAGCCCTATTGAGAAACTGAATAAGTAGTCATTGGAGGATATTTGAAGAAAATTCAAGATAGAATATTACAAGAAGAAGAAATTTCTGAAAATAGGTAATCACACCAAATTTGGGATAATTGTCACCATCCAACAACAAGCCCAAAAGGATTTGTGAAACTAATTCAAGGAGGAAGGATTTGGTAAGAAGTTTGCTAAATTTTAGAAAGTATTTTTTGAAGACTTCAAGAAATTCAGATTCTTGAAGAAGAGGCCATCAAAGAGGTAAAATTTAAAGATAGAATTTAGCAAGAGCTAAGGAGGATAAAGAGGATTGAAGAGGCCACAAAATAGACACTTTTTGAAGGTAACCATTAAAGTTTTGAAGGTTGATTTTTGAAGGAGAAGATTGCATATTTTTGGACAGAATTTAAAGAGTTTTGGACAACAAAAGAAGAAGGCAAAAATTTGGACAACATTTGAAGCTTTTTGGAACACAAATTTGGGCAGCATTTGGAGAAAGAATAGATCTGCGAATTGGAGAAGTTTTGGGGTAAAATTTGAAGAGTTTCAGGATAGCAAATTGGAGGAGACATAGAGCTGTGATTTGGAGAATATATGGATAGATTTTGAAGTGTCCTAGGATAACTAATTGAAGGAGGAATTGATAGTAATTTTGGATGGCATTTGGAGATGCAAAATTCAAAAAAATGAATAGCATTTTTAAGGAGAATAGCTACAAATTTCAGAGTTATTGGGTAGCACTTTGAAAAATAGTTAAAGCAGATTTTTGGGTAGCAATTTAAGAAAAGTAAGAGCTGCAAAATTGATGATTTTGAGGCAACAAGTGAAAGGAAGAAGGAGCTACAAATTTCTACAATTTTGGACAGCGAAGAGATAAGCAAAATCAGCAAGAAAGCAAGCTACGAAGGAGATCAAACAAAAAGGAGACAAAGTAGATTTTTGGTCAGCATTCTCGAGAAGAATAGGAGTTGAATTTTTATATATTTGGGCAGCAAGATTGGACAACAAAAAGGTGAGCTAAATCTCAAAGAGGTAAGCTACAAAAGAGACTAAAAATGTTTGAAAATTTGGTGCTTAAAAGTATATTTTTTTAATGTGAAAAAGTGGATTTATTTCAAGTTTAAAAAGAGATATTTAAGAGTTTAAAGCACCAAAAAGAGAGCTTTAAGTTTTATATTTCCAAGTTGAGGGAGCAAGCATCTTGTTATCTTAAATCTGCATAATATAACAACAAAAATATAAGTTAGAGATTGCATAAAAATGGGGTAATAAGGGAGAGAAAATATTGGTTAAAAGCATAAATATAAATGTTGTTTTTGTAAGTACATAATAGAGCCAACATAAAGGTGAAAAGTGCATATTTTACAAGCATTATTGAAGCCAAAGAAAATATAGGATTTCATAGCAAATATTAAAGGAAGCAAGGGAGATAATCTTGTTCTTTTGATGTTAAAAAGTAGTCAAAATATCAAGTCAAAGAGTTGCATTATCTGGCTGAATATTATTCAAAAGAAGGGTTGAAAAAAAAAGGAATTAGGGTGTCTAAAGACACCAAAAAGGGACATTAAAACCAATAGCAAAGAAGGATACATCTTACATTTTGAACCAGAAGAAAGAACCACCAAGCTTAGGGATGAGCCACCAGTTTTGGAAGGAAGCACCACCACAAGGAGTTAGAATGAAGCCATCATAAGCGGTTTTTGATTTAAAAAAAGAATGAAGCCATGAGCAATTTGGAATCCACCACAAGAAGATAGAACATCAACCAACCGTGAAGGAGAATATAGAGTGTTGCCAATGAAATTAGAGCGAATAGTCATTGAAAGGAAAAGGAATATCAAACATCCAAAGCTACAATAGTTTAAAATTATTTGGAAATAAGAACTATCATAAAAAAACATTTGCAATAGTCCATACGTGGCATTTTCTTAGTAAAGAGAATATTGTAATGTTCAGGAGGAAGAAGCACCATTCAAAGTTGAAGAGTCCAAGTGCCACATGTCTTGATGGAGAAAGAAATGTCATTCAAAGTTGAAGAGTCCAAGTGCCACATGTCTTGATGGAAGGAGGACCACCTACCACCATTATAGAAGAGTGAAACACCTCTTACATGCCAATAAATATATGGGATAAAGTTTTATATGACATACAATAAATGAATCTTGGTCGACTACAAAAAGAAGATTTTAGTGAAGGAGCACCTTTTTAGGAGGAAGTCAATAGTCTTTGATCGTAGATTTTGCATGCCACTTTGGGAGGTAAAATAAATTTGAATTGTTTATTGATTTATTGCTGAAAATATGACTTATAAGGTTGGGAAGTGTTATTTTATCTAAGGTTTTACAAATTACATATAGATTAATTGGATGATTGGAGAGATAATTTTTCAAATCAGAATATTGAAGCCCTATAAACCTTATAAATTTATTTTTGAAAATTTTAGAAGGTTTTTGAAAACTTAATTTGGATTTTTGAGAAAGTAATTTGAAGTTTCGGAAAATTAAATACAAGTTTTGTAGTTAATATATTAGATTTTTTAAATCATATTTTAATATTTACAAGTTAGAAATTTTGGAGAAATAAGGAGTACTACATCAAATTGAAATATTAAATTTTGCAAATATTATTTTTACAAAAGGATTTCAACATAAAAAGTTGATAATTGAAACCTTCATCAAAAACTATTGTTTGATCATATATTCAAACTTAGGGAGACAAGGAATTCAACTCAAAAGCTTAGAGAAATTGAAAAATAATTTTTAGTTTCTTATTCAAAATCTAGGGAGACATAAGGTAGTCAACCTCAAAGGTTTAGATATTTGAAAATTAAAACTCTTATCAAAGTTGTCTTTCATTTTAAAAACTAGGGAGACATAAGGGATTCAACAATAAAACTTTCTTTTAAGATAGTAATGGATAAGTTAGCAAGAGGAACCTATCATCACAAAGTGCACTATGAAAGGATTCAAGATCAAAGTCCATACAATATTCCATATCAAAAATGCAAGATCACTTCAAGTACAAATAATTCTACAAGTCAAAATGAAAAATACCTTTGGTTTATTGATTCTGGTGCTAGTCATCACATGATAGGAAATCTACAATGGTTTGATTGCCTTGAAGTCACAAATAATTTTGGGTTGAAAATTGTAGATGGAAAAACCTATCTTGTGCATGGATATGGTTGTGTGACACCTAGTGCATCTTTTCCAAATATTTTGTTACATAATGTGATGTAGGTTCCTGTATTAACATCAATTCTTATTTCATTAGCCAAACTGATAGAAAGCAAAAGGATGATAAAGTTTAGATATATAAATAGAGTCAATAAGTGTCTCATTAAAAATCAAAATGATATAGAAGATACATGATTATTTAACAATTATATATATGCTCTAGACTCAATTGGATTCTCATAAGATATTATTGTAGTTTAAAACAACACTAATGGATTTTTTGAGAAACAAATTGCAGGAAATGGAAAATTTGTCTATCATAAAAATCGATGGATGCAAGGGCAGCCAACAACAAAAGAATCAAGTGGCATAGATCAAGGTTGAATGCAAGAGACAAGGTGAATACAATCCAAGCTTTATTGTAATACCACTATGTGGTGATGATATAATATAGGTGGGGTTAGTTTCAATCCCATATAACCCATTAAAAAAATTGATGAATGAATCAAAGATTTAGAATGAGAAAGATGAGAGGACAAGTTGCATTCCAAAGCCATTTACAAATCAAAGGAGAAAAATATGAAGACAATCAAAAGGAAGAAGAACCAGATCAAGGTCAAATTCTTTACAAAGATAGATCAGGACGAAGATTGTATTGAAGATAAAAGATGAAGACCATATTAAAAGTCTTCAATAACCAAATAATGTAATACGAGGGGGTGTTGGAGTATATTACATTGTTTGGTACATGCTAATGTATCACCTTGGGTACATCATTAGACTAGGATGTGTGTCCTATATTAGAGATTGAGTAAATATTTTATGTAATGTAATGATGTGCAATAAATGCATGTGTCATGTAGTTAAGTTTACAAGTATGATGAGAGTAAATGTGCACAAGTGTCCATTACGTAAGAGTGCACATGTGTCCTTAGAATAAGAAAGTGAAGAGTCTCAAAGGAGAGTGAAGGTCAAGATTATTCCATATGAAGAGTCACATTCCATTATATATTTGTGACTAAGTATTGTAATTATTGAAATATATTACATTTTTTGGTACATGCTAATGTACCACCTTGGATACATCTTCATATTATGAATGTCCTAGATTAGAGTGTGAGTATTTACTTTATGCAATGTAATAAATGCACAAGTGTGCAATATATTTTGGTAATGTAAATGTGCATAATAATTTGTGTGCACATGAGTCCACAAAATATGAAGATGAAGAGTCTCTAGGAGAGTAAAGGCCAAGGGTGCACCATATGAAGAGTCACATTCCATTATATATGTATCTATGTGTGTGTGTGTGTGTGCAAGTAAGAGATATATGTATTGTGGATGAGAGTGTTTGTAAGTATGGGTACTTGAGATATTTATTCAATGGAGATACAATTTTTGTGAGAATTTGTTAATGGCAATTCTATGAGTTATTGTTGAAGTTATTTATGAGCTTTATACGTTTATAACATTATAATTATCTTATATTTCATATTGTAACTTTATTTTAAATCTTGAGGTTATTTTATATTTAGTATTTAGATTCAAAAGCTCACGATGATATCAAAGCTACAAGGTTTTGACTTGCACATGTTTTTAATGTTGCAAAGGAGATTTTTGTTGGTTAGGGAGAAACCAGTAAAGTTAAAGAAATTACCTCTGGAAAAGAAAACCAATGAAGTTTGAAAATTTACCTATTCTAAGATTAGTTTCAAAATAGAAGGAAATTACAGATCTTGAACATAGACCTTAACATTGATGAGATTAAGAGACCCAATAAATAGGTCCTATTGAAAAGTTGATAGATTGAAGAATATTCCATATTGCTATTTGGTTAGAGTCTTTCCGCAGGGTTGAAGCAAAACTTGTGAAGAGTAGGACTCAACATAGATTTTTTTCCACTAGTTTTGATAATAACTAGTGAAGTTTATTGGTTTTAGATTTTTTGGAAATTTGAATGTATTTGGTTGCTACTATCTAATTTTTTTGTTGCAAAAAATTAGTTCTCAGAAGTTGAGAAGCTTCCTAGAACAGATAGAGAAGAATTTCATCTTCAATTTCCTGAAAGTCTATGTGCTTTCCTCGTGCAAGGATTAGTTTTGAGTTGCAGCAAAAGAGTGGATATTGTATATTAAGGAGGTCCAAAAAAGAGGTCTCATTGAAGACTGATGACATTGAATATTGAGGAGATCCACGTAGGAGGTCCCCATAGTAATAGAAGATAGAGGACTAATAAAAGGTCCTATTTCAAATTTGAGAAGCAGTATTTTTTGGAGATCCAATAAAGAGATCTCATTGCAGAAAATCCATAGTTTGAAGATTAGAGAGATCAATAAAAGGTCTCATTAAAATTTTGAGAAGATTTGAGGAGCTGCAAAATTAGAAGATCCAAGGGAAAGGGGTCTCAAGAAAAATAGTAGTAGAAGAAGAATACTAGAGAAAGCCTTATTGTAAAGTTGAAGAAGTGACCATTGGAGGAGATTAAAAGATAGCTAGAGGAATAATATTGCAAGCAAGGATAAATTTTTGATAAAAAGGATTTGGGATAATTATTGCCATTCGACAACAAGCCCAATAGGAAGAAGTTTTTTCCAAGAAGGTTGCAAAACTTTGGAGAATTTTTTAAAGATCTCAAGATATTCATATTATTGAGGAAGAAGATAGTGGAAGATATAAAATTTAAATTCAAAATTTTACAATAAAATTGAAGGATAAAGAAATATTGAAGAGGCCACAGTTTTGAGAAGTTTAGGATAGCCACAAATTTTTTAAAGGTTGTTGTTTTTTGAGGTAGAAATTGAAGAGTTATAGGATAACAAGTTGAAGAAGGTATAGAGCTACAATTTGGAGATAATTTGGGTAGTTTTTAAAGTGCCCTTGAACAACAAATTGAATGAATACTTAATAGCAAAAGTAGGCAATAATTTGAAGAATTTCAAGGTAGTTTTGGACAGCGAAACAAAGGAGGAATTGGCTACAAAGTTATAGAATTTTTGGATAATATTTGGGAAGCACTAATAGCTACAAATTTTAGAGTTTGAGAGAAAAAATTTGGAGGAGGTTTGAAACCACACAATCATATTTGTGGACAACATTAGAAGGAGAGAAAGAGCTGCATTTTTGGAGAACTTCGGGGTAGTTTTTTTAGAGAGTTTTTGGGCAGCAAGCAAGTTGGTATTTGGGCAACTATTAGAGCTGTAAAATTGGTAAGTTTAGAGAAGCAAAGTGATAAGAATTAAAGCTACACAATCCATATTATTAAGATAGCAAAAGGATGAACCAAATCACCAAGGAAATTAACTACAAAAGGAGACCAAAAGTTATGCAATATTGATGCAACATAAGTTTATTATTTAAGAATTAAAATCAGTTTTACATTAAGTATTTGAGAGCACCATATTAGTCTTATTAAATTCTAAAAAAGGAAGTTGAAATAGAGTCTTCAAGAAAAAGAAGGTGGTAGCATTTGAGTTCTAAAATCTGCAAAATAGAACAACAAAAGTCTAAGTTAAAGTTTACTTAAAAAGGAGAAATAAGGAGAATATAATATTAGTATTAAATGTTGTTTTTATAAGCTCTTGAAAGTGCAAATTTATTAATGTAAAGAGAATCTAAATAAAGGGTATTTTTCTAATCAAATATAAAACCAATAAGAGTAAATATTAGAGTGTTTAAAGACACTAAGGGAACCACCATGCAAGAAAATAAGAAGACATCGGTTTGGATAGTAAAAGCACCATCACTCAAAGAAGAGCCACCATAGTCCAAAGAAGAGCCACTATTGCTTAAGGAAGTTCCATCGCCACTCATGGAAGAGACGCCACCACTCAAGGAAGAGCCACCACCACTCAAGGAAGAGCCACTACCACTCAAGGAAGAGCCACCACAATTCTAATAAGAGACACTATTGCTCAAGGAAGATCCACCATCGCTCAAGGAAGAGCGACCACCAAAAAAGCAAAAAAAGGCCACCAAGTTGATGGTCCAACACCATAACTTTGCCTCAAGGCGCTCAATCGAATGTAACCAAGATATTTTTACAAAATATAGTGAAGGAATGCATGTAAAGAAGATAGAGCATTGGAAATTAGGGTAAACACCAAGCATCAAAGATTGGATAAAGCATTCATGCAAGAGATAGTAAAGGGACGTATGTGGAGAATCCAAAGTATTGGAAAGGATGAGTTAGGGTATATTCCAAGTTTCAAGACAACACCAAGGATAAAAGAGACATTTCAATCTATGATGGAGAGGGGACATTTGTAAAGTGTAACGCCCACTGTGTCATACGTTCATCAAACTATGCAAAATTACGTTATAAGCACCTAAGGAGATTAAGGGAAGCGAATTTGCAGCAATAGAAGAGTTTTAGTTCCAAGTGGTACATGAGAAGTGGAAGGTCAACAATATTGAAGCAATTCAAACGTTCACAATGGAGATGTTAATGCAAATTTCAAAGTGCCAAAGATAGGAGAGCACAAGGTTGATTTTAGAGAATGTCAAAAATAGGAGGGAGCATAAGGAAGTGCATTAATTGAAGTCTAAGTGCAAGTAGGAGGAGTTACTCCATTTAGCTTATGCAAGAGAGCCATTCAAGATATGTACAACAAAGGAGTTGACTGAAAATAGGTCTGAATTTCAAATACAAACAACAAGGATATCATATTATTTAGAGCACCTTTTATAAGGTTGGAGTTTAGTTGACAAATCAAATAGGAGAGAGAAAGTATTATTTCTAAGGTAAGACAGAGTAGAGCAAGATCTCTATACGTACAACATAGAAGGAGGAGTGCCAATTTAGAGGTGGTCAAACACTATTACCAAAGAGGATCTATGCATTCAAGGTTGAAGGTAATTCATTTCATTCAAAATTATTTTATATGCTCAAGATAGGAGGTATAAGGTTATATAAAGTTATTATTTTCTAAGGTTAAAGAGAAACTATTTATTTTGGAGAGATAAGAATTTGAATTAATATTTGTGAAGAACACAAGCTTATATTGAGAGAGGGGGTGAACAGTATAAGACCACTTTTTACTTTTCTTTCCCAATCAATATTATGCAATGTAAAGATAGCAATATCAACAACAATAATCAAAGCAATGCACAAATCACCACACACAATAGAGACACCACAATTTATGTGGTTCACCCAATGTGGGCTACTCCACGGAGAAAATATTTCACTAAAATTTTCTCAATCAATCTCTTGGGAATCCTTTCCCTATTACAATGTTTATGGACCTATGTCCAAAGGAGACACCAATCCCCTAAATCAATTTCATGGATCTCTATCCACAGGATAACTCCTTCTCCTCTACTCTGGCTGGTGATCCTCTAGAATACTACTGCCTCCACTGCACTGGCCGATGATCCTCTATAATACTATTGCCTCCACTACACTAGCTTGTGAATCTCTCTCCACTGAAGACTCTTGTCCCCACTCAGAAGACTTGTCCTCACTACCCTGGCTTATGGATCTCTATCCACTAGAGACTACTGTCCTCTCTACTCTGTCACCTCCAAAGCTCTGTCTCAAAACTGCACTAAACACAATCCTTCGGTCTAGTACAACTCTGCTCAAACTCTGTCCTCAAATATACACTAAACATATTCCTTTAGTCTAGCACAAATCTGCTCAATCTCTAACTCCGGTCTGGTACAAATCTATTCTCAAATCTGCACCAACTTTGTTCTTAAGTTTTCTCAAAGACTTTTCTCAAATCTGCTTTGTAAGCTTCCACAAAAGCTCACATTAATCAGTGCATAAGTCCTCTCTAGAACTTTCTCAAATCTGCTCTACAAGTACTCTCTAGAACTTTCTCAAATCTGATCTACAAGTCCTCTCTAGAACTTGCTAAATTTTGTTCCACAAGTCCTCTATAGAACTTGCTCAAATATGCTCTACAAGTCTTCTCTAGAACTTGCCCAATCTGCTCAATAAGTCCTCTCAAGAACTTATCCAAATCTACTCTACAAGTCCTCTCAAGAACTTGCCCAATCTGCTCAATAAGTCCTCTCAAGAACTTATCCAAATCTGCTCAATATCTGTATTTTAAGTTTTCACAAAAGCTCACACCAAATATGTCCACAAGTCTTCTCAAAGACTCACCTCAAATCAACTCAAAAAGTCCACATAGAACTTATCCAATCTCATAGACACATAAAGAGAATTGTTAGAGACTCAATATGTTCTACATTTATCACAATGCTTAATCACTTACAATCATTCTCTTAGAAACATAAGGAGAATTGTTAGAGACTCAATATGCTTCAATTTCAACTCAATGCTCAGTCACTTTCTCAACTCAATTCAAAATATAGAATAGTTTGTTTTATGGATTTGAACAATCACTTCACACTCCCACTTGACTAGGCTAAATCAACTCTACTCAACCAATCACTCAATGAAATAATCCTCTCTCTCAAACCCTAGTCCAAGCTTATAAACACCAACTCAAAATATTTCCAACAATGCTCAACAACAAATCTCACATAACAATGATACTCATGATCTTTGCAAACCCTAGTTCAAGTTCTTCACTCAATAACTCACTTCAACAACAATGCTTATAAAACAACTCTCACATAACAATGATACTCATGATCTTTGCAAACCCTAGTTCAAGTTCTTCACTCAATAACTCACTTCAACAACAATGCTTATAAAACAACTCTCACATAACAATGATACTCATGCCCTAGTTCAAGTTCTTCACACAACCAATGGCTTCAACAACAATGCTTATAAAACAAGGTTTTAATAACAACTCCTTGTTCCAGAAAACATTGAAGCATTAACTCAACACACTCAATAGGAAAACCTTAATCAAGTCCTTTTCACTCCAAACTTCTTTTCCAAAAAACTAATCAATCAACTAAACTATGGAATAATGTGCTCATACCTTTTTCTTGGTGATGAAAGGATCTCATAAATCTGCCACAACCACAAACACTTACTTGCCAATATCAAGGAGTTTAAAGGAATAAATCTTTCTCACAATGTAATGCAAAAACTCAATTACACCTTACCACTCCAACTATAAAACAACCATCATCATACATAAAATATTTTTCCAATTAACACCTTATAATATCCCAACTAAAATAAATTTATCATCCACCAAAAGTTAACTCAAAAACCTCTTTAATTAAATTTAATGGCAAGAAATACTTAGACAAAAATTAAATTAACTTTCCTTATAACTCCAACAACATGAACCAAGCAAACAACCTTTCACATACCCTTATAACTCCAAATAATACTTTAGGAAAAAATTTAGGCAAATAATTTTTTTTTTAATCAAAAATACCTTTGCCACTTATGGGATTCAAACTCCCAATCACTGCCTCCTCGTGCGCCCTAGCCGCGAGCTTGCCCACCATGTGTGCTAGACGCACATTTGAAACCTTAAGAGCATTTCATGCTCTTTCTCCTAAGTATGGTTCTCAAAACAAGCGTGTGCCAAAAACCTTTCCTCTTGATGCTCAAGACAAACATGCCAACTCCATGCGAATTGATCGTGGACTCTTCCACTTCCAACGCTCTCACAAAACGCGTGCTACCAATGGACCACTCTGTCCAATGTGGGTCAGACCTTATGCTCTCCCTTTTCTTCTTCTTCCTGGTGCTAAAATACAAACGAACTCTTTGTCTTATTCCTCAACGATCAACTATTGCATGAATTACTTTTAGCTTGGTCGCATGAAAATTAAATCAAAGAGGGGTAAGTTTGAATACCCCTTTGGCATATTATTTATACACGAATTCACCATATGGCTTAGACGTCGGTACTCCATAGTATTCGATGACGTAGACGCTTCTTACAACCTTTATAATCTAAAAATTATTTAAATTCTAAAAGAATTTAAATTTTATAAATTATATTTATAAACCTTTGAATTTAATAAAAATTAAAGTCTCCTTTAGGTAAAATTTAAACCTTTATTTGCTCTTCACTGATTTGATGAAAATTATTCCACCACCATGGTTTTTAATAATTCTGTAATTATGATATTTAATGAAGCCTTTATATCCTCATAATGGTTTTAATAAAAACCTTTTAATTTGCCACCATGGTTGTAAAAAAAAACCTTATAAAATAATATTTTGATAACTTTTCTTCAACTCTTTGCATTTCTCCTGGCTTCAATGATGGTGTACTTCATGGTGTTAATGACAACTTCATTTGTTCACTTGACATCAATGACAACTTCTCACCTGACATCAATGACAACTAAATGAGCTCAAAATGTCCAACAATTTGGAACCTTATAAACCTAATTTATGCTATTTGAAAGTTTATGAAAATTTAAAATTTGGTTTTAAGAATTAAAGGAATTTATTTGAAGTTTTGTAATTTGATTATCTAAGTTTACAAAACAATTTGAAATATTTGCAATTTGATTAGATTGGAGAAATAAGGTTTTTTACATCAAATTAGAATTATAAAATTTGCAAATATCTTTTTATGACATTTCTAAATTTCTAAGTTTGGAGTTATAAGGAATTCAACACCAACATAAGATAGAGAAACTTAGGATTAGAAGAAATTATAGTAGGGAGCCATAAGGTAGTTAACCTCACGTGTTTAGAGGTTTGAAAATTTTATTCAAAATTGTCTTTCACCTTAAGGCTAGCAATATTATCATAAAAAATTCTTTAACAATGGAAGAACTTATTAAGTATAGAGGATTCAAGAAGTCAACATGGCATAGAGATATAATTGATTCAAAGAATAATCACAATATAAAAAATGTGAGTAGAAGAGAAGAACCAATATGGCTTAAAAAGAGTCTTGAGAAACCATAAATTGTGATAAGAACGGATATAAAGATATCTTCTAACAATATGGTAGAAAACTTGATGATAATTATAATGTTGAGAATAAACTCAAGAATCCTTCTTAAAATATAGCAAGACGTGTAGAACAAGAGAACTTCTTATAGATGTATGAAAGAAGCAAAGGAAGGATTGCTTCAGCTATACACACATGGTTATATTAGTTAATCAAGAAAACAAATGAAATTAATTTTTTCAAAACAACAAATGAAAACTTGAAATGCACTTATTGTAGAAGAAGAGGTCATGGAAAAGTTGATTGTTGGGATTTATATCCTTGTAACTATTGTGGAAAAGCATCTCATTCATCTACTTTCTCCTATTGTAAGGAAAAATATTACTGAAAATTTGATAAGGTTTTAACATACAAATTACAGTATATATTTCAAAAGATTATTTCTAGAGTCTTTACTAATAATGGATATAGAAACGAAGAATAGACAAGGAGATTATTTAAAGAGCAAGAAAAATAAAAGTGGACTAGAGATGTTATTAGATCACTTGTTCAACGAAGCTATCTAATGACTGATCATCCTAGACGAAAACAAAATTCAAAGACAAAGAAAAGAAACCAGGTCAAGACAAAGACTTGTGATATGGACAAAGGCAAAGAGAAAATACTCTTGCGGGAATCAAATGATAATATGATATCATCAGAATTCTTACAGATCGACATTAATGATGAACACAAACAAGAAGAGAAAGAATTTGATCAAGAAGGCATATAATGCAAAGTGAGTTTAGAGATGAAGATCCATATTGAAGACTAAAGTCTTCAATAACCAAATAATGTAATATAGGGAGGTGTTGGACTATATTACATTATTTAGTACATGCTAATGTACCAACTTGGGTACATATTTAGATTAGAAGTGTCCTAGAGCAGAGTGTGAGTATTTACTTTATGTGATGTAATAAATGCACAAAGTGTGCAAAGTATTTTGGTAATGTAAATGTGCATAGTAGTCCATGTGCACATGATTCCATAGAATAGGAAGATGAAGAGTCTCTACGAGAGTGAAGAAAAAGGGTACACCATATGAAGAGTCGCATTCCATTATATATGTATCTATGTGTGTGCAAGTATGAGATATTTATATTATGGATGAGAGTGTTTGTAAGTATGGATACTTGAGATCTTTATTCAATGGAGATACAATTTTCGTGAGCATTTGTTAATGGCAATTATATGAGTTATTGTTAAAGTTATTTATGATTTTTATACATTTAGAATATTTTCATTATCTTATATTTCATATTGCAACTTTATTTTATATCTTGAGGTTATTTTATCTTTAGTATTTAGCTTCAAAAGCTCACAGTAATGAGCATCGAAATTGCATTGCACATAGCATGCATTAGTATACCTTTATTCTATGTCATTTTACTATTTTCATGAGCATTTATTAGTGTCCATTTTATAAGTTATTCTTAAGTCAGTAGTGAGTTTTATGTGATTAAAATATTACCATTATTGTATTTTTATATTGCAACTTTATTTGATATCTTGTGATTATTTGTACTAAGTATTAAGCATCAAAAGCTAACATACGTCATCAATGTGTAGAGCTTGAAAAATTGTGTGATTTAAAAAAAAGGGCTAAAAATTCTTTCATATGCAAATGTTATGGCCTCCAAAAGTTTTGCCTTAATAGCCTTCGAAAATTGAAAATTAAAGCCTCAAACCTTAGAGTTGTGCCACATTTTGATTTGTTGTTGTGCTTTAATCACACATTACCACTTTCGCTCCTTTGGTTTACCCGACTATAGACACTTGCTCCTCACTAATTGGTTTGATTGGTATAAATAGAAATACAATTATTTGTAACATCATTGGTTGCCACTTCAATTGTTGAAATAACATTTGCATGCATAAGGTAGCGAAGGGGGTGACGTTTGAATACTAAACCTCGGCTCTACAAGTAGTCTAAGCTAGACAACTATTTACATGGATGCATTAAGAGGGAAAATGTGTATTCACCCCTTGAGGTGAATTGTGCTTCACTCAAATGCCCCCAAACCAAACTCCATAGGATTCAAACCACATGCTTCCTTGTAAAATTCCCTAATTGGTATCTTCCTACCATTATGCCACATATTTTAGATGAAATGCTATTACAAAGGCTTTTGTGGAAGAGTTCAATCAAGAGATAAGGACAAAAAATTATGTGGTACACCTACATCCTTAAGATGGTGAATGAATTCAACCTCGTGATAAATCATAACAGTTCCTTAACAATTACTTGCTTGTCAATTTTCACCACAGTAGGAGACATGATAGAGGATGATGTCTATTTTTAAAAATAATATATCCCTACCAAAAGTATAACCTTGAGTATGTAGTTGATATGATCATTCCAAGTTTCAAACCAATAATGTAGTGCTTAGTTTAGCGATGATATGACCACTTCGTCACTTCCCATATAGATGGCCTAAACCTTGAGTCTATAGAATGCAAAGGTTCTATAGCAACTTTTCTAAAGCCATAATATTTAGATGCAACAAAGAGGTAGTTATGAGAGAGAAATACGTGATGGTGTCTATTTTTGAAAATTCAAAATTTCCCTCATTTTTTTTAAACTGACTATTGTAAGAAACTGACAAATAACCTTGATTCTCCATTGCTTCTTTTATCAAGAATGACTTATGAAACTTCAATGAATAGACCACCCTTCAAATCAAAATAAGTATTAGAGGCACTAAAAAAGCCTTCTACATGACTAAGCAATGTCGTTGCATACCTACTCTAATACCATGTTGGAATTAACATTATTTTTTAGAAATGAATAAAAGTAAACCATTTACTCAAATCTTATACAAAAGAAAATAATTGCAAGCTTACTATAGTGATAAGGATTTTGGCCTCTCTCTAAGAGGTCCAAGGTTCAAACCCAATCAGTATGAGGGGACCAGGACCCCTTATAAATACCTATGTAAACTCATTGAAAAATATCTTATACAAAAGCGAAAAATAAGGTTGAAAGAGAAGGATTTGGTGGTCCCCCATAGTCACCATAAATAATGACTATATCCATATATAATATTATATAACACTCTAACAAGTAAATGAGGAGTGGGAGGAAAATATTTATACCAATACCAAAATCTCAATTACATCATAAAGTTTAACCTAAGCTGACATAACAAGAGAGATTTAGGTTAATTACAAGTTATAAAGAGGATTTAACCATAACAAGGTTAACCTAGGTCCATAGGGCTTACATAACAAAAATTGCAAATTATAAATACATTATACAATGAAATACCCTTAGGCCTATCTAATACATTATTATTTTTTTTGATTTGGTTATTGTGAGAAACCTCTATGACCGATGCATAGGGTTGAGCAGTCTCCTCCCAACCATAACCCTTCATAAAGTCGAGAGCTATACTTATCAATAGAGAATTTAACACAAAGCCACCACATACCCACCCCCTCACACACTCGCCCATGCCGCGGTTTGAACCTTCCTACCTAATACATTATATAATGTCGACCTTGACCAAGAGTCGATTGCAGTTTCAACAATTTCCTTAGTCTTGCTTGCAAAATAAGCTATTTGAGTGTTAGTCAAGTACATGACACATAATATTTATTATTTATAGGCCTAAAGTGCTTAACGCCTTACAAAATCCTTGCAACATCTAATGTTCTAAACCTTAAATTCATGCTCTTGTTGACTTATTAAGCAAAAAGTGCATATAATATTACTGACAAGGGATAAATATATTCCTTTTCTATTAACCCATTATCATCCTTGTGTTATACATATTAAATTATAATTTATCAAATAAATTGAACTAGTATTTTTTAGTTTTCAATGTAAAATTTTGATACTTTAATGTATTTAAGGATAAAAGAGATTCATGATATGTTTGTTTATTTTAAAACAATAATTAAAAAAAAAACATTTCAATTATATACCATTCTACTAGCCATGTTTTATGGAAAAATGTCATTTTTTGTTTTAACCATTTATATAGACTATAATTTTACCTACATTTAAACTTAGACTTAAAGAATATTGTTTGCAACTATCTTGCCATACATATAAAAGTCTTCAAGTCCTAGACTAGTGAACGTTAATAATAAATTGAAAAATGATTTACAATTAAAAAATCAAACCAACTCACTATTTAGGACCACCATGAAATCAAACATTAGTTTTATAAGCATAACAATCACACCTCATGTATACTCATCTACCATCCCATGGATGCATGGAAGGATGCCTTTCTTCTCACATAAATCTTGTACAATCAAAATTAGAATATTATAAACAACTATCTAAAAACTTAGATTATACAAACTACATTTAAGTTATTGAATAACCCACTTTCTAAGCACCACCATTACTTCCACCTAAGCCAAATTATGTCTCACATCATTTATATGAAGTCCTTTGCATGCCACACACCTTCCTATTTTGTCACCTTTATTGTCCAACCTATAGGCACACCCATTAGTGTCTAAGACAAGGCTCCCAAAGGAGGTCATTCCTCTACTACCATCAATTGAGATGCTCATTGTCCTCTTTCATAAAAGCACATCTTTTTGTCATATTATCATTACTTTATTGCTTTTAATTGGTTATATAAAATTGAAATGGACCTTATCTATATTACATCATCACCATTATCATGATATTTTAACAAACCACATAGTGATATTATATCACTTGGTAAAATTTGAACTTTTCTATTAGAAGCCCATATATATATATATTTTTTTGGTAATTATTATAATAGATTAACAGTGGATTTTTATAGAGGATCCCAAAACCTTATATACAAAATCAGCCTTGCTAAATAGTGCTTCATGCCTCTTGGCTGGAAGAATAAACCTGTATGCAAAAAAAACAAAAAGCTGCTAATTGCCCGAGGGCTACAAGTAAGGCATTTTTGCCTGATTATCCTAGAAACCATGGCCATTATAACTGGGAAAACAAAAACTAGCTGGAGAAGCTGGACCATCGAAAAGCAGAAGAAGACAGCCAAGAAAACTACAAAAAATTCTCCCATACCTGGGAAATAACTTTCCACATTTCTCGCTTTCCGGAGGCGAGATTCGAAGCATACATGTTGGATAGGATCCAAGAAAAATGATTGGACTGAAACAAACCGTTGAAAATCCTGCTTGGAAAATTTTACTCTGGCCCAAATGGCCACTCCGTTTAGTCTTCTCACATCCAAGATTTCATCCGTACGATTTGAGGTTCTTCTTACTTCCCTTTCCTTGCTGGAAGGGAGGTTTTGGGATAAGCGCGTCACCCATAAGAGAATCGGAGTCATCCTGAAACAGCAACCGTTGGGTTCCATTTGCAACATCAGCCGTAGTTTCTTTGTCTCTCTTTTCCTTGTTGGGGGGACAACCCTGCTTCCTTTCACTACCAAAATCCACCCCTCGCTTTTGACTCCTCGTAATTCGAGGGCTAATATTACCAGGCTGGTAACCTCTTCTTCCCAACGAGTAGTCTTCCAATATCTTTTGTGCCTCGGGAGAGTTTCGGTCATAAATTTTGGATGAATCTGCCTGTGTGGTGATAAGGGGGGGCTGTTCCTTTTCCTCCTATGGTCCTAGTTGGGGGCGCCCACCACACTGCTCGAAGTCCGGATGGGTGGTGATTTCCTCTTCTAGTAAGGAGGATTCGAGATGGTCCTTGGATGGACCTAGAGATTCATGGCCTTTCATAAAAGGGTGCTTCGTCTGACCTTCACCGTGCTTTAGAGGGTTGCGGGGGATCCTGCTCCTTCTTCCTCGGCTTTTGGAGAGGAAAATTGGACTGAAGATGCCCTTGAGAACTACACTAAGGGCAGAAAGCTGGCCTGTTCTCATAAACAATAGCTTGCTTGTGTAGAAAAGTACCCCCCAGACCGCAAAGTAATGGAGGATGGGAGGTCCGTCTCCAAGTCCGCCAAAACACAGAACCGAGCTTGGACAAATCTAGTTCGAGCTCTGGTGGGAGGGTCTAAAGTGATCAGCTCCTCGATGGACCGAGCAATACCTATGATTACATTTTCATGCCAGCAGGAAAGGGGAAGACTCGGGAGCCTAACCCATATTGGAGCAATGTTGATATTCTGGGTATCGGGGTTAAAGTCCAAACCCCACTTCCTTAGAAAAAGACTCCTACGGCCCAAGAACCAAGGCCCTCCAACCAAGATTTTACAGTAGTCCTCCTTGTTGCTCAGCCTAATCGTGAAAAAACCTCGGGTTAGGGCAGCCAACTCTAAGTGACCAGAGGTCCGCCATTTTCCAGACGCCCACTTGCGAATGGTCTCCATGTCGGGACGACCACCAATAAACTTATCGATAAGGGTAAATTTTTCGAAATCCACAAAGCTTGAGAGAATTTCGGTCGGGATGTCCAACTCGTCCCGGACGGAAATAACTCCTTGGAGAAGAGCCCGCTTAGGGTTTCAGAGGCCATTGCCAAAGCATATGACTTCCGAGGTCCATCTCCCCGTTTGTCTGGTGGATCCTTGCCGCGACTTGGCAAGGACTCCTCAGCGTCCCCAGACTCTGTTTGCCCTCCCTCCACCCTGCCGAGCCCCTGGTTTGACCTGCCGACGCTCCCGTGCTCTCCTAGAACAACCTTCCCGCCCACCGTCATCCCCACCCTCCCAAGAAACCGAGTTATATAAGTCAGAAGCCCATATATTTAACCACTCAAGCTAATAATATTTTATCATTATTGTTACATTGTTGACCAATGCACTATCCATTTATTTCTTCCTCCACACCTAACACATGTCCTAAATAATTTTCCTACATTTCCTTGACTCTATATTTTCTTCGTATTGCAATATTATACTAAAGGATAAACACTCTTCTTTTCATACTACATTTAATCTATAACAAAAAATTGAGAGATTACCATTTCATGCCATTAGGTAACCCATCCTAATGATTGTCTTCAT
Organism: Wollemia nobilis; assembly: GCA_028583015.1. NCBI lineage: Eukaryota > Viridiplantae > Streptophyta > Pinopsida > Araucariales > Araucariaceae > Wollemia > Wollemia nobilis. The sequence goes on from JAQPPZ010002169.1 coordinate 10,039,857, forward strand.
TGAATTTTTTATCCCTTTCTATTCATAGCTTCGTAATAATTGCCTTTTCTCTTTTTAGCTTTCATTGAGCTTTTTTGAGCACCCATGAACTTGAGCTTCTCATGCATACCCCTTTTAAAAAAGAATTGGTTGTATGAGATTGAAACACTTTCCATTCGTATTATATTGTAATCACATAGTGTTATTACAATAACTTGACAACCAAGCATGCATTACTCAACAAGATTCAAACAAATATCTCCTCCTTGAAAGTCAAGGAATGTGGTCACATAGTTTTATTACAATAACTTCAACCAAGCATGCATTACTCAACAAGATTCAAACAAAGATCTCCTCCTTGAAAGTCAAGGAATTTAATCGAATGAGCTAATTCAATTTAATGCCCTTACATAGTCTTTATTATTACTAAATTTAATTAAATGCAAGTTGAAGTTTAAAGTTCCTCATATTGACTATATCCTTATAGCAATTATTTTTAAAACAATCTCAACAAATTCATAGAATATTATTTATGTTTACCAACTCTTTTAAAGTATGACCATATTTTTTCAATGAGTTTACACATGTTTTTATGAAGAGTCTTAGTCCCTCATATTGAGTGGGATTTGAACCTTGGACTTCTCAAATAAAGGCCAACGCCCTTACCACTCCATGAAGCTTGCAGCTATATTTGACCCTCATCTTAATTAAATTAAAATCAATACTATCATTTAAGATACTCATATGTTTCATGCATCTAATAATTATATTATAATTACAATTAAATTATTTTTAATTTTTTTTTTTTATAAGAGTCAATAACTTTTAGTAAAATCATCCTTTAAAATAATAAAATATAATAACCTCAATTACTTTTTTTTTTATAAGCTAGACGTGACTTCTATTGGGGTCACTCCCATTACAAAAAAACAAAACATTACATTGCTCTCATTGCATTTCTAACAAGTTAAACTTTACCTTTTTATCATAAATATTCTTCATCTTCCTCAAACTACTAAGTTTCTATAATCAACTTTGTTTAAGCCTCAATTACTCTTTTCTTATAATAAATGTTTTTTCCATATAAATTTCATTTTTTTTAATTATTTATAAATATTATTTATTTGTAAAACAAACATAATTGAATGACTAACCACTTGTATCTTCTTATCTTAATCTAAAAATCATAATAATTTTTGTAGCACTATAGCAACACAATTATCTTATAATAAATATTCTTTTTTCAAGAGTTTATAGTAAATAAATTTATATTGTCTTAATTTATTTTGTTATTTTATAATGTTACATAAACTTAAACCTAAAATCAAGAGAGACAATATCATTTGTTTTATACCAAAAAAAAATATACCTTATAATAAATAAATTTATATTAACTTAATCTTTTTAAGTTATAATATTACAAAAACCTAAAACCAATAACCTAACAAGCTTTAAAAAAAAAAAATTACCCAATATCACTCGCTATAGTCAAGCCATGCCTGTTTCTTGATTCTTTTAAGTCACCTCCTTAAAAGAAGAGAAGATAAAAAGAATTAAAGGTGCCACCCAATTCACAACATAAATTACATTTTTCTTCTTGTAAATAAACCACCCTATCATAAAGATCCTTTTTCTACCTTTACAGCATTTTTAAAGCAACTTACATGCCCATATTCTCTCCTTAATTCATCGTCCATCATTAAATTAACATCTTGAATAGTTAACCACCTTTAATCTCTTATCTAACCGCCCTTTCATCTTTACAGTCAAAATCTTTTCATTTACACCTACTTGTTTGTTCCCTCAACCTATTGAAAACCAGAGCTGCATTTACCATATGGACTGACTATTGACCACATCCAAGTGAAAAACAAAGAAATATATATATTTTTTCTTCTAACACGCTATTCGTATGCAACTACCCATCACATACACAAAATAATATATCCTTTTCTTTACTGTGAACCAAAAATGGAAAGATCCAGGTGGGCCACCAACCTTGAAAATAAAGTAAAACAAAGGCAAACCACACAGAAATTATATACACAATGTGTATATAAAGGAGAGAAAACTTGTGTATATATTATTGTTTTGGGTGGAAATGGTTTGTGGGGGGTTTTGCCTCTAAGCCCTAATTTTTTTGGTGTTTTTGTGTGTGGGTACGTGACGTGTTGGGCAGGCTAAGAGATGGGGATTGGGTTAAACCAATGTTAAAAGGTGGTGAAAGTTAACATGGGATGAGCATGCGTGGTGGTGGTTCTTTTTGTTTGTTTGTTTGCAAGGTGGTGTTGTTCTTTTGGTTTGGTTTGTTTTGCAATTGGTGTAATGGGCTAGTTTTGAATTTGATATATTGTAAGGCGAGAGCGTATACTTTGTGAGTATATGTTGATGTGAAGTTGAATTTGGGCGAGTCGTGTTCTTGCCATGCCTTTTGCAAATGTTAAAATGGCGATGGCATTGTAATTGCAATGAAAATGTAGATGCAATTGCATAGGCCATGCATGCTTCCTGTGCTTGTTGGGCTGCTGCTTCATCTGCTTTCTCTTTCTCTTTCCATGCCTCTCAATATTCTTATTCCTCTTTTGTCTTCTTCTTAAGCACCGACGCGCCGCTTTGCCCTTCTCTGCATTGTTGAGCTGAATGAATGAATGAATGAAAACTCTGGGATTGTGCGCACGTTCGGCCCGCGCGGGATCGAATCTCACAGCTGCAGATATTCGCCTCTTTTTCTCTAGGGTTGCTCCAAGGTTGGTGCCTCTTGCTCGGATCTTATGCCTTTGCGGTTAGGCTTCTTCTTCTGAAATATTTGCTGGGTTTGGGTTTCAATTTTGTTGTTTTTTCTTGCATAAAGTTTACACCTTAGTGGGTGGTCTCTGCCAGTGAAATTTCGGTTACCCAGAGCAAAATTAGTAGTAGAAACGGATTATATTGGGGAATTTCGTGAATGTGGGTGAGTTTTTGAAATCTTTGGATTCCCAGAGTGTAATTTTAGAAGGAATTGCTAAATGTGATTGGACTGTAGCCTGTTGGAAATCTGCTTTTAGTGTTTTTTTTTTTTTTCGTTTGAAAGCCACAAAAGAAAAAGATTGATTTGCATGCGGGGAGTGCTAAAATTGATAAGGCCTACTTTTGTTTTTCTTGGGGTTAGTTATTTTTAGATTTTCTACAAGAAAACCCAAAAAATTGTAGTTTAAATGTCAATGTTACTTGTTTTAAATAGCTTATTGGGTACTTTAGAGTAATTTTCTATAAGGAGGTTTATTGAGTGCGAGCAAGGTGTGCGGATTGGGATTTTTAGGGTTAGTTTGTAACAATAAATTGCAGAGCTGAATGACGTGGCTTTGTTGGAGGGTTAGGGGATTGCACGCTTGGCGAGTTGCGTTTTTGGATTGTGCTCTTTTTCGCCTCTTTCTCAGGAAAAGGTGATTTGAAAGGCCGAATGATGTGGGGTTTCTTATGGGGTTTTGGGGTTTGGCGATGCTAGACTAGGGAGCTGAGGTCGGTTGTGTGATTGATGCTTGTCAGTGTCGTGTTTGGTAGAAGAGCGAGTCAGAGCAGTTCGTATTTAGACCTGGCTTCCCTGATTCAGTTTGTTTTTGTTCTTTGCTCAGTAGCTGAACATGAAAGGGACAAAGCAGGATGAGGATGAGTTTGAGATGTTGCTGGGAGAAATACCCCGCGCAACCTCCGCTCCTCCTCATGTAGAGGAGCTCAATAGGTTGAGTAAGCCTGTCAAAGGTGAAAACAGTGCTGCCTTGCAGATGGAGGATTCTGGCAAAGCTTCCATTGCAGGCGCATATGAGGATTTTTATCAAGGAGTAAAGAATCTCTCTGTATCCTCTCCAGGAACCACTACCATGCGTTCCCCTAGTTCCAATGGTTGTCTCAATTCATTTTATAGTAGGCTTTCCTTTGATGGTTCTGGTGGGGTGGTTTCTACTCAACTTACAGAAGACCAGAGATCTCCACCAAAAGAAATATTGCATCAGCAGAATAAAATGGATCAGCAAGAAAAACATGGCTCGTCAATGCATCAAAATGGGGTTAACTTGAAACCAAAACAGTTTTTTGACAATGATCAATCTCTTCCAAATGCATTTACATGTTTCAGTTTCGAGGAAATTCCAAGAAAACAACAAATTCAAGCTGTGAACGGAAATGGAGGACTTGGTAATAAAATTCTAGAAGATGGGCAAATTCCAAGTCAGTCTAACGGAGCATATTCTGCCACTTGTGCTATGGGTATGCCTAGTCCTGATGCTTATGCATTGAATTCTCGTAGCCCTGAACTATTATCTCACACATTAAATCATCCCAGCCCTCCGGCAACCATGTCAGATTCCTTTGAATTGCATGGGGTCAAGCATCCTATTCATTTGAAAAATAACAATGTAAATAGCGGAGAAATGGACATGATCTTGAAACAGAATGCTTACGGTGCAGCATGTGGGAACAATTTAGTTGGGCAATATTATGGTCAGTCAGGAGCATTTCTGGATTATCAACGGCAGCTTCCTCTGTATTCTTCTGGTAGAACTCCTTTACATGATTTGCATACCTATCAGGTTTCACCAAGTTCATCTAGGCATGATTCTGGTACAGAATTTCAGTCTTCTATGTTGGGTTTGCAACCACAATATTATGCGAATTCTCAAATTGGATCTTACTTGGAGCCTCAGCGTCCTCCTATCTCTTCTCTTCGGCAGGTAAATGCAATGCCCTTGACATGGCATCAAATTGAGGATGAAAAACAAAAAAGAATTGCCCAGCAGTACATCTTGTTGCAGCAGGCACAGGCTGTTTCTGGTCTACCTAATCGGGCAACATCTACAATTACTGGAAGTATTTCAAATATGGGTCTGATGCCTCAAGTTCCTATGAAAAGCTTACAAGAACTTGAGCAGTCTCTTGTCATCCATCAAAGCAATGGAAGAACTATGGTGGAAAGAGATTGCCCAAGTTTGGTTCCGAGTATGGCAGGCACATTGAATCTTAATCACTCAGAATTTCTTTCACAAGGTGCAAACATTTCTAGATATAACAGTCATGGCTTTTGTGGAAGTGGAGAAATATATCCATTTTCTGCTTGTCAAATGCAACCGGTTATGAGTGCAAAAATGTCGGGTTCTTTATCTGCGAAGGGTCCCCGGATGGGTGCACTTGTGGATCAACAGGAAAAACCTAATTTCCCTGAAAAGATTTTGACAAGAAACAGGATCCGTGGAGTGAATTCTCTCACAACTATCAATCCATCTTCTCCCGGGGGACGAAAGAAGGACTCATTAAGTAATGGACATGGCATTGCAAGGGCATATTCAAATGGGCAGTATTCTTCTTCTTTGCCTTCAGGGTCTTTTCAGTTGGATCTTCGAGCAAATTCTAAAGGAATACCTTCTAGAATTACAGAATTTGAACTTTCACCTAAGGTTTTACCTAATGTTCAGCAACAAGCTAAGTATAATTCCTTGGAGGAAGTTGAAGGACGGATTTATATTATAGCAAAGGACCAACATGGATGTCGTTTTTTACAGAAGAAGTTTGAGGAGGGAAGTCCCCAGGATGTGCACAAGATTTTTGTGGAGATTATCGATCACATAATTGAACTCATGACTGATCCATTTGGGAATTATCTTGTCCAAAAGCTCTTGGAAGTATGTAATGAGGATCAGAGGATGCAAATTCTTCTTGCAGTAACTGGGAAGCCTCGCGAGCTTGTCAATATATCACTCAACATGCATGGGTATGTGCTCATCTTATTGATTTCTGCATTGTTAATAATGTTTTTGATATATACTGAAATGGATGGTTACTGCAGTGATAAAATCCATGGACTGCCTGCTTTGCTGTGTGTATGGCTTGAAATTGACATGTCATTTTGTATTGCATGATTTTGAACTTTTATGTGTTAAAATGTTTATTTCGCTGTTCTTTAGGAACTACATTGTTTGCCAATCCTTGTTTGGCCACTTTTATTGACTGGAAATTAGTGTTGTAGGACGCGAGCTGTACAGAGATTGATAGAAACATTAAAGACTCCAGAAGAAATTTCTCTGGTTATATCATCTCTTGAATCGGGTGTTGTTACTTTGATAAAGGACTTGAATGGCAATCATGTTGTACAGCGTTGTCTGCAGTGCCTCAGTGATAAAGATAACCAGGTACACATCCACTGTCTCATGGATGCATTTTCAAGTCAAACAACATATGCCTGTTGCATTCTGTTTCTATTAGACACATTATTCTGGCTATAAACAATTGTTATATGACATAATTCTTCTGTGTTTGTTATATTGCTGAGTGAGGCTTCTGACTTTCTTTTACACACACACACACAAAGACCTTACTAATAAAGCTCGTAACCTGGAAAACAAATGGAAGTTTATAAAGGGCATTATTGGTATTTTACTGATTGACATTACACAGAAAATAGGTAATTCAAAGGTCAATATGATTTGCTCTGCCCATCATCCGAGTCCTAAGTATCTGAGGGTCCAAATATCTGACGAGTAATGCTATCGTAGGAAGGGAACAGCCTAGAGGTCATAATTGATTTACATCCTAGTTTGTTGAAAGCTCTGCTCCGAGGGAATGATTTTTAATGGCTATACATATCAAAGGCTGGAAAAGAATCTTTTTCTTAATTAAAATCCAAATTAATAATTTTATTCTGAACAGAAAGATGTTGAAATCGCTACATGTTGGAGAGGGCAGACTAGCAACTGAATGTTTAAACTCATTCTCTGTGACCTGTGTCAATCCTTATGGAGAAAAATGCTGCCATTGGAGAGTGGACAACATGCCATGAGCAAGACACTAGCAAGTGGAACATTATATGATGTGATCTATGCAAGTTGCTGTTAAGGGATACAGAGAAACTACTTCTAGATTAATATGTTAGGTTTTGATTGTGAGCAGATGGGGGAGTTCATGTTATTGAGGATTGTCTAAAAGAAATATTTTCTTGAAGGCCTTCATGAAAGCAATTATATGAATGTGCACAGTAACTGAGAGAAATAAATGGGAATGTTGTTACATTGTTCTTACAACATCAAAAGAGAAAGCTGTAAGTGATATTGTGGGCATACATTATGATTGAAGAACAAGATCAAGGATTGCATATGGCATCTCTTGCTATAGCAAACAAAGTTTAAATTACTTATGAACCATCCTAATGGATATCTTATAGGTCTATAGCAAGAAGAAAATCTACCAATTTAAATTTCATACATGGCTGGGTTAGTTTTGTGGTTAGCGTTTGTGAAGGAAGAAAAGCTCAGGTAGGGGTAGGTTGTTCCTTTGTATTATAACATTTCCCATGCATCAAGTCCTTTCTGGATATGAAGAATCTTTGAAATACGTTTGAGATGTTGTGGTTAATTCACCCCAAACTATATTTTGGGTTGACTGTCTGGGTACAATCTATCGAGAAAAGCATTATGGAATGCAATTAATCTACATGAATCTTATCTATTTACCATGGGTCCAGTTCTTACAAACTCCAATTTGAACAGAATTGGGAGTCTGACAATGGTGTTGAACAATTATTTTTTCTGCTGAATGTCATACAAAGAAATGCATGTTGTGAATATGGTGGAAATAGTTAATAGATTCCTCATTGAAGAAAGAATATTTCCATTTGGTTTGATCATCAGCATTTTCCTCTTAAGAGTGTCATATACTGTTGTTAACAACCGTAGTTTTAGTGTATATGGCTCTTTAAAGTTGGAATGTTATGAGTATTCTTTCTGGTTTTGATCCCCACATATTTTTGGCCATCTCTTGGTGCTGTTTTGAACGATAAATATTTTTTGTAATTTCTTCTATAGGTAGTGTTTATTTGTTGTATTTCATTACATTTGTGTGCACTGCAAACATGGGATGGACAGATCAACCAGGATTATTTATTGTCTATATAAAGTCCATTAAATATTATCCTGAGGAATGTGTTATTTTCTTTGGATTGGTATACTAGTTTTAAATAGTTATAATAATTGTGGGGTAACCATTTTATGTTGTTAAAGTTCATATATCTTGCATAACTTTCTAAAGTGCTCTAACATACTTTTTCCCTTGATGGAAGAAATATAAGAATCACATTTGCCCATTTGAAAATTTATTTTTTATTTTATAGTCTTTGGAGTTTTGTCATTGCTACCCCTTCTGGAAATTAAAACACATTGTCTACAAGACAATTAAGGATTAATTCCATGAGTTCTTAAATGAGAAGGCAAGTCTGATATAGAAATTAGTATGTTCTACTTGTCAAGTCAATGCAAATTGTGTTTCTTATTCTATATATATATATATATTTAATTGGTTATATGGGATTGAAACAGGCCCCATTCGTATTATATTGTGACCACATAGTGGTATTACAACAGCTTGGGAACTATGCATGTATCGCTTGGTAAGATTCGAATGTGGGTCTCCTCCTTGAAAGTTGAGGAATTTATAACTGTGATGAAGCATTCCTTTATAACTGACATGATGGAACAATGCCCAAGCAAATTAACAAAATATTTATAAATGTGCAACACCAGACTGATGAAGCTCAGAGAAATCTGCACGTATCAGTTAATAGCAGTTACCAAAAACACACATTAGGACACAGTGACATTCACAACTTCTCTCTCATGTGGAGGCTTCAAGAGAAACACATAGAAACATGCAAGACAGATCTTCCTATTACTTCTTAAATCCCACAGCATTTAACTTGGTAGTTAGAGGCAAGCCATCATCTCTCCAGTAAACGAGCCTCATTCAGATTGTGGCTTTTTTGGACACACTTAGGTCTGAGGGATAGTGGGGGAGGTCCCAGTAACTTGGACACATTTTTAGTAGATGTCATCTTAGTTTTAGGTGACACTGTGTCTGACTACTTTTGAATCACTTCATTGAAAGGGAGGAGATGGGTAGAGAGGGACTCATAGAGAGCAGCTACAAGGAGGAAGCCAAATAATAGAAATATCAATGGGTAGAATGAGCAAATTGATTTTTTACAACCAATAACATTACATCCAATGGGATCCAAAGAAACAATTCTCTTTGAAGGGCAGTGTGCCATATATATATATATATAAATTCGTTATATGGGATTGAAACGTGCCCCATGTGTATTACATCATGACCACATAAGGGTAAGGCTTGGTAAGAAGATTCGAACATGGGTCTCCTTCTTGAAAGTTGAGGAATATAACTGGTTGAGCTAATTCCATTTGATTCAAATATTAAGGTTTACCCATGGGATTGCAACTTTGGTTGATGGTGTGAAATTCTTCACTCCAAACCAATTGTGCCAAATTCCATGGGGTAAATGTTAAGTTTCACTTATGAGATTTGAACCTTGGTTTAAGGTGTGAAACTCTTTACTCCCAACCAATGGCTCTAAACCGTATGGGTGTCCCATGTATAGATATTGCCTATGATTGAACATTGAATACTCTTGGATTGTAATCTATGAATAGGGAAGATGAGCTTGAAGTCGTCTTAAGTCGAAGGGGCTAAGCCTCAGACTTTGATTAAATAATATTTTGAGCAATTATTCATTTGCAATGTATCATAGAATTGAGTGTGAGAGTTTGGACCCTCTCAATATGAGCCAAATTAATAGACCCCCAATTGCAGGTCAAACCTTCGTGCCATAAAGAATTGTGGCTTAATGGTCATATCAAAGAGGCAAGGGGACATGTTAGCAATGAATTTGGAAATGATGGTGCTTCAAAACTAAAAGTGAAGTGTATCCTTTTCTGTAGTTACTATGGTTTGAAAAAAACCTAGGTAAGGGTTTGGTTTGGACCAACTTTTCAGCCAAACCAAACCGGTGCAATTTTGTTCAAGCCTAATTTAATTAAAAACACAACCAAATATATTTGGTACTCCTTTTTAAGAGATTTGTTTAGCTCTAAATATTGTAAACATGCAAAAAGGAAAAAGAAAAAAAAAGAAAAAAAAAAGAAAAAAAGAAAAAGAAAACATGGTTTTATTGCTCTTTGTCAACAATGAGTGAGATCTTCATGAATGGTAGTGAATTTTCCGTTTTTCTTTCTATCTTGGAACAACTCTAGATTCCTTGTGTTCTTCATAGGCACTTTATAGTAGCTTGAATGTATTAAGTAAATTTTCCAGTTTCATCGTTTCTTTTCATGGTGTCTCTCATGTACTTTGGGATGAAATAAGGCGAGAATAACATGTTTACATTATATACTTTGTTCAGTATAGTTCATATCATTGTTAACCTTTTTAATTTAGGTTGGGGAAAAGTATTAAACATGTATATATGTGGATAAGTTTGATATATAATAAATAATTGTATTAGTATTTAAGCGTTTGAACACTATTTTTTCAATATATTTAGGTGAAAGAAAATCTTACTCTATATAATATTTAGTTATTTTAATAAATATATGAATTTAGATTGTAAGAGTTATCAATTTTAGAATTCGAATTAAACATTTCATATTATTATTGTGTTTGTGTGTACATGCAATAATTTTGAACATAATTTGAGTTATTTGTTTTTTTCAAATTGAACGTAGTCTCTTTGAAATTTTCAACCTTCAAACCTTTTCTTCCCCCATTTAAATTGAATTTTCCATACTTGGAAACTATGCCCCTGTAAAGGCATGACTCAGTTGCCTACTTCAAGCTAGAAGATGACTTGTTAAATTGAACTTCCAAATAGATATAGAGCACCTTGATCTTTATTACTTTCCTGTTATAGGAGAATTGAAACTTTTAATGGGCATCATTGGATGTATTAAAATAATTTTAAGGTTCAGAAGAAGTTGTTGAAGCTTGTAAAATTAAGCAAGAGCATTGAGCTGCCTTTATAGGCCATTACAAGTACTCAATATTAATACAACATTGTCAATAAAGAGCAATCTTGCAATCAAGACATGATGTGGTCTGCAACCTTTGATCGACAATGAGTAATTTTTGGAGGTCTCAAAGAGTCATTGAAAGAGGACATCCTTATTTTGACTCAATCAGCATTTTTGATATAGTTGTAGAGGCGATGACCCATCTGAAATTGACTAGTGAGCATCTCACATAGTCTTATGATGCTAGCAATGAAATAGTCTAGCATATTAATAGCTTATATTTTTTTGGAAATGTAGATTCCTTGAAGGCCTTCCTAAAATCAACAAAGCAATAAAAGAGTTTGTAAGATGGGTGACGAGCCTCCTTGATTATAGCCTAGGGAGTAAGAATGTAATCAATAGTTTAACAATCTTTTTTAAACTTGATTTGTCCCCTCGCCCTAAGACTATCATGCTTCAAATGTTTAAAAAGTTTCATATCCAAAACTATGCTATTCATTTTGGTAAGTATATGACCAAAAATAATAATCTTGTAGTTATTTGGGCTTGGGGCGTCGCATGTTTTAATCAAAAGGTGAAATTTTTTAAACAAATAGCTTGATAAATGTCTGCTATTAAGAAAATAAGTGACTCCACTACACATTTGAGGAACTTTGCATGAAGCCCCTTACATTCGGTAGTTGTGCTGGTACATAGCTTTAAAAAAATTGTTTGGATGTCTCTTAAGGGAAACAAAATGCGAGGAGGAGAGAAGAAATTAGCAACTAGTTGATCATGTGTATAAAAGAGAGAACTGGCATATGGAATGTTTTCCATTGGATTCGCACCTTGGTGTGAGCAAGTTATCACCTTAGGCAAAAGCCTACCCACTTTAAGTTTGCTGAAACTAAATTTACAAGTTAGAGAGGGTCAACTCTCACTATTATTAAAGCTTGAGATTTGTTGTAATAGCTCACATCTAAAGATTTTCCCATAAAGCCGAGAAATATATCCAAGCTAGAGAGGGTCAATTCTCAATATTGATTAAAGCTTGAGATTTTTCGTTGTAGCTCAGATCTAATGATTTTTCCATAAAGTTGAGAAATATTTTGGAAAATATAAAAAATTAGCATTAATTGTTTTGAGAGAGATTTATTTCCTTTGGCTTACTTGTAGTCTTAATTGTTCGGCAGTGGAGTCCTACTTGGCTTGTTTTACAAATAAGAGACAACTAACATATGTTTTAGACACTAATAACTAATCAAAGCATAATCAAAGTTTTAGCAGAATAATGACATGGACAGTAATTAAAGTTAAATCCATATATTAAGAAACCATGCACAATGAAGCCTTCAAATTATGGATATTGATTGAAATCTCGAGCTATCTTTCTTAATCAAGGGCCAAAAAATTGAGTTAATGATTAGAAAGCCTTCTTAGTATCAGCTCAAGCTTACATGTCTCAGTGTAGTAATTCCAATGCACTAGACAAGCTAGTAATCCTAGATACTATGGGGAACTAGCTTTAATCTGGATCTCAAGGACTAGTCAAATATTTTAATGGTCAGTTCTTCGAAGCTTTATACTTGCGATGTGGTGGAGAGAACAATAAGACATAGGAAGTAGGGTTGAACAAGCTAAGCAATGATGAATCCTAAAGCTAGGGTATACCAAGGCTTTGGATAATTTTCTCTCCTCATGGCTTGAGGTAGATGCTTCTCTTGTATAGTTCCCTTGCCTTCATGTAACAAATTTTGCATTGCTTACAACTAAAAGATGCTAGCTGATAATCTTTTCAAAGTCTCTACATGTTGATGCCAACTGGAATAATGATATGGACAATAATTAAAGTTAAATCCATATATTAAGAAACCATGCACAATGAAGCCTTCAAATTATGGATATTGATTGAAATCTCGAGCTATCTTTCTTAATCAAGGGCCAAAAATTTGAGTTATTGATTAAAAAGCCTTCTAAGTATCAGCTCAAGCTTACATGTGTCAGTGTAGTAATTCCAATGCACTAGACAAGCTAATAATCCTAGATACTATGGGGAACTAGCTTTAATCTGGATCTCAAGGACTAGTCAAATATTTCAATGGTCAGTTCTTCGAAGATTTATACTTGCGATGTGGTGGAGAGAACAATAAGACATAGGAAGTAGGGTTGAACAAGCTAAGCAATGATGAATCCTAAAGCTAGGGTATACCACAGCTTTGGATAATTTTCTCTCCTCATGGCTTGAGGTAGATGCTTCTCTTGTATAGTTCCCTTGCCTTCATGTAACAAATTTTGCATTTCTTACAACTAAAAGATGCTAGCTGATAATCTTTTCAAAGTCTCTACATGTTGATGCCAACTGGAATAGACTGCATGCTTAGCTTGAAACTGGCTACGCGCCAGAAATAATAGTTTCGACTGATTTGGATGTATTAGCAAAGCTAGTAAGCTGGGGCATTACTGCTGTTAAATGTTATAGTATTTATGCAACTCAATTTAAGCATGTACATTTTGTTAATATCATACAAGCTTTCTACGTTTAGCTCGTAAGCTTATTTTTGAGCTGTCCACATGTCGAGATCTTAGACCATTTGATAAGTACACCCCAACTAATGATATCAGAGATAATTTAAATGCTTGGTGGAAAGTTGTGCTTGAGATTCCAAGCAAGTCAAGTTGGTGGGGCCTTGTTGAGTAATATGCTTTATTTTCTTGCTTGGACTTAGCTTGCTTTCTTGGATGCTTAGTGTATTGAGCTATTTAGGCTTGAAGCTTGCCTTTCCTTTACTTAGATTGAATCTTTAACGTGGGCGCTTGTGGTTCTGAGCATGCCCTTGCTACAATACTTGGATATTTCAATGAGCTGGAGGGTTTGAGTTGTCTAGTATAGTATAGAGATGTGGCCCCACACTTATCAACCATCATCCACTTTGGACCTCTAAGCTTGTTGAATGGATATTTGGTATCTTTTTGATGAAGCTTCATGCGGGCATCCAAACATTCAAGCTTGTGCATGCCTTCTCCATTTTTTAGTTTGAAGCCTTAGTTTGGGTCCTATTCCAAGATAGCTTTGGGTTCTCATCTACATGGGGAGGCCTTATTTGCATTTTCTATTGCTTAGAATAGCTAGATTGCTCTAGAGTCTGAATAACTTAGAAGCTTGGTTGACATGGTGGATGGCATTGAGGAGCTTAATGTTGCCTAAAGTTTAAGAAATTCATGTTCCTTTTGATGAACTAAACATGTCTTTCCATATGGTAGAAATAGAGGGGTCTTGAGCAAGGAAAAAGAGAAGAGTTTGATGCATAGACTTGCACTTGTTGAGATTGAAAATTGAAATATTTTTAATTTTGCTCACGAGAGAACCTATAAGATCTATTGGATGGAAAAGAAAAGAGAAAAATAGATTACATAAATAAGATTATTTTCCTTTTTTTGGGAGCTCAAAAGCAACATGTTACATTAATCCACAATCTGTCTCCTAATGGTAACATTTTTGATAGATAGATAGATAGATAGGCACATTCCGTCTCCTAATGGTAACATTCCTGTTTCTGCTAATACCATGGAGTAAGGAGTTTGAACCTTAACCCCTAGTTCATCTAGCAAAAAGTGCTTTTATACTCTCTCAACCTTTTAACAAGTTTTTTATGATAGGCTATACCTTAAATAGGACAACCGTATAAAACTGCTATTCCTACCAATGTTTTAGAAAGAAATTCTCTAATTTCCAATTTCACAATTGAATTTGTCTACATTTATTTAACGTAGTTCAAAGAGCCTTGATACCTCTTGTTATGTGTTTCTTTATACAAGGATTCCAATTGTAACTAGAATCAAATTTGAGTCCCAAGTACTTGTATGAAGGAGCCACCTTAAAATTTTCAGCCTTAAATGTGATACTTAATTGTCTTTATCTCAAGAAACAGTAGTCATTGCCTTTGTTTTGCTTAACATTAAATTTTATTTCAGAGTAGCTGCAAAATTTGTCTAAAGCTTCTAGATGTCTTTGCAAGTTATCTTTATGATTTGCTCATAGCACAACATCATCTGCATAAATTAACAATAATAAAGCATACCTTGCAGTATGTACACCTCCTCTGCCATTGTTTCTTACCCACTCTTCTAATTCATCTATGAAGAAACCAAATAATGGGGGGAGAGAAAAACCTTGCTTTACACCAATATTATCATTGATAGTGGCCGTCATGGTTTCATTGCTATCATTTGTTGGTGTTGCTTTACTAGAAGCTTTTCATATAAGTGTAGTGTTGCTTCTCTCTTCTCTATTGGGATATTTACTTTTTCCATTCTTACTTGGAATTTTATTTTTGATACTACCAAAAGCCTTAGCAAAATCCACAATGCAAAGATAAGTGATATTATTCTTTCCTTGTATTTTATCAGCAATAGCTGTACGAGTAATCAGATGGTCAATCGTTGAGTGGTTAGCTGGAAAACCAGCTTGAGAAGGAACACTTTACTACCTTTTTTGTTTTTACCATTTTCCCATTTAGTAATTTCTTTTTTGATATGGTGTCGAATAGCACAGCAAAGAGGCTGCTTAGCATGATCATTTTATAATTTCTTACATTATTTATATCCCCATTTTGTAGATAGGTATGACCTTGCTGACTTGCCAGTCTGTAGGAAACCCATTCCATATTGCTTGATTATACATATCCTTTAAAATATTTACTAAAGAAGGACCTCCCCATTTAATCATTTTGGCTATCAAATCACGTGAATTATATACTTTTCCATTGGCAAGATGCTTAATATCTTTCTCGACATCATCTTTTGAAATGACTTTTAGGTCATTGATGGGAGAACCATCTTCTGATTATTTCCGCCGGCTTTTTTATAGAGTTCACGGACATATGAAGGCTTTGTGAGCGTATTTGCTTCTAAAATTTTCGAGGACTTAGTTTAAGTTTTTAATTACACCCTCTTGCTTTTTCCCAAGGAATATTTTCTTTTTCTATGCAAGAGCTTTTTGTATTTGTTTATTCAATGTGCCATATCATCTATATTTGTACTTGATATTTTGAAGCTAGTTTGCACTAAATATTACATGGCCTTTGATTAGATTGTCTTATTCCAATGTGAAAACTTTTTTCATTCTCTTATCATACCATTGATTCATTAAGATAAAGGTAAAAGTGGATTTTCATGTCCTAGGCTAAGCCAACACCCTAATTGTCTTATAAGACCTGGTGGTCATCGGAATGAGGTATTTCCGCTAAGAGCTCCTTGTGGCTATGTTAGGGTACTGTTCCCTCTTCGTCTGAACAATAAAAGATGTAGAAATTTGGAGAAATAGCAGACTACTAGGTATACATCTCAAAGAGGTGAGGCCCTATGGAATCAAAATGAAAGGTGACACCTTAGACCACAAATTCCTTCAATACATCTAATTAATGTCTGAGTGACTAAATTAGGGAATACATCCAATTACAATAGGAGAAGCACTAGTGTAAAGATGAATCTAGGAACAATAGGTAACAAGAACTAAAATGCTAAAGCAATAGCAATGTAAACATGACTAAAGCAGTTAAACCTGAAATGGGTAAACCCTATACATGGTTTTGAGTATAATTACCGACAACATTCGACAAAAGAAACAATGCATTAAGGAAGACCAAAATTAAAGACCAAGATTGGGAACTAGTGCTGTCACATATTTGAGTGATTTCTGAGAGAGGGAATCACTCACATTATTATCCATCAAAAGAAACAATGCATTAAGGAAGACCAAAATTAAAGGCCAAGATTGGGAACTAGTGCTGTCACATATTTGTGTGATTTCTGAGAGAGAAAATCACTCACATTATTATCCATCAACATGACAAGGCCCATTCAAATCTGATAATGTCCATAGGAGATTTGGGTTAAGGAGAATTGGTTGTATAATCCTAAGAGGAAGAATGGTACTTTCCCTAGAAACTTAGCTTCTAACAATTGATAATCTCTAAAGGTATAGAGAAAAGTAGTGATATGCACCTGTTGCTATGTCTAGGACTTTAGTGAAATAGAATTGGATGGACCTTGATGCCAATTAAAAGTATAACTGTATCTTTTGGTATGAGAGAGAGGATTGAGATATTCTAGTTGTCATGCAGATACAGATTTTGTATCCTTGACTTGTCAACATCTGTTTGCAGGCCAATTGCATCTGAGGAAGACTTAATATCCCCATTATATGCGATAAGATGAAAGGAGGAGATAATCCAATTAATGGCACTATTAGGTGTTTTTGCTGTTCACAGGAAGGATAATTCCTCCTATTTTTAGGTGCAATTCTCGTTGTTAAGATTGCTTGGGCAAGTTGCCTGTGCATATACCCCAGTTGAGCTTGAACTTGGGCAATAAGGATGGGTGTGCATTTTCGTTCATAAGTTTCACCAACTCATATTTCAAAAATGAAACATAAAAAATAAAAAGCAAAATTGTTGAAGGATCCATAGAGTATATAAGGGTTAAGAGTGACAACCTCTTTAATAAAAATGCCAGGCACCTTAGGATGATGGAAAAGGTGGATACTAGGACAGTTGACTTATTATATCTCTGTACAAATAGTAATACATCCTTCGAACAGCATAGAAGTTGTGAATTCTGAAACTGAAGTGCTCCTTATTCCCCATCTTAGAAGAAAATAAAATGACAAATCCTCTTACCACAAGGGATATGGTGGTTTTATTCAACTTATGAGGAATTTTAGCTTTGGTTAGTATTCTTCTGTGCTTATCATCTTTGTGATGGGGGTTGAGTCATTTTCACCCTTTATTTAGTTAGTTTGTTGTTATGATTGCTACATTAGGACAATCATTCGCTCTATTGTTTTAGTTCTTTTTGCCTATGTCCATTCAAGCATATGTATGCAATTAACAGGCATTTCATGTTGAATGAATAATTATCCTGATATTTCCCACATCAGAAGAAGAATCCTCAGGCCATGTAACGAATGGCATTGGAGATAGGATAGATAATGCCTTAATCAATGTGACTAATGGACTATTCAGTGCAGCTGCAAGTATTTTTGTTTATCTTATTATCAACATGCATTAAAGGACCTTTTGAAGATTGATTAAGATACTGGGGTCGCATTAAGTTTTGTAGATGTCATCTGTATCAGCCTTACCTCCTTAGGTATTCTCGAGTCCCACATGAGGAATGGATTCCTCAATCCCATGGAAACAAGATATGCCAATTTCTATCCTTTTATTTCTAGGATGCCTCAGGTGTAGGAGCCATTGTGTACTGTGGTTGTTAGCTATGATTAGTCTAGGTATAAGAGATCAAGCTAGCTGAGGAAAAGAAAAGGAGAGATTGAGATAACTGATGGAAAGAAAGTGAAGCACCATATGGTGATTGGTTATTGTTGGGCATATTTCAGGAACTTAATCTCATTTTTGGTGGTTACAATAGAGCTTATCAAATATTTGGGTACAGATTATTTCAGTCTGTGGAGATTTACTAGACCTTTGTTAGCGTGCTGTGTGGCATTGTTGTCATTTGTGACATGGAGTCCACAGTACATGGCAGAGGTATTACATATAATTCAAAGGAGGTGGGATGATATGAATACATTAGTGCATAAGATTATTTGTGCACTTGATGCAAAGTATTACTCCAAAATGACAAACACACAAAGAGATGGCCAGAACCATACATAGTTACACATGTTTTTATTATGTATAAATAGAATACAAAGGAAAAAGAAAAAGATGTACATGGAAGCTTCTTGGAGAAGGAAAGCTTCTAGAGGATCCTATGTAAGGATGCACAAAATATGTGCAACATGTACAAAAGGTATACAATTAATAATTCAATCAAGCAACTTGATTCATGTAACTGTATCTCATTATTTCACCATGTGACTATGTCTCATCATTTCCTCTGCATTTAGAGGAAATAATTCCATGTTTAGATGTGGAAATTGCTACTTAAATGTTGATTGGGACATCCCTTTAGCTAGAGTTGGCAATGAGTCTTTGCGATTGAGTAAGTACATTTGTACATCCTAGTGCTTGTGCAAGCATCTATGTTCCATAAAGTTCTTGGTTTGAGGATGGTGCAAGATGTTGGGATAGGTTTCTGGGACAACGGGATGCGTGTCAAAGATGGCCTTGAGATGAGAATATGTGTCTTTGAGACAACTCCCAAAACTTGAAATTTGTCCCCGTGGAACAGAGGCAGACATCAAGTAGAGTACCATCATCCAAAGGAGGTTGAAAATTTGGAATGGTGTGGGATGAAGATAACATTTTCCTCAAATGTATTAGCTCATAAAGTTCAAGTTGGCTGACATTTACTACATCATGTATACGAAGCTAAGAAAGAATATCTAGGTGAAAGTATTTTCTCCAGGCTGCTGTGAAAGGGCAATCTATTAAAAGACTAATTATAAGTTTGTGCTGTAAATATAATCTAACACAGGTTTTTGGTAGTTTGGAAACTAGTCATGACTCTGAACTTCATTGGTAGTTCGGAAGTTTGGTATAATTTTATCTAGACTGTCTTATTTTGTTAAGATGTTATGGATAGTAACATGAATTTAAGAGGATTTTTCATTATGAGGACATTCTATTATTTTCTGGATGCTTTGAAGTAATGTAATGATTTGGTTCAGATGTATGTTTTTCTTTGATGAACTCTGGTCTTTGAAGTTTCTAATATGATACATGTTTATCAACTTGAAAATAACCCCTCGCCTTGTAGTTGCATAAACATTTGGTTCACTTGCCAACACTAGCACTCTGAACTTTAGTTGTTGGACTTTCTTGTGGACAGTTTGTCGAGATTTGTTTTTAACATCTGATTCCTACTTTATAGCTTGATTTTATGTATAGGTGCTCTATTTTAATTGTAGCGTTGTTTTAAATCTTTGTAATCTTTATGGATATCATTGTTACAGAGCTGTTAGACAAATCACCATGCTTCATATGTGTTCTCATAATGTCGGAAGTGACTTCATAGGATATCTCGCAGACGTAATTAAAATCTTTCATTTCATTTCATAATGTCAGAAGTGACTTCATAGGATACCCTGGCAAGCAGTGCTCTCCACATTCTAGGAGATTTATTTCCTTTAAAAATAATTTGATCATTGAACATGAAATCTATTTACAAACGAATAAGGTGCTCTTCTCTTAATGCCCATTTTCAATTCTTGGCTACTTTTTACAAAATGCATTCTCTTTTGATTGTCTTAATCTCAGAAGCACCTTTGTTTGCATCCAGATTTGTGAAGGTAGCTTGACCGATACAACTTCCAAGTGTTATGATTTTGTGTTGTATGAATATGCTTATCTTTTTTTCGCTGGCTGCAATAGTGTAATTGTCTATTCCGTGTCTATATTCTTACATTGTCTCCAGTTCTGCAACAATACTGCCTTTTGGTACTTGATAACATATGAGTTTTTGTAAGCCATCTCTGCTCTACTAATTTCTTGTACCATGCCTTTCTGTTTGGTTTCCTTGGTTGCTTTGTCAATTTTATGCACATTTATATTTCTGTGAAGATGCTTTTCCAAATAAATAATCTGTTTTAAGTAGTCCTTCCCTGGGTACAAATGCTGCTTTCATGGATACATTGATATAGGTACCCAAAAAGTGGCTTTCTCAAATATTTTTGGATGGGTCGTATGCATGGTTCAGTTTCATATTTGGATGTAACTTATGATACTGGCATCCAGTTGTGTTTTATTGGGAACATTTATTTAGTGTTACATATATTTCTGTTCTCCCTGCTCTAATCTCCTTTTTGTAATGTTCAAACTTCAGATTATAATCACTTCCAGGTATGTTTAAAATTTAAGATCTATTTAATTGGTGTAGGCTGGGATAACCTGTCAAAGTAGTCATCTAGTAGTTGTGCATTTTTTTGGATTAACAGTAACATTGTGTTGGCTATGTT
Source organism: Wollemia nobilis (assembly GCA_028583015.1). Classification (NCBI taxonomy): domain Eukaryota; kingdom Viridiplantae; phylum Streptophyta; class Pinopsida; order Araucariales; family Araucariaceae; genus Wollemia; species Wollemia nobilis. The sequence continues at coordinate 10,060,554 of JAQPPZ010002169.1, forward strand.
GGCAGTTCCTTTTTGATGCTGCAGCAAAACATTGTGTAGAAATTGCAACGCATCGACATGGCTGCTGTGTTCTCCAACGGTGTATTGATCATTCTGATGGACTACAGCGGGATTGTTTAGTGGCAGAAATAGCTGCCAATGGGCTTGAGCTGTCACAAGATCAATTCGGGTACCTTCCAGTTCTGCCCCCTGAATGGACTTGTATATGAAATAGTCTGATGACATTGCTTTAAAATGTTTATATCTTGTTCAATGTAGACTATGCTTCTTGTTTTGCATGTGAAGGATTATAGATAAAATCTGTAGATGAATTTACACTCTTAGTCTTTATTCTGTTTGTGTGAGTGTCTGTATGTCTAAGGAGCTGAGAAATCATAGAGAGGTCCTCTCTACCAAACATTATGTCATGCATACCATTATAGTTCTATGTCCCTTGAAATTTGAATCAAATTTTAAAAACCCAGTGGTGGTATGTACTGAAACCCTCTATGTGTAAACCTTAATTCAACAACCAGGTGGGAACGTGGTATATTTTCATGTAAATATCTTGGACATCTGAAATATGATCATCTGCAAAATTAGCGACTTCTGCATTTTTTCCTTTGTGGTGTGTTACATTAGTGTTTTCCATAACTTATCAAGGAATCCTTAGTATTTCATCTTTTACTCCTAAGTGGACCTAAGGTCCTGAACATGGAGAAACAAACTTAAGGGTAAAGTCTCTAGTTCACCATTGTGATGTCAGGAGCAACTATTTTGTTCCTTTTAAGTTTTTAATTCTTTACCACCCAAGAGTTCCTTTTCTTCTATCCTTGTAGCTAGATATACTCATAGCGAGGCTCATAGTTTGCATGCTAGCCCAATACTATGAAATTTATACTATGTGCTCTCAAGTGGAGCAAGGGTTTTTAATGGCCACTTTGTAAGCAGTCATCAGGGACAATGTGCACTACTATTGGGCTGTGGATGCCTCTTTCTGAAAGCACATGCAGCATGAAGTAGTTTGGTCTGATCTGCTTACAATATAATTGTTTGTTGAAGCTTCTGGGCTTATTTAAACAACTGTCAGACTTTAGTGTGTTGGGACCTTCTATCGTCTGTAGCTGCCAACAAAAAATCATCTGCTATTAGCAGTTACCTACATCCCAATATATTGAGAACTTGTTTCCGTGGATTACTCAGTTACTGCTACTGCTTCCATAAAATTCCCTGTATCTTCCCTTGTCCAAGCAGAGGACCATTACCTAACAAGTGCATCCACAGAATAAATTCTAGGGTGCAATTCAGATGAAGCCAAATGTATTCACTATACAGGAATCTGTCACAGCCTGATTTCCTCGCCTGGAAAATAGGGTAGTTACTTTTTTTTTTTCCCATTTTTTCTAATTACCATCTCCATCTCCATTGATCTGAAACTTGGAATGTTAAGGAAGATCAAGAAAGAGAGCAATCCAGAAATAACAGAGTATAACAAATTAGAACGCAGATATATAAGCAAAATAACAGAATGTTTTTATTGCTCGAAAAACAGAGTACAATGCAAGTAATCTTTGAGAAGAGACGTGAGGCCATAACATTGCAACAATTACTCGTGATTTTTACAGTTAGGGGTGCGTCTCTCTTTGTACAATGTTTGGTGTGTTGGAAATTCACCATATTGAATATGGAAGGCAACCCATATGGAAATGTGGTGTTTCACATTCCATGAGTTAGAAGGTCACTGACATGAAAATGTGGTGGTTCCAAAGTACATATTAACTGAAAATTACATACAAATGATTTGCCCTTTTGTGTCTTGTCTTCTACTGATGTGTCAACATGGCTAGAGATTCATTTTGGCTACAAATATCTAAAAATACAAAATTACTGTTTTTAGTAAATATTTTGTTTTGCATTGTTGAGGGCCTTGATGGAACTCTCTGCGAGTTCTTGAGGAGATCAAAGGAACTGGTATTTTCAGGTCTTTGCCCTTCTGGCCAGCATTCAGATCTGGATAGATAGGCTCCCCCTTATTCCTTGAGTGTTCTCCCCCTCTCCTTAGTAAGGAGAAGATGCTCCACGAGATTTGAAAGGATGTTAGTCTCCAGTACATTCTTGTTGCCCCTCGGCTTAGTAAGGAGAAGATGCGGCACATGGATCTCTCTTGTTGCCCCTCTTTCCCCCAAGCTGTCTTTCTACCGTGAGCACTTCTTATAGCTTCAAGAGAGTAGAGTAGTTCCTCCGCAATACCTTCAGCAGCACACAATGCATAGTCTTCGGATCCCGATTGGGCAACTCAAGGTGTGTTCACCAACACCGGGTCGAGTCAGATCACCATCTTTCGACGGAGGAGTGGGTTTGCTTGTTTTGCTCTTTGGGGGAAGTTGAAACCCTCCATCACTTTATTTTTTGTTGTCCCAATTATTACGAGATTCGAGGCAGATTTCATTGCCTTTTCAGAGACAACTCTCGGTCTGTTTCTACCTTCTTCAATTACCCAGACAAATGGTGTCTTGCACTCTTTCTTATGGAGATAACTCAGTTTATTTTCCATAAAAGCTCTCATCCAGATGGATCTTGCCCCCCTCTACATTGGCTCATCACAACTTACTTCACTAGCTTCGATAGACTAGGTGACAGTGGTCGGAAACGCTCTGCTTCTTCCAGTTCAGACAATAGTAGGGTCACTAGGCAGCACACCCACAACTTGTTAGGGTCCCGAACTAGCGATGGACAAAGACTTAGGCCGCGACTGTTAGGAGAGATTAGTTTCTGGGGGTTCTTGGAGCTTGCCCTTCCTAGGCTGCTCTCTTCCCCCGCACTCTCTCTCTCCGTTCTTCTTGGTGTGCACTGTGCTCCTTTGGACTGCAACCCTCCCCCCCTCTTCTCCCCCTTCTCTTTGGCTCGTTTGTCGGGTTACGTCTTGTTTTTAACTTAGTTTCTTTTCTTTGTTGGGCTTTCTAGCTTGATACTTGTCTGTTAGTCCCTTGGGTCTTTTTTTGGCCCACCACGGACATTAATAATATTTCATTTCATTTCATGCATTTTTGTTACAAAGGGTTCCCTGGTCAAATTATTGTTTTTCCTCTAATCTTTCCAACGTTTCTTGAACAGATCAAAATGGAGTCCTGAGCACAAAGTTATGCCTCTAACAATGTGGTTAGGATCAAAAATAGGTTTTCGGGCATTTTCAAGTATAAAGCCATGGCCAAAAAGGTCACATGCCTAGATGATTTGCCCCCTTTTGAAAAGTAGTGGTCTACATTGCATCAAATTTTGGCATCAGGTGTGGAAATTGTTTCTTATCTGATTTTTCGTGAGCCATTCCCCTTGGTGACCAAGTTAACCTGCCTTGACCAGTCTGTACAACTTGAGTGGTTTTAATGGTTAGACTTCCAACTCCAAATAGGAGGTCCAAAGTTCGGATCTGATGGGGGGTAGAGTTGTACACTAAACTTTGATAATCGGAGTTTGATTGGATAGACATATATTAAGTAAATAACATCCTCTATGAGGGTCCTCGCATATGGCCTGTGGTCTTGTAGATGTTAAATACTACTTTACCTTTTACTTTTAACTTACATCTAAATGGATTGCATTTTGGTGGTCTCAGTCCATGTGTCAACAATCTGATCCTCCTCCACTGGTGCTAAACTATCTAGATTGGGTTCTTCAATGTCTAATTGTTTTGCTAATGCGGAAGTGTTTAATGGAGGTGGATGATAGGGCTTGAGAAGTTCAACATTTAAGATTGGATGCAAACCAAGATAAGATGGAAGATTCAATTCGAAGGCATTCACTCCCCCTCTTTTTGATGATGTTGTATGGTCCATAACAAAGAGGTCTGATCTTTCTATGGGGTTTTGCAAGTCTCTCTTTTTGAAGATGTAGCCATACCTTATGTCTAACCTTGAATTGATGTGGGACATTATGCTGGTCATGGTGTTGCTTGTATTACTAATTTGTCGTTATAAGAGGTCATGGACCTGTTGTTGGATATGTCAAATTTGTTCCACAAATTGTTTTGCCTTTTTTGCTTCTTTCTATCCATTAGGTGAATACTAGGTTGTAGAGGAAGAGCTACATCAGTGGGTACCAACGGTTGGAACATGAAATAGAAAAAATGGCAAGGTTATAGAAGTATCGGGGACAAGGGGATAGGTTTTGGGGACGACAGGGGACGACAAGCCAATTTTAGGAAACGGCTAGGGGACGACAAATATAATGGCATCTGATGGGCTGCCCTCATCATACTTAGAATAATTTACACAACAAAAGTAGTCTCATTTACAACAAAAATAGTTTACAACAAAAATATTTAGAATAATTTTTTTGTAGAATATTTAGAATAAATCATATTATAGAGAAAATTATATATATATACTCTTTCAGATCTCTTTCTGGTTCACTTTCTTAACATGGGACTTTCCTTTCACATGGTTAGTTTGTAGTTTGTATAATGTCTTTGTATATACTGATTTGTCTAGGGTTTATCATTTGGGCTATCCCTCTTTTTTATGTTCTTATGCATCCTAGTTCTATTTCAGTGTGTGTTTTAGATTTTGATCTTTGGTCGTCAGAGAACTTTTTGTACTTTTAGTGTTTGTTTTAGATATTTATTTTTGTTTGTTGAACACTTTATTTATTTCTGATTTGCTATTTCAACAGACTGTATTTTGGAGTCCCATTGTTCTACTCTGGTCATTTGTGGACATCAATATAATTTCTTTCTTACTGTTCTAGAAGAAGTGAAAACAGATATGGCAAAGACAACAACTTTCTTATCCACTTAAAACTCTATGCATAGACCAGGTCCGAGGTGTAGACCAATTGGTGCAGCGAAACCCCGTAAGAGGGACAAATGCCCAGGGTTCAAATCTCGGGCCTCGCCGGATTGAACGCTTGTCCCTTTCCTGGTGCTTTCAGCAACGTAAAAGGTTTAAAATGAATGTGGCATGGTGGTTATAGGGACGGACTGCGCAGAGTACTGTGTGGTGGCTTCCGAGGCGGACAACGCAGAATACTGTGGCGGCCATAAAGTTGGATAGCGTGCCCAAATCATCGTGGCGGTTACTGATTCCACCATAAAAAAAAACTCTATGCATAGACCAAGGATCTGTTGCCTGGTCTAACAGCAGGTATAAGATGTCCTTTCTAATGGAAGAAGAAAAATTATATCATAATTATAGTCCATGTAAGGCATTGGCTGTTGAAAATGTTGGCAGAGAAAACCCATATTCAGACCAGTTTGAGATATCAAAAGAAACCATCCAACGCTTGATACTAATATCAGGACAAGGTTCATAGGATGAGCATCCCCACAACTTGTGCTGAAACTAACATCAGTAGACACACAATTTGTCTGTAAAATCTTCCATATATTCTGTAAACCAATCTATCCTACCGTCCACCTCCTTTAGAAGCTGATGAAACTGACTGGCAATGTGCCTAAAACAAGACATGCAGAGCTTCATTCCAAACATCCATGAAATTGTGCTGAGTAGAACAAATTTTTTTTTTTTTGACGCCCAGTCATCCCCCATGGTGTCCTCTCACAATAGGGGTACTATGGATGGTCCCGTAGCTGGGTGGCGTCCATGAGATGTCTTGCCTGTCACTCCCAAAAGGGGGATGACAGGGAAACGTTCCCTTTGCCGTCCCCTCGTTTTGGGGATGGCGAGGACGAGGGGGTGTGTCCCCGTGTATCCTTGCAAAATGGCTATGTTTGGTAGAGCTATGTAGAGCTCGATTGTATCTGTGTTGAATGTAAGGGAGGCTTTCATCCCATGTATGTGGATGCTTGGAATTGTACATTCAAAGAAGTTGTACAATTAGTTGATGCACAACTTCTATTTGGCTATCAGTTTGAGGAAGGAAGGCTATGGACATTGTCAACTTGGTATCCATCATGCTCCATAGGGTTAGAGAGAATGGACTTTGGCAAGTCAAAATTGGGCCACACATGACTAAAATAGAGCTTAGCAGTCTCTTCAATTGAAATGAATTTCTTACAAGGAATCATGATAGCCGTTTTTGAAAAATGATCAACTACTACAAAAACACAATCATTACCATGATTAAATGTGGGCAAGCTTGAGAGGAAATCCATTGATACAGATTCCAAGGCTTGGTTGGCATTGGTAATGGTGTGTACAGTCCTGGTTTCTGGTTAATTGATTTGGCAACAATGTAGGGGGGTACATGACTTGACATACCTCTCGACGTCATTCCTCATTTTGGGCTAGTAGAAGTACTTTTGAAGATTTTCTAATGTTTTCTCCACCCTAGAGTGACCTGCTTCTTTGTTGAAGTGTGCTCTCCAAATTATCTTTGAGTTTTCACTAGCTGATACACAAATATGCCCCATGTGTCAGAGGAGGTTATCTCGCAAATAAAAATCAAGAACATGCTTATCCACACAAAGAGCTTGGTATATATCTCCAAAATCAGAACCTACTTTGTATAAGGTGGATCGATTGGAATTTTCATGCCCACAAGAATAAAAAATGGTGGAGAAAGCTATGATTGGAGTTCGACTCAAACACTCTGATTTTGAAATGACAGTTTCTTGAGTTTGATGATTAGATGAAATTGTTGTAGGTATGTGGCCCACTTTTGATGTTTTCCATTTATTATCTTACTTTGCATTTAAATGAACTCTAGAGGTCTAGGATTTATATGGATGATGGTTTCCTTGCCCAAGATTTAGTGCTTCCACTGTTTACATGCTTGGACAATGGCATAGAGCTCTTTGTCATGTGGGGTATCTTCAAACTGCTTCATTTATTGTTTTGCCATGATAGGCAACTGAGTGCCCATGCTGTGTGGGGACAACTCTCAAGGGATACTTTGATGCATCAATCATTACGTCAAATGGTTGTTGTTGATCAAGTAGGGAAAGTGTAGGAGTTGAACACAATTGGTCCTTCAACTTCTTAAATACTCTTTGCTATGTATATTCCCAATGAAACTTGGATTTAACACCTCCTTTTGTCACTTGGTGTAGTGGCGGTGTAGTGGTCGAGCAATGTGTGAGAACCCGAATACAAATCTTTGATCGAAATTGGCAATACCCAAAAAGCTATGAAGCTCTATCAAAGTTTTTGGGGTAGGCCAATCTCTAATTACCTGAATCTTTTGAGGACCGACGTGGACTCCTCTTTGTTAATGATGTACTCAAGGTATTTTATCTTTTTTGTGCCAAACAAGCACTTCTCCAAATTAGCATATAACTTGTATCTTCAAGGAATCTGAAGTATGTATCAAACATGTTGTAGATGCTCCATCCATGTCTTATTGTACATGAGAATGTGATCTAAGTACACTATCACAAATAAGTTGGTGTAGGGACATAGGATGTCATCCATCATCCTCATGAATGTGGCAAGTGCATTGGTCAAGCCAAAAGGAATACCAACCACTCAAATAAATCCTCCTTGGATTTGAATGTAGTCTTCCATACGTTAGTGGGCTCTATGGGTATTTGATGATGTCAGATTTGAAATCAGTTTTGGTGAAGAAATTTGCACCACATAGCTGCTCTTGTAAGTCATCTATCCGAGGGGGTGTATAGTGGTTCTTTACAACGTTTTTATTCAAAGCTTTGTAATCGATTTAGAATTTCCACGTTCCATCTTTATTTGGAGCTTAGACAATTGGACTGCCACATAGTGAAGCACTTGGTTTGATGTGCCTTGTCTGAATTAGTTCTTGGATTTTCCTACAAATTTCATCATTTTCAAGGGTTGATCTGCAATAATCAGGTGCATTAGGCAAAGGAGAACCATGAACTAAATCAATAGAATGCTTTACCTCACAATGAAGTGGAACCCTAGTCGGTGACTTGAACAATTTGTCATATCTAACTACAATTTGGTCCATATGTTTTTGTTGTGTAGAGCCTGCGATTGACATAGCATCAATCCTTCTTTTTGCTTTGTGGCTTGATCATCAAGAGAATGAATTTCCTTGTTCTGGTTACCATATTTTTGTATTGTTTGGCATTGATTAAAGAAATAGAGGTAGGAGGAGATACCTTTGGTATCCTAAAGCATTGACCTCCAACAATGTTGATGACTCTTTGGGGCTTAGACTCATACACACCATGCCTCTTCCACATGAATGGTTGGCCCAAAATCACATCACAAACATCCAAGAGCACATCTCACACTTCATCTTTGAAGTGTTTTATGGCATACGAGAGGAGACATGTTGAGTGATGCTAATGTTTCTCCCCTATTGTAACCATCCAACATTATATGGTTGTGTGTGTGGTGTGATAGCTTCAAATTCATTAGAATATGAGTAGAAATTAGATTCTTTCCTCCAACAATGTTGATGACTCTTTGGGGCTTAGACTCATACACACCATGCCTTTTCTACATGAATGGTTGGCCCAAAATCACATCACAAACATCCAAGAGCACATCTCACACTTCATCTTTGAAGTGTTTTATGGCATATGAGAGGAGACATGTTGAGTGACGCTAATGTTTCTCCCCTATTGTAACCATCCAACATTATATGGTTGTGTGTGTGGTGTGATATATTCAAATTCATTAGAATATGAGTAGAAATTAGATTCTTTTGACTCTGATTATAAACTATGAAATGTAATGGCTTACCATTGACTCACATTTGTGAGTGAAACATGCTTTTCTCCTATTGTGGCTCTTTTTATGACTCCTCTAGTGTAGCGTGTGGTGGCAATGGTCACATTTGGTTCGACTTCCATGATCAACTTCCCCTTGTCCTTAGTGTGTGGATGTGGAGGCAGTGGTGCAATGGATAGAGAGGGTTATAGTTTGACAAACAATGACTAAATTGCTCGACACTTCTCCCTCAAATGTTAGTTGCTGTTGTGATAATCACACCATTTTCTAGTCTTGGCCTACGAGGGGTTCTTTTCTTGGGATTCTTTTTTGTTTCCAATTCTGATTTTGGGGATAACTCCCTTTTTCTTGGTTCATTGGAGTGTCACTTTCCCTTTCTTTGGTTGGTACTTAGTGTTTTGGTTCTTATTATTTGCTTTTCTTCCTTTTTTGTTTTTGTGCTTTTGCTCTAATTTGACAACATGTTTGTATGCCTCTCCCAATGTCTTGAATTTGAAGGGATTTGTGTCCTCTTGAATGTACCATTGTACCCACCACAATCCTCTATGTTTAATGTCTTTCGGTCTCTTGAGTACAGAGTTTTTTTGCTATGGAATGGAAAACATCGGTATAATCTTAAATAGGTTGGTCTTTACCTTAACTCAATTGTTGCCATTGCATGTATTGGTTTTCATAGGCTTCCATGTGATAATATTCTTCTTTGACGATCTCTATGAAATAATCCCATGTGAACACTACTTCTTCATTTTCTTCCTTGACCTTGTTACAATATGCTTCCCACCAATTTCGAATAGGTAATGAAGCTTTCACTTGTCAATGGATTTATTTATAAAGGAGTATGAAGATAATTCATCCAACCAATTTTTCAGGGCATCAACATTAATTTTTCTGTAAAAGGTAGGAATTTTAAAATTCACTTGCACCTTAACAGGTGTAGGAGCATTGAATGGGCAGTGAGAGGTTGTGCAAAGCAGGTTGTAGACTTCGCAACAGGGAGCTGTTGAAGAATTTGAACAAATTGATCTATCATCTCATTCCTCTGTTTCATGAGGGCTTCATTCAACATTTCCTTGAAAGGATCAATTGTCTAGGTGTCGTCTATTCTAGTTCCCATCTGAAAGTTTGGAATGATAAGGAAGGTAATTAGATGGATGTCGCATATGATACCCAAACTTTTTATATCTTGATCTCGTGTTTATGGACATACACTCAAAAGATAGACTACTTTGATACCATTGATTTTAAAGTCAAAATTTTGAGTTAAGGAAGATCAAGAAAGAGTGCAATTCAGAAATAACAAAGTAACAAATTAGAACACAAATATTGAAGCAAAATAACAGAGTGATTTTATTGCTCGTAAAACGGAGTACAATGCAAGTAATCTTTGAGAAGAGATGTGATGCTATAACATTGCATCCATTACTCATGCTTTTTACAGTTAGGGATGCATCTCTCTTTATATAATATTTGGTGTGTTGGGAATAGTAATAAGAGGTATTTAATGCCCTTGAACTATCAAGGTTTAAGACTACTTAAAAAACCAGGAAGTCACAGTTTTGATCGATCTTGACAACGCATGTATTTGCATTGATTTATCTACGACGATGCTCTTAAATTTGTCTTTGCACCCAACAAAAGGAATTGAGACATAGATGCATATGGAAGCTTCATGCAAAGGGAAATACCAAAAGGTGGAATTAACCATGAATAATTATAAATATCAAGACAATTTTTATGCCATTCCACTTGGAGGAATTTATTTAGTCATGTGAGATCAATAGATAGCTCCTCTTGGATTCTTTGTGTGCAATTTGAGCAAGTAAATCTTCAAGTTGGTAGGTCAAAAATACACCTAAAAAGGATTTAGGGATACTATTATGATTAGTTTGTTCACATAAGATGGAAAAGGTGGTTTGTAAAGCGCCTTTTGCCATTGTATCTCCATGCTATGCAATGGATGCTTTATCAGCAAAATCTCACATATCTCATATATATATATATATATATATAGGATTGAAATAGGTCCTACCCATACATCATGACACTATTACCATGGTACTTCAACAAATCACATAGTGGTATTTGGAAATTATGCATATTTGCCTACCAAGATTTGAACCTAGCCCACTACCTTGAAAATTCATGCTTTTATCCACTTGAAGTCCATCCATTTGATAAAAAACGTTAAATTTCACTTATGGGATTGGAACCTTAGTCTATGGTTTGAAAAACCTCACTCCTAACTACTTGCCCCAAACCCCATGGGTTATCGTTGAAGTCTCACATTGAGGAGACATATGTATCAAATTATTAACAAACAAGTATAGTGCAGGGCTTTTTGCTCGGTATACCTACCTAAAGAAATATTGAACATATTGTTGAGGTTCAAATGGCTTCTCCTTTGTTAATATTATAAGATTTTGTTAATTGCATCACCTTGAAATGAAAATCAAATGATTAGTTGAAGAAATGCTCAATCTTAGTATTATTATACTTAACAAACCCTTTGCATTTTTTATTCTAGTCCAAAGGGAGTATGGATTGTTTCATCCATATATTGACTTTACGGGACTTAATAAAATAATTATTAAAATAGATCCCCTACTCTATTCACAGATGAAATGTTGAATGAACTGCATGGAGCAAAATTCTTTGCTAAAGTTGTTCATAAATCTGGTTATTACTAAATCAAAATTAGACCCGAAGACATCCCTCATTTTGAATTCATGAAGGTCATTATGAGTTCAAAGTGGTCTTGTTTAGGTTGACTAATGCCACAACTACTTGTCAAGCAACAATGAACAAGGTCTTCCATTTGTATTACATAAATGTCTCCTAGTATTTTTCAACAATATTTTGATCTTAGTAAAAGTTGAGTTGAGAAGCCACAAGATATAGTGTTATCAATGCTATGCAAAGAAATCATAACGTAGTTGTCGAAAAATAGGAGCTGAAATATTTAGGTTGTATCATTTTCGAGAAATGTGTTAAGCATATCCTCCCAAAATTAAGGCTATAGTTGAATAGCTGACCTGAAGAATTTTCTTGAAACAAAAGGGATTTTTGACAGTAGCAAGATATTGTCAAAGATTTATAAGGCATTAGACACATATTGCAACACCCTCAACAAATAGTGAAAAAGGATAACTTCATATGGACAGTAATGCTGACAAGAGCTTTCAAAAATTAAAAGAAGCCTCATCATTGGTTCTTGTTTGAACAACTCCTGATTTTTTTAAATAGTGCATGATTGAGTTCGATGCTCTTGGGGTAGGACTTGGAACAATACTCTTGCAAGACTGGCACTAACTAGCTTGTGAAAGTAATAAATTTAAGTATTGGGTGAAATTTAAATGTGTATGATAAAGAAATATTCTCATTTTAGCAACTTGTGGTATTTCCAAAGGATTCATCATTGAGTTCAATGCTCTAGGGGTAGGACTTAGAGTAATACTCATGTAAGATTGACACTCACTAGCTTATGAAATTAACAAATTTAAGCGTTGGGGTCCTTGGGATAGGTCGATTGGTTGCTGATTGAGTGCTTGCTAGCACGCAACCTAGTGCTTTAGTGGTTAGTCACTATGTTTAAACAGTGGCAGCGACCAGAATCAAACCCTTGATTGGATGAAGATAATGAAGTTACCGATTCCTCTGTATGTTTAAAAAAACAATTCAAGCACAAAGCAAAATTTAAATTTGTCTACAATAAGAAATTGTTATATATCATGCACTCCACCTCAAAATTGAGGTAGTGAGTTTTCAATAAGTATCTCTTCGAATAACAAATCTTGATATTAAACAATGTAACCGGCACCTGCACCCGCTCCAGGTTTGCGGGTTCACGATTGGGTACAGTTGGGCTGAACCTGTTCCGAACCCTATCTGACAGGGTTCAGCTTTGATTGAACCCTGTCAGTCAGGGTTCACCAAACCGAACCCAGCCCAATTTGGGCATTAACATTAGGAAAAAACATTTTTTTTTTAATTATTTTCTTTTTTGGTGGGCCCAACCACACCCAACCCATACGGGCTAAAAAAAGTTTATTAAAAAAAAATTAGAGAACCTCGTGTATGTCCATAGTACTCTTTGACTCATGTCTCGTAGGGACAAGGGTTATACAGAGGGGCCTTTTGCACGTTGGGATGCAGTTCCTGATGACACCAGAGATGACAGTAGGTGTGATGGCTTTTCAGATCTACCACCACCAGATCCACAGGAGGAGGGCCTAGAAGATGATGATGAGGAATATGACGAATGAGAGTCAAGATATTTGATGTTATCTTTGTACATGTCCACTACTATATAGTATATTGTTATACATCCTGTCATTTTTTTACATGAATATGAAATATCATATATCAATATGTTTTTATGATGCCATATTTAAATTTTTATTATTTTACAATGTGTATGAATGATTTATATTATTTCACAATGTCTATGATTTATCATTTATTTAATTATTTTGCAATGTGTATATTTATTTTATTTTTTAATTTTTTTTGATAAAATATATATATATATATATATATATATATATATATATATATATATATATATTTATGATGCCATATTTAAATTTTTATTATTTTGCAATGTGTATGAATGATTTATTTTATTTCACAATGTCTATGATTTATCATTTATTTAATTATTTTGCAATGTGTATATTTATTTTATTTTTTAATTTTTTTTGATAAAAAATATATATATATATATATATATATTTATTTATTTATTGTTTAAATTAAAAACTAGCTGCACCCGCACCTGGTGAACCCTATTTTTGACGGGGGCCGCACCCGCACCCGCATTTGCGAATCTTGCTGCACCCTCACACCCCTGCACCTGGTAACCTTGATATTAAACAACACAAGTGGGGGGAAAATTCAATCCCTCCATTTTGAAATGTTGCATAAGAAAGGGAGGAATAACCAAGTTGTAGATGCCTTCTGGTAATCATCCTAGATTAGAGCAAGGATGGTCAAGTGGAATATGTTAAAAGTGAAAAATGTATTGTAAAACGATATTTTATGGATGAATCTAATTTATCTACCCCAAGTTGTAATTCCATAAGAAACAAATTAGTCATGATTGTCTTGGTTTTGGTCATGTGGTATTCTTCAGAACCCTATTATAACGCTCGTTAGTCCTCCTTTTGGAAGGGCATAAAAAATGATATCCAAGAATATGTAGTGGAAAGTTCCTATCTGAAATCGGGCGGAAATTCTCAGATTTCATTGATGGTTTACCTATGTTGATGTCTATGATTGAATTTCTTTGATTATAGACTATCTTACTAAATTCTCTCATTTTATCCCTTCAAGGAAAACTTGCATTGTACTACATGTAGAGGAAGAGTTTGGAAAAATGCTTTCTCAAGGTGATCGTCAATGATTATGACCCATTTTTTATGAAATTTTTTTATGGGTTCATCTTACTAAATTATCTCATTTTGTCCCCTTAAGGAACTATGAATTTTGCTTGCCATCTTTGAAGTGATGTTCAAATTAAGATTATGAATAAATGCGTATAAGGTTATTAACTATGGGGGGTAGAGTTGATCGTAATATTCCTCATGGGGCATGCTAATGTTCAACCATTTTATTTTGTGTTTTGTCTTTTGTATAGGTGTTCATGTTATGTTGTGATCTACATGTGATGTACTGAAATAACATGTGATATGTTATGGGGTATTGTTATGGTACCTAGGGATCGGTATATTGAGATACAATATTATTGTATATGGGTGTTATAAGTAGTTGGCATTGGCCACACATAACCCAAGGTTCATTATATTGGAATTATATATTGTAATAATAAGTTGGTTAAGGGTTTAGTAGTGAGCTAGGGTTAGGGTTATATCCTCCTCAAAGTATCATTAGATAATAGGTATATAAAGAAAGGGTGTTGTCATTATAATGTTATTCATACTTCTTATCTTAAGTTGCCTCTAGTGAGCATATGAGACTTTGCCCTTGCCAAGTGGCTATGAGACTTTGCCCTCTCTAATTGGTGCTTCCACATTTATGGAGTTGTTCCTTAAGGTGTATTATTGGTGTTGCCATACCTTAAGGATATTATCTCATTATGTGGATTATTGCATCGTGGATTGTTATTTGTGGATAAATTATTTTGTATTTCCAAATAATTTTGGATAATTTCTGTTAATGAGAATAAAGTTCAGTTGCAAAAAGTATCAAAGGAATAATTTTGGTAAAATGGAACTTGTTTTTTGAAAAGCAGAAATTGTGTAGTTATTTTTCTATTAAAAAGTCTCATATTCCAGGAGCCATATCTTTGCATAGAGTTTTTTGATTTAGATGATTTTTATGCCATTGTTTAAATTTGAAAAGCTTTAAAACAAGTGGTCATATGAAGGAATTGAGCAGTATTGAGGAAGATACGGTCCTATAAAGTCATTTGTCTAGAACAATGACATTGATGTTTTTTCAAATCATTTTTTTTTCCAAAAACAAATTTGGAAGTATCTTCTAGCTAGGAGTGGTGCAATGACAACATGGCACCAAAGGAGCAATTAGTATGGTTATTAATGTGGTGCAACAAACACATGGAACCAAAGGAGCACTAGTGGATATCGACAACACAATAGCAACATGGCATCATAGAAGACCATCACCAATCAATATTTCCGTTGGATGGATGGATGATCAAGATTGGTATTAGTTGTCCGCAATGCTTAGAGGAACATATCATTTAATTTCTTCTTATATTTCGAGGACATTTTTTTTTGGGGGGGTGGAATGTTATGGTACCTAGGGATAAGGTATATTGAGATATAATATTATATTGTATATGGGTGGTATAAATAGTTGGCATGGACCAGACATAACTGAAGGTTTATTGTATAGGAATTATATATTGTAATAATAAGTTGTACAAGGGTTTAGTAGTTAGCTAGGGTTAGGGTTATACCCTCTCCAATGTAGCATTAGGTAATGGGTATATAAAGAAGGGATATTATCATTGTAATGATCATTTACACTTGTTATCTTAAATCACCTTTGGTGCGCATATGCGACTTTTCCCTCTCCAAGTGGCTATAAAAATTGCCCTATCTAAGTGGTGCTCCCATACTGGGAGATCTTATGAAGTTATCAATCACAGGCTAAGTAATTGCGTTCGTGTTAGAGTTCGATGATGACAAAAATTGAATAAAGTGGATTGTTATTTTTTTTTTCAGAATAATTTCGTATGATTTTCATTAATTGGTACTTTTATTGTTTTCATGTATATAGGTAGTTAGGTGTTTGAGCATGTATGATAGTTGGCAACCACTTGTTGTTTCTTGTGTTACCTATGTATTCCATCCACCTTGTTCAATGCAAGTTCTTGGTGTTGTTATCATGAAAGTGATTGTCAAACTAAGACTCCGAATAAATGTGTATAAGTTTGCCAGCAATAGGCTAAGTAATTGCGTTCGTGTTAGAGTTTGACAAGGACAAAAATTGAATAAAGTTCGCTATTAAAAAACGTTATAAATTTTGACAAAGAAAAATATTATTTATATATTAAAATATGCATTATATATATTTTTAAATTGGTTCTATGGAATAGAATAGGGTCCCACTTGTTTACATCGTGACTACATAGTGGTATTACAACTTGGCAAGATTCGAACCTAGGTCCTCCTTGAAAGTCGAGGAAATTATGCCATTTGATAAAATATACATTTAGAATTACAATGTAATATGAGAAAACACACACACATTATCATATCATAATATAATACAATATAATATGTTCTTATAATCTAATAAGTACATAAATTATAGTAGGTTTTATATTATAAGATATAAGAAAACAACACAAATACATTATAAAATATCTCCACATAATATTATTAACATGAATGGGGTATAAAAGTTGGAATTCACACCTATTTCCATGAACGAATAGAAGGAATCCATTCACTCAAATCTTATACAAAAAACATACAAAATTTTTGGGTGCCCATGAGCATGATAAATAATCACTGTATTGTTTAAGGATCACATCCACATGCGTGTGGTCTATTGACAAGGACACCACTTGCATTATTGGTGATGAGACCTAGGTTCAACCCCACAATGGATGTGTATAAGAAGTATTGATTAAAAAAAAAAGATCACAACACTCCAATACAATGAATGGAGTGAGGGGGTACATATACTAATACCAAAACCCCAACTATATAAATTTTTTTAACCTAAGTCGACATAACAATAGTGCTTTAGGTTTAACCATAAAAAGGTTAACCACGACTCATAGAGATTACATAAAAAGAATACAAAAAATTAAATACATTTGTGCAATAATTACCAAGGCCTATACAAGATTGCATCATACAATGTCAGCCTTGGCCATCAATCATGTTACACTTTCAAAATCCCCTCATAGTCTGAACTAAGGGGCCAAGGAGAGAAGACATTAGTGAGAATAATATCTCCCCCCCCTAATGGATGATCTTGTGGGCTTCAACATTTGAATATAACTCATCTGGATTGCCTTTGTCATTTGGAAATTTGCTGACGTGATAATGCCTCGGCATAAGAATTTGCTTAGGCTGGACCGTAGCCATCACCACCAATATTAAATACTCTTGCACATAACCAAAGAACATATTTGCTAAGACTCCATATGAGGAAGAGAAGCCCAGAGTACTCCTCCTAAAAAAATTGTCCAATCCTCTATAGTCACATAAGGTGAGGCTTGGAAGCATAGGTTTCCCTTTTACAACATACATCACCTTGTTTGGAAATTTCAACTTGCTCTTAGACAACCTCATTTTCGTCATTGAAAGAGGTTTTGCATGGATTTGTTTATGAAGCCATTACAAAATTCCAAGAGCACCTCGACACAAAATAGAAAAAAGAAGAGATCATGAAGGATTAATCTTCATTTATCGGATGGATCAATAGCCCAAAGGAGGAAGAGGGGATTGACTAAAGCATATTTTGAATCCTTTACCTGTATGCCTCCAAAAGACTCAAAAATTGCTGCAACTATCACAAATTTGCTCTTTTGAAAAAGGGTAATAGTGTAATAGGTCCTTGAATTGATGTCACCAATGCGAAGAAGAAGAAGAGGTATTAAAGTGGAATGGAATTCCAACATAGGAATATGCAACTTGTATGGGAACAACATCACATGAACCGGTTAGATAGCAAGAGGGCCAAAAAATTGTGAGTTGAAGAAAAAAATGGCTCAAAATGCTTTTGTATGCAAATGTTATGGGCTTTGGACGATTTGCCCCAATTGCCCTCAAAAATATAAAAATTAACCTCACAAGCCTTAGAAAATAGTGTTCAATCGCAGGCCACCACTTGTCGTCTATCAATTTGCAGGGTTTTGCCATTATTTTTTTTTGCCATTGGAGTGCCGCTAGACTTTGAATTGATTGCGTATCTTAGGCTTAGCTTCTTTTGATTGGTTGATTGGTTATAAGTATGTAAAAGAGGTGTATGTGTGGCACAAAATACAACCACGTTTGCCACCATGTTGATCAATAACTCTTCATATCTCTTCAAAGTTGCCAAAAATGAGAATCGAACCCGTGTCTCTCCTAGGCGATGTTATTGTGGGTACCTTGTCTTAGGTAAATTGACAATAAAATCCATGGAGAGAACCTAGGTTAAGCCTTGACTTGATGTGCTACTTTGGGGAGACTTACTCTTCTAGGGATCTTAAATAAGACGAGTATTGCACGCCGTTTGGACTAGTCAGACCAAGGTTTAAAATTCCTAGAAAGTACGGTTTCTTATTGAGAATGGCACCTTGTGGTGAGGCAAGTGTGACCTAGATCATTATCAAGTGAGTGATAATGGTCATATTTGAGATGGCACCTTGTTGTGAGGCAAGTGTGACCATGATCATTATCAGGTGAGTGATGAAACTAACTGATTGTAAGTACAATTTGGGAAAAAGTGTGAATTTTCCAACGTTTTTTGATGATAGGAGATGGCACCTGTTTTGAGAAGAGGATCATCCAAGAAGGCGGGGTCAGCTACGCAAGAGGAGGCTGCAATACATCTTCAAAAGAAGTTTGGAAGAACAATGGACTCCAACAAGAAAATTGGAAGAACAATGGACTGTAGTAAGAAGTCTGGAAGAATAGTGGACTCTGGTGAGAGGGTGGAAAACCTTTCTTTCGTAGTTAAGTTGCTTCAAGAGCAGATGGAGTAGCAACAAAAAATGTTGGAAATGTTGGTTAATCGGGAAACCAACAACATGGATTCAAAGTGTAGATAGGAAGAGAATCTTGCTAGAGGAATCCATGAGGGTAAAACTCGGATTGAGGCTGAGCTTGCCAAGGACCTTAAGAATGCCAAGTATCTAAATTTAATGGAAGAGAAGGGGGTGATGTCGTAGGTCTTGGCCGAATGAGTTCGAACTTTCTTTTCTATGAAAAATTACTCATCCGAAACCCAAACTGTTTGGGCAACCCTTCATCTTCAAGATGCAGCCTTAGAATGGTGGAACACATTTAGGGTAGACATAGGAATCCAAGCTGTGGACCTTAAATATGATAGTTTTGTAAGGGCATTTAGGAAGAGATTCCTATCAGATCAGTTTTATGTAGAGAAGTTTGAGGAGTTCTCTATGCTCTAGAAGTGTACATTGACTATGGAGGTATATTATCAAAGATCCGTTAAACTCTTGAAATGTGTTCCTGAGTATGAGATCAATGAACAATTGAAGGTGCGTAAGTTCATCTTGGGGGTGGATCCTAAGATTTGAACAGTGATTAATTTGCTCAAGCCCAAAACCCTTCAAAAAGCATATGATTTGGCTTGATAGGAAGTGACCAATCTACAGACCAAGAAGTCCTTCTTCAACTATGGAGGGTTGATAGAGGTAGAGAAACAAGAACTCATGAAGAGAAAGAGTGTTGGGTTTATGAAATGGGATAAGGAGCAATATAAGAAAAGTGAAGGGAACCCAAATTTTGGAAATAAGAACAATGGTAATTATAAGAAGGATTTCCACAAAAAGGACAATTCAAAACCTCAACCTCAGAAGCAGAATGAAAGCTCACAAAGAAGAAACAGGGGAGAAAAGGTAGAAAAGGTCTCATGCACCCAGGACAGGTTGTTCCGTTTGTGGGGGTCCTCATTACACAAGCGTCCCCAATGGCCAGAGTTGAGTAATAGAGCCGAGGAGCAACCACATTGAATCTATGTAGCCATAGGAAGTCAAAACTTGGATGGACAAGCAACTCCCATGCTACTGAATGGTAAGTTGTTCAATAAGAATGTTAAAGTTTTAACTGATAGTGGGGCTATAGATAGTTTTATTTCCACTAGTATTATTGGGGATATGCCGTAAAGACTTGGATTTTTGGCACGAGGGTGGAAAGTTGAATATGGGTCTGGACAGACTTACTCAGTGGATCAATGTTTACTCTATTACCAAACTTTTGAAAGATCCCATTCCCAATAAGAAACTTTACTCTCTAGGATTTTTACACCTTGGTTTGATTGGTCCAAACGACGTGCAATACCTGTCTTATCCCAGATCAAATTAAGGTCCCTAGAAGAGTAAGTCTCTCCAAAGTAGCACATCAAGACAAGGCTCAACCTAGGTTCTCTCCATGGATTTTATTGTGGGTTTACCTAAGACAAGGTATCTCTTCAAAGTTGCCAAAAATGAGAATCATTTTATTATCGTGGATAAGGATCACAACATTGATACAATGGATGGAGTGGTCAGGGGTATATATACCAATACGAAAACCCCAATTGCTTCAAAAAGTTTAACCTAAGTCGACATAATAAGAGGGCTTTAGGTTAATTGCAAGTTATAAGGTGGGTTTAACCATAACAAGGTTAATCGCAACCCATAGAGCTTACATAATAAAATAATACAATAAATTAAATACATTTGTACAATGATTGCCCGTAGGCCTATACAAGATTGCATCATACAATGTCAGCCTTGGCCATAAGTCATTACACTTTTAACAATAAATGGGCGAGCACATAGCGGTTCAATGATTCTAGATCGCAATGGAGTGGCATATGGTTTGAACTTTGAAGGGATCGATTCAGTTTTGCAATGAAATTCTCATAGTAGTGAAGGTATTTATGCCCCATGTTATAAAATAATGAACAATGGCTTTTCATATCACTATCTTTGTTATGGGTTTAGAGCTTGGGGGAGGGAACGAACAACAATGACATCACATTGGACGATCAATATTGCCCTTGGCATCGACGACACTGACAATGAGTGAATGGAGGTCGAGAATTTTTAGAGATAGTGGTAGCCAATATCAAAAGGCAAATGTTTGTGAATTTTATGCGAATTTTTTTGAAGACCTTTGAAGTTTTCCAAACATCAAAATTTTCCGGTATTTATTCAATGAACATGGATACATAGATTATAGGTGTTTAAGTTAAATCATAGTCTTCCTCGTAAGCCATGCCAATGATGAGTAATTGTACATAATATTTTATTTTAATTTCCTATGGTATGCATCTATTTATCCCATTCACCTTGGTCGATGCAGGTTGTCAGTGATTTCCATTGTTCTACTTATAATGGTTGTGAGTGATTTCTAATGTTGTCTTTTGTTTGTATAGAGTAGATATTTTTTGTAGTTTGCTTTCTATTTTAAGTTGAGTTGGTCACACGAGTGGATAAGAGAGAATCCACACCTTATTCACAAATGAAATGACGACAATAGTGGGATGAAGCCCAATCATAGATTGCAAAGGATTGTGTGAAGAGTAACCATTGTGGTTGACAACAAAAATTGTGGAATTGACGGCAAATACTTTATGGAGGAACAAAGACGAAGACAATGTCTACCATGAGACCTACCCCTTCCTTGATAGGAAGTGTAGAACATGGAACTTGTACAATGCACCTTCACAACGATGGACGAGAGGGTGTTAAGGCACCTTTGTCTATTCAAATTGAACAAAGATGCATGGAAGTAATCTTGAGTATCTACTAAATAGAGGAAATTTTGTCACCTATAAATGAATGCATGTGGCCTCCTTAAGACAAAGAAAGTCTTGAATTGAAGGAACATCTCTTCTTCAAGGAGGAACAAAGCATTCCATTTGAGCCCATGTTTTGTTGGAGACCTTATTGTTGATTGTCGAAGAGCAAGGTGGACAACTGGATTGCAAACAAACAAGCACAAAAAGCTAGGATTGGTGAAGGAGTTGCAGCCATTAGAGATTAGAGTGGAGGACAAGAGACCGCACAAGGAAATTCATCATGAGAGTAAACACATTAGAGTGCATCCAAACTAAAGCCTTAATTAGTTCTCCATGACAATCTTGACATAGTGGCAAACAAAATCGAGTGATAGGATGCATAAATAGCCTTGACAATTATAGGCTTTTGCTAGGTAGTCTACCCTCTCATGTTGATGATGTAGTTTGCAAAGGTCGATGCCATCAATTGATAACCTAATGAGTTAGGGTTTACTAGAGAACCAAACCTAGAAGCTTACGAAGTAGACTCAAGGCACCAAGGAAGAGTGTCAGTAGAGCACAAAGGACCATGGCTACAATTGGAGGGATGTAGAAGTGTTCAAAGTTATATGATGACGAGAAGAATACTTAATATGCCACTACATGATGTGTCACCATTCGACATGCAAATGCGTAGGGTGATGAAGTAAATTGGATGCAAATGTTTCATACAAAACTCAAGAGTGTTGCAGTGGATCGGTACACTAAGTTGCTTATGCCTTCGCCACTTGGAATGAATTATGGGATGCATTTAAGGAGTTCAGACTTCTGCATGACAATACTTGTCGAGACCTATAACACCTAATAGGGGAAGATTGAGGATGTGCAGTCGTACAACTATAGCTTGAAGGAACTATTGGGCAAAATGGACGAGGAAGTAGCAAAGGGGTTAGAGAAGTGATGGTTCATTAAAGGCTTTTTTCATTAGTTTAGGAAGAAGATGAAGATCACATCGTATTAGGAAGTGTAGGATAGAGCACTTAACCTCCAAAGTGAATATGAGATTTCAGGTGGTGGAGGGGTTTATTGATGAGTAACTTTGATAATGACAATGAGGGGGAAGGAGCATCATTTGATGCCCTTAAGGACATGATGAAGATGTTATGTGAATTGAAATACGAAGAAAGAGAACATTTGCAACATGTTCTAAGAAGGATCATTGCAATATATGGGAAGTTAGTGGGCATTCCTTGAAAAGAATGTTTGTTCAATATAACGAATGAGCAAAGCAAATATTGATTGTTCAAATGGACAATACATAAAAAACTAGTAACTTGTAGTGGGTGGTGCCACAAATGGCGACAATTGAATCAATCGCTAAGGAAATAGGAAGGACATAAATCGAGGGCAACATTGGCGGTGGAAGAAATAACATGATTTGGTACAAGACAAGTGATACATCAATCGTGCAAGGAGTGCTAATAGTTGGGTGTTTTGGTTGAGAGTGCTCTAACGTCAACAAACAAATTGTGTAGATGATAGGTTGATTGATGTGTAGATGGTGTGGTCCAAGCACTGCAATGAAGACAGAAGGGGGCAACTTGAGTACTATAAATTTGATAGAGATTAAAGAAGAAGGAATTAAATATACATCAGTAGTTACAAGGGCATAAGCAAAGAAGGCAAAGTACCCAAATCGATCATCAAAGATCAATGGAAGGAGGCTTTGGCAAATGTGGAACCTGTCAATATTGACAGTCGAGAGATCCAAGTGAGGGTGGTGCATTCTTCAACAAAATTTGAATTGTCCATGTCACAAATAGAGATCGCTTGCCAACTTTAGAAGATGTCAATATTGGTGAAGATGACATCATTTTAATAGAAAATCCCCAACCTACATAAATGATGTAGGAGCATCTAGCTGTCAACCAAATAAAACATAATGGATTGTTATTTGGAGGACATGAACATCCGGTTGGCAATAGACAACTAAAAATAGGATAAAATATCTATTTGAAGGATGAATAAACCATAAACATTCGGAGTTAAAGGGGAGTGTTAAAAATAATGCTTAATGAAAAAATAGAAAAAAACATTGTTACAAATAGACTTTTCTTAAAGAAGAAGAAAAGTTGTTAATATAAAGACCGACCTTTAAAAAAAAAGAAAAAGATTGTTTATAGAAAGACTTTTCTTTAAGAAGGAGAAAAGCTATTTATAGATAGAAAGACAACTGAAAATAAAAAAGAGAGATACTGATAAAAAGTAGTGCAACCAGATATAGAAGTCTGTTTATTATTAGCATGAAGGATGTTTATTTATCAGGTGCAAGGCACCCATTGTAATTAAGTTTAATTCAATGGAATTCAAGGGAATTCAGGAGAAGAATAGAATTCCCAATGGAGAGGGAGAGAAAGGGGAGAAGAGAAGGGAGAGACTTGATTGTGCGAATGATTTGCAGACATATTATTGTAGTGAAGCGGCCATGTGTGCCAATGATGAATAAAATTAATTATTTTCCTTAGTATTCAAATTGTTATGTGGAATTCTTATTTATGATAAGGAACTCGTATTGCAGACGATAAATGAGTTTTGTAGGTAATGCATCCAAGGAATGCAGATAAGTGTATATCAAAAATTGCTTCTGTTTGAGATAGTTGCTGCAGGTTTGCCATCACCCGCTTGCCGTTGCATCAATAAAGGTGTTGGGGAAATGGTGCAACAATTTCATGGATGTTGACTACAAACCAAGGTCATCTTCTAAGAAGCAATTGTGAACCCCGAAGGGCATATAATGAGCAATGGACTAGGTACACAAGCCTAGTTTTAATGATGATAATGTTGGGAAGTAGTCAACATTGATACATGCTGAGTTGTGGGGTCATACGCTAACACATAATGGTGGATGGAGGATCAAGTGTGAACATATTTCTCGAGAAGCCATGGATGAAGTTAGGGTCGCCAACATTGTGGCTACCCAACTTCTAGTTACTATGAGGAGACTGGTATGGCATTAAGGTCAAAGGTGTATTGGCAACATAAAATATAAGTATTGCTCGTGAACCATTTGTCTTGGATTTTGTTGTGATCACCAAGCAAAATGTGGCCTATGATACATTGTTGGGTTGTTGGTGCTTTAGGATGGCAAAAGTGGATGACAATTGTTTAAAAGGAGCACTTAACCTTCAAGAGAAGATACCATTACTATTTGATCAACCTAAATACATAATTAGTTAGCATGGAATCGGGTATAGATGGTATCCTCAAATTGAAAGCATGTTCAAAAGATGAACGCAACTCTGACAAGGGTTTTCATTGGTAGGTGAAGTACTACAAGGTGTTTTGTTTAGAATTCCATTTTTTGGACAGTGGTAGGGAACACAATTTTGACAAGGGTTTTTATTGGTAGGTGAAGGACTACAAGGTGTTCCGTTCAGAATTCCATTTTTTGGACAGTGGCAGGATAAAAGTATTCGGGACAAAGGGTTATCAAAGGTGCTTGAAACATTTATAGAAATGGAATACAACACACTGCAATATGATTCCATTAACAGTTATATAAACAAACATACATAATGGGAATAACTTACAAATGCAAATGCATAAACTGTGCACACATGTATCTTGCACAACAATTATATGCAACACATTGACAAACAATTTTACCAACAAGTATACTTTTGGCAACAATACACTTGAGCCAATGATGTACATTGAGGAACAGTTCTACCAACAAGGTAAATGCGTACTTATCACAAGATTGATAGGCAGTTGGCAACTACCCAACTACCATTGAACTACACGTATACATAAGACATTTTAAAAATTAAAATACCCTATTACATTGCATTACGTTATTACAAACACATTGACCACGTACACACCACTACTTGACAAATACATATATGACAACTCTTATTTACACATTATCAACTTGTGTGCATTCATTCACACACTCATGTAAATGAGTTGAATTGTTTGCCTACATCAATCCCCTCCTCTAGACTTGTCAACGTCCTTGATGATAGGCCAACTGCACATCAGGGATAGAAGCATTGAACATGGTACTTTATCTCTTGTTGTGCTTCTTTGACTTCCCTTTATTCTAAACATCTTTCGTGGTTGGCTTCACTTCAAACTGTTGCCAACAAAACATTGTTCTTTGATTGCTTGTCTCACGACAAAACCATTGAAACCTTCACTATTTGAGTTGGATGTTTCTTGTTGTCTTCATTTTGGTGGGCTTTGCTTGACCCACTTTCAACAAGAAAGCCACAAAGTGCTACTTAGATTGTTTATTGCCACAAGAAATCCCCAATGACATCCCTTAGACAATTCCTTTAGACAAAATGCTTTGAACGAATGGCGCAGATGAACGACCCTTGATGATAGTCCTCGTTGATCAGCTCTAGGCTGTTGACCCAAATGATAGACAATAGATGGAGAACTTCGTTGGCTGATTTCGGAGCCTAAGCCTCGTTAACTGCTCCTAGACATCAGGTCTAGTTGACCAGACGATGGTCTCGCTAGGCAACCTAATTTCTTTTTTTTGACGATCTTCTACTGCCCTTGAGGACCATTTGTTGTTGGTTTCTTTGTTAGATGACCACCCCTTGTCTCCAGACAAACAAGTGTCGTCATACCTCCTTTTCCTCCAAGCAGATGTCTTCTTGTTTGGATGGAACAATCCTCTCCTCTATCCAAAGGACTCACCTTGCATTTTAGATGACTAGCTTTGGTCAATTGAGTCCTTCGTTGCCTAAACTAACCTATTAATGTCTCAAACGGCTAAGGCTGCCCTTGGACACCCTTGGTCCTTCTTGAAATGACTAGCTGCCAACCAACGTGTACTCTTTTCAACCAAACAACCATTCTCTTCCTCTTTTGTGTCTCACTCCCATCATGCACATTGTTGAACACACCACACTACAATTGTTCTAGTGTCATACTCGCGTCCCATTCACCATGAAAAATACTGATTTGTACTTGCTTCGATGTTTGGCTCTTGTCTTGCCCACCATTGAGCTCATTACCCTACATTTTCTCATGCTGGACTCCTATCTCACACACTATTGAACGTGCCATCTTGCATTTGCTCCAATGTTGGACTTTCGTCTCACTCACCATCAGACACACCAACCTACAATAGCTCCATTGTCAAATTGTTGTCATGCACACTATCTAATGTACAACTTACTCCAACCATTATCAACCTTTCTTGCCAACCCAACTTTTCTCTTTTGTTAGACTTATCAGGTTCGTTACACCCAACTTCCTTAGCATGAACTTCCATGTCTAAGCATGCATCTTCATCCCACATGCCTTCATCATAGCCTTCATCACAAACACTTTCGTCGACATGATGTCTACCGTCACGTATCCTTTGTCCTTACAAACATGTTTAGCTGCGTGCCTGCCTGCGTGGACTTGTTTATCTTCGCAAACTTGTTTGTCTGTTTGTGCTTGTTCATTTGTGCACCCATCTTTGCCTTTGCGCATGTTATGCACATGTGGCCACACACATCATTGCACACATTCTTGTTGGTATGCACACCTTTGTCGACACACACTTCCACGTTTGTGTGCACATCTTCACTTGCACAAATTTCTTTGTCGGTGTGTATGTCTGCAAGCATTTCTTCTCTTGTGCAAAATTTATCAACACACGATTGCATGAACTTTTTTGTGTACATTATCATGCAAATTGTTGTCACTTATCAAGCAGGTTTTCCTCGCACACTTCTTTGTTGGCGTGCATGTTTGTTGCACATCTTCATCACTTGGCCCTTTATTGGGTTAACAAAAAGTTTGCATCACTTTCATTTGCAAACTCCAATCTTCCCTCCTCTCGAGGGAAGTTATGTCATTCGTCGATTGCATTGTGATCATCCCTTTATTGTCGTTGCATACCTTCTTAAGTGATATGCTCGTCAGAACTGCATGTCACCAATTTTGACCCCACTTCAAACAGACAAGAGGCCAAAATGTAGAAATGGAATACAACACAATGTAATATAATTCCATTATCATTTAAATATACAAAAGTACACAAATACAGATGGTTACACTACACATACAATATGTATCTTGCACAACAACTATTTGGAATACAGTGATGAACTATCCACATACAATATGTATCTTGCACTTCAACTGGTGACGTACATTTATGAACCATTCTACCAACAAGGTAAAGCGTACTTATAGTAATCATGGGACTAGTTGGCTATTGGCAACTATCCAACTATCATCGAACTGCCCATATACATAAGCATTAAAAATTAAAATACCCCATTACATTATAGTAGACACACACAACAACACTACTTGACAAACACATATATGGCAACTCTTATTTGCACATATTATCAACTTGTGCGCATGCATTCACATACTCATGAAACGTATCAAATTGTCTACCTACAAGGTTGGTGAATTGGGCAATTCATAAACTAGAAGGGTTAACCAACTAATACTGTCATGGAAGCGGAGGAAGATAAACAGCCAAATTTTCCTCATAACTTTTTGGAGTTCACCATTGGTGATGCACAATTAGACCTGAGGTTGAGGCATGAGTTTGGTACACAAAAAGCTGTTAAGGAACCTGAGACAATCCAATGCGATGGACCAAGGATCGTTTAGGTAAATGACAGAACCATGTATGAGCAAAAGTTCATCAATGTCAAAGATGATTGGAATTCTTTCTTGAAGGCAATTGGATTTATGATCTTTATGCAATAGAAATATGTCTTCATGTGGACATATAAGGACCTCAAAGGTATTTGCTTAAATCTTATGTTCATTGAATACCATTGGTTTGGAGGGCACAATCGATGAGGAGGAGGTCGCATTGCATGATCCAAAATAAGCAAGGCTGGTGAATGCAGAAATTTACAAGATGCTGAATGCATGTATCGCCTTCAAGGTTACAATGAGTGATGGGATCTTGCTGATTGTGATAAACCTCAAGGAGGAGACAACTCAGGTTTTGATCTGCGTTGATTTTTTGAAGTCTGAACATGGTGAGGATAAAATGTTCCTTTTATATCCCATTTATACAGAATCTATATTGGAGGATGTAGCAAGACGTGAGATCTATTTGTTTTATAACAGATTATTCTACAAAAATGTAGAAAAGCATGGTTGAGGATAAGCTGAACACAATTTTTATGGTTGAGAATGGAATATACATGTATAATCAGATGTCGTTTGGGCTATGCAATGCATCAACCATGTTCTAGAGTATCATCATGTACATATTTGAGTAGATGTCAATAGGTCAATATAAAGTGTCCTTGATTATTGGTCTTTCTATTGTCGAAAGTAGCATTTGAAGGTGTTGGAGGAATACATGCAACTATGCATGAATGCTTGGCTTTTGTTTAATCCAAATAAGTGTATGTTGTTGGTTCCTTATGGAAAACTACTGAGACATGTAGTTTCTCTCAACGGGATGAAGATGAAGTCCACAAGAATCAAGTAATGGTTCAAATTGAATATCCATACAATGTCAACTCATTGATGTCATTCTTGGGACATGTGGGATACTACAAGAGGTCCACTAAAAATTATGTCCAAGTAATTTCACTTCCTCCTATTTTGTCTCTTAAGGATGTTACATTTAAATGGACAAAGAAGTCCTAGAGGGCCTTCAAAGAATTGAAGGGTTGGTTGATAAATGCGTTGATTTTGTTGTTTCCAGATTGGGAGAAAGACATTCACGTCCACATTGATGCGTTCAACTTTGCCATTGGTTGTAGATTGGCATATTAGGGGAGCCACAAATTGGATCAATCCATCTACTTTGCCAGGAGGTTGATGTCAAGAGTTGAGAAGAACTTTAGAACAACTAACGTGGAAGCATTTGGAATTGTGTATAATGGTGCAAAATTTCAGACTTTATTCTCTTGCAAACCTATTCAATTTTTGTGGTGATCAATAGCAGTTGTTATTCTTGAATCCTGATAAACAAGCCAATCATTTGTTGGCCATTATGTGGCTTGTGAGTTTACAAAAATTCATGTATTGGATAGTAATTTGGCCAAGGAAGAGTCTGGTTCGTTGCCTAATTGTCCAAGTTTCAAGGAGGAGAACTTGTTCAAGGTGGTGTGCGAGATGAGTTTAGATGCATACCTATTTTACATTGCAGTGCTCTTGTCTTGTTATAGGTATATCGGAAATTATCTTTCTACAATATTGCTACCAAGGGAGTTCTGGTTAGTTGAATATAACAAGATTGTGTTGATATCACCCTTCAAACTCATTGAGGGCTATTATACAAGATGGGGCTTGACTAGGTGCCATGAAGGTGTGTCTAGTTGAAGAGGAAGTGAAGTGTGTTGAAGGAAGTGTACGAGGGGCTAAAAGGCCAACACTTGGGACCTAATGGGATTGAAAGGAAGTTGGAGCTAGTTCTTTGGTGGCCAACTTTGTTCAAAGATGCAAGAGATTGGTTACTTCTTGTGACACATGTGAGGAAAGGGAAGCCATTGAAGAGGGACTTTATACCGATGATGGGGAATTGATTTAGTTGGGTTGTTGAAACCCAATTGCAAGAGAAGTACTTATATACCTAGTGGTAATTGAAGGTCTAATTAAATAGGTCGAAGCCAAAGCTTTACCAAATAATTCAACAAGAATCACTACCAGATTCATTAATGAGTAGGTTATCACATGTTTAGGATTTGACTGTAACTCATTGGTGATCATGGTGGACACTTTGTTAATGATGTGATCAAGGAACTCGTCTAATTTTGAGATTTGTTATATTGCTATATAGGGGAGAGGAGCCACCTGGTGGTCATCCTATATTTGCATGTTTGTTGAAATTATTTGGTGTGATTGCAACTCGTGAAAATTTAGAGGTAGTAAGTTTATCATGCTGTCAAATTATATATTTTGTTTCAGTATTGATGGAATAGGCTAGATTTCTTTTTGAATGAAGTTTTTCAAGGGTGTCACTATTTCATGTAAAATAGGGGTGGACCAATATTTGACAATTGTATCCTCCAATAGTTTAAGTAAAAGCTGTATAACTCCCTTAGGCAACATGTTGGCACTCGAAACTCACATGCAATTAAAATGCAATATCACTGTGTCTTAATTAATTTTTGAAGATCCCTCAATATATGGTACAAGGAAACTTCCCTATAGTGATGTGGGAAGACGTATGGGTAGCACACGTTTAAAAAAAATTAAATTGGCTAAATGGGATTGATATGGATCCCACCTATACATACTACATTGTGACTAGATAGCGGTATTACAAGAATATTGTTGGCAATTATGCATGTATCTCCTGCTAAGATTTGAACCTACGACTTCTCCATGAAATTTGGGGTACGTAACCGATTGAGCTCATGCGAATTGATGTAGCATGCTTTTATGTTAAATTTATTGTTTATTAGTATTTCTGTTTTCAAGTCATAGATTAATGGTACTCAAGGGCTGGTGAAAAACAATGAAAGACTGGTTTGTCTTGTCACAACTAATGTATCAACTGCAGGTCCCTGCTCAACTATTGGCTCATTTCCCCTAGTTTCAATTACCATAGGGCAAATGGACAAACTAAAACCACTAATAAAGTTCCAAGTTTTTGTGATATATAAATCTTGTTGCATTGGAGGAGCCAACTAGGATGAATGACTACAAATAGTGTTGTGGGTATACAGGACAACATTTAAGGCTAGGATTGGGCATACCCTATTCTAGTTTGTATACATGTAGGAGGTTCCTGTATTGACCGAGTTCCAAGTTTTAGAGTGGCTATGGAGAACTAACTCAGAGACTGAGAGTGGCTATGGAGCAACTCCTAGCACTCAACAAGCTAGATGAATGGAGGCTTGTGGCCCAACGGGCTATTGAAATAACCAATAATGATGGAAATATTAACATGACAAGCAGTTGTGCATAATTGTTTTCTAAAAAGGAAATCTTGTTCTCCATTATAACAACAAATGAGAAATCAAGCTAGGACAGTTGAAGACTTTGTGGTTTGGACTGTTTTGCTTGGATGACATGATGGAGAATGGGTTTGGTTGACTAGAGAAACCGGTTGGGATGCCATTCACGAAACTTGTGAATGGGTCGAATCTTAAACCATACAAAGTACATTGGGAGGTAAATATATTGATTTCGAAAAACTAACTGGTACTATATTCTATGTTTAGAGGAGTCCTTCTGGGGAGTCATTGTATTTGAAGATGTCGAATGCAACAACATGTAGATGATAGTCTTGATGAGGAGGACCATTGGCAGTTTGGTGGACCTAAATTATGAAGAAATCGAACGAGTGCTTGTGGAAGAGAAGGACCATTGCCATTGGTTCAAGACATGTGTGTGGAAGAGAAGAATGAGCCAATGCACCTGCCAGTTATAAACCAATCAGAGATGGAATTGAATTATTCAGGCTGATGGAAGCTCCTTGAGGAGGATCTTTGTATGCAGATTGGTAGAGCACAGATTGAGGACAAGCAGCAAAGTGCTTGAGATTCAGAGGGTGTGCAACCAGATCACAATAATTTAACAATCGATTCCAGAGAAGACGTAGCACATTACAGGTTTGGAGTACTACTTGTGTTCACAGGAGGCATCCTGTAAGAAACAATGATTCGATGGGAACGAAATTCTTGCTGTGGCAAGAGATGGTATAGAGAGGCTTGCCAGCATATTCAGTAATTGGATGCTGGTCAGGTTGGGACTTCCTCTCATCCTATTCTTGTGGCTTTGACTTTTGTTAGTCCAACGAGTGACTGCGTTGTTGCAGGGATGTTGATGAGTTTACAAGAGGGGCAGATATAGGCAGTTGAGTTGACCATAGTTTGGCTTATGAGCCATATCAGTACAATATAATGTTTTGTGTTTTTTTGTAGGTGTTCATGTCATGTTTTAATCAACATACAATGCAATAAAATAACATGTCATATTTTATGAGGTATTTTTGCTTTCCTGTATACGGGTAGTTAGATGATATGATTGGGTAATTGTAGTTGCCAACCACCTACTGTTTCTTGTGGTACCTAAATATTCTATCTGTCTTGGTTGATGCAGGTTGTTGTTAAAGTGCTCTTGATGTGATGTATGCTTGACCAGGTTTATAGCTGATATGTATTGCCATTTCAGAGATTAATGATACATTCTGTTTTTGTGCTACTTATGATGGATGCGAGTGATTTCCATAGTTGTCTTCTGTTTGCATAGTGTTAATGTTTATTGTCAGCTTACTTTCTATTATACTTTACTACATTGTCCTTGTTTATGCATGAGTTGAATACTAATACTACATAAACATCGTTTTGTATTGGACAAACCACAACAATGGTCTAAGTGGTTTTTTGTAGCTTAATGGTGGTATAATACTGCTGACCATACATCTGTTTAAATGATACCCTTCACTCCCATATATGGCCAGAAGTCACCAAGACTCAATGACATTGTGTATTATCAGTTTAAAGTACATTTGGCATGCGATATCCTCAAATAGTCCCAGCAATTGTTCTCATTTTAAGTAATAACTTGCAACTTGTCAAACCTGACAGTCACTGTTTTGAGTGAGTGTTCCAAGAGAATGTCTGGTCTTCACACATTCCAAACATACAAGCAAGCATTCGTAAAACAAAATGACAAAGCTATGAAATTTTTGTCCAAATATAATGGCCCCCATTGGATTCAAAAGAACAACAATTCTGTACCCTATGCCTTTCAACTTACAAGGGATGTATTCACCATGCCTTCCATTTTGCTTGTCTAAATAAGAAATTGGGTTTTCATCCTCCTGTTCAATCTGAACTACCTATCTTGGACAAAGAAAGTTGTCTTATTCTCAAATCAGAAGGTATTTTGTAGACTTGAGTTAAGACTCTTCATTCTTATCAAATCATAGAATATTTGATTAAATGGAAAGTATTTAAAAAAAAAGAAGCTTCTTGGGTAAATCAAGCGTTTGTTGATGCTCATCCTTAGCAAGGGAGTCATACTTTACCTCATTATACTAATGGGATGACTGTGAGGTTATGTTCTTGTAGGACATCCCATTACAATTATTTTTATGAAGTGTCCTCCCGCCTTTCACTAACACCAATAAGTCTTATGTCTTACACATGCACATGCTTACCTGATATACAATAGTAACAACTCAAGCATAATAATGATAAGAATTCTTAGCTATACACAACTTTTCTTCAATGAAAAACATATCATAATAATCAATTGCATTTTCTACAATATCATCATATTTCATTTCTCAAGTAGGAACATCAATCGTTACACTTTTTATATACAGGCGCACAAAATAAGGCTATTACCACTTGACGTATATCATTACAACTTTCAAAACTAAATGCTAAACAAGAAAATTCTTCTTCAGCAGCTCTCGTATCCCTTCAAATCAATGAGTGGGCTAAGATGGGCCCAACTGTATGGAGCTACCGACTCTCCCAAGCGATGGATGTGCAAGGTTTAGGCATTAATGAATCCAATGGCTGGTCATATATCCAATCCAAACATTATTCCTTGAATGTATTCTATACAATGAGTCATCTGTTAGCATACTAGTAAACAATATAACGTGCACTTATTCACTCATGACAGCCACCATCAGTATTAGAGTTAGTACTTTGCAAATGCAGGTGAGACACTGTATAGCAACATGGAAACACAGTCAAGTATTATTCTTACAGGGCTGTCAACAACTATGTTAAAGTGCTTAATATATTCTAAGA
Source organism: Wollemia nobilis (assembly GCA_028583015.1). Classification (NCBI taxonomy): domain Eukaryota; kingdom Viridiplantae; phylum Streptophyta; class Pinopsida; order Araucariales; family Araucariaceae; genus Wollemia; species Wollemia nobilis. The sequence goes on from JAQPPZ010002169.1 coordinate 10,094,797, forward strand.
CCATAATTTGTTCCCTTAGGACAATGATATTAGTAATTCCGTATTCAGCACAAGGATTAATACCATTTTTTTATGTAACAACAATCTGCATTGGTAAATTAGAAGTATTATTGAAATCAGAGCACGATGAGATCGATCCCATGATGGAATTCAGTCCCATGTTTAGTCTGAAGAATCATGTTCCATTCCATTTACATTAAGGGAAACATGGAAACACAGTTAATTATTATTCTTACAGGGTAAGGTGCTTAATACATCCTAAGATCAGAATTTGTTCCCTTAAGACAATGGCATTAGTAATTTGGTATTCAGCACAAGGATCAATACCATTTTTTTATGTAACAACAATCTGCATTGGTAAATCAGAAGTATTATTGAAATCAGAGCATGATGAGATCGATCCCATGATGGAATTCAGTACCATGTTTAGTGTGAAGAATCATGTTCCATTCCATTTACATTAAGGAAAACATGGAAACACAGTCGATTATTATTCTTACAGGGCTGTCAACAACTATGTTAAGGTGCTTAATACATTCTAAGACCAGAATTTGTTCCCTTAAGACAATGGCATTAGTAATTCCGTATTCAGCACAAGGATCAATACCATTTTTTTATGTAACAACAATCTGCATTGGTAAATCAGAAATATTATTGAAATCAGAGCACAATGAGATCGATCCCATGATGGAATTCAGTCCCAAGGTGTTTAGTCTGAAGAATCATGTTCCATTCCATCTGCATGAAGGGATTTGCGGTCCAGAGTCAATTCAAGTGCAGTGATCAATAACAATATTCTATGTAAACAAAAACACATCCATGCCCAAATCATATGTAAGGATGAAATCAGTCCAATGCATAGGAAATTTTCAAATATCACCATGATGGATCCAAGACACTGATAAGAACAACAGGGCAAAATCCCGTATACGCTTTTGACAGTGCATTGAATGCATTATTAATAACATATGTGCCTCAATGAAGTCAGAACCCATAGTGCACATTGACGTGACAGTCCTACTGTATGCTGACAATGTTCGTGCCATGCAATGACCAGGTTCAGTGCATTCATGAACAAGTTTGAGTAAAATTCGATCAGGTTTAATGCAGATAGGACTTGCTTGATGTGCAATCAGAGATTCATTCCCAATATTCCATACAAGCAAAATATATGCAAATAGACGCCAAAAGTGTAGGACTGAATACCAACCAACTGCTTGATGATATCAATTAAAGATTCTATTTATAAATTAGTTGCATAATGCAAGTTGTTCAGAATGGGTGGATGCACAGTCCATAATGGATGCATCAATGCCATCAGTCCAGGATACGTGTCAACAATCCTTATCGAATTTATCAATAAATTAGTCTACAATACATGTCAACCGTCCATAACGGATGCAGCACGGTCTATCAAACGTAAATGTTGCTAATGCACTGTTACAAATTACAACGCCCTTTAACCATCCTAAATACATGATAATACAACAAATCAAGTCTGGAATCATTCACATACTAGCCAAAGTGTCTCAGGTCTCATTTATACCCAATTCCATGGGTGCAGTGAAAGTTTAAAACATCTGCATAGCATATGCAGTGGAAGATGCATGTAAGTCCTTCTAATGCAAAGGGAAGTGCATATTCTTTTTTTCAAAGAATGAAATTTTTGTTCCATGGAGGCTCATCTTGGGATTTGAGGGCCGTCTCATAGACACATTCCGACGTTCTGAAACTGCATCCTGTTTTCCTGGAGATGTGACCTGCCATCCGAAAAAAGTCATCCTGCTGTCCCTGTCCCGAAACTGCATGGAACATAGAATTTTAGTCTTCTGATGGCAAATACATGCTAGTATCCTATTGCAATGGTAAATGCACATTGATCTTGTAATAAGAAAGTGCAAATGAGTGCAATGTAAAACAATTTTGATGCCCTCGATATTGAACTTATTTATGCGCTAAATACTGGGTATGTTGTTTGCCGTAGATTCAGGTAAATATAAAGCATATTTTGAACAATTTTGAGCAGACAAACCAAAGTAAAGCCTTTTTAGGCAAGAAAACATTATTTATTTACTATTTATTGAGCAGTTCAATCCCCAAATTTACCAAGTGCAATAATATCGATTTGATGCCCTGTATATGTCATGCCAAGCTAGATATTGAACTTTTTTATGCACTAAATACTGGGTATGTTGTCGCCGTAGATTCAAGCAAATATAAACCCTATGTGGTTAATTTTGAGCAGACAAACCAAAGTAATGCTGTTTTAGGCAAGAAAACATTATTTATTTACTTTTTGTTGAGCAGTTCAATCCTCAAATTTATGAAGTGCAATAATATCTATTTGATGTCCTGTAAACTATCATGCCAAGCCAGACCAGAATCATAAATACATCAATTAAAGCAGGATTTGTACCATTTATTTCCGAGTGGTCTCTTACCAATGGGGGATTTGAAAACAAACGAACTATTTCTATTCCTGAATCTCTCTCTATCTGCCCTCCCTTCCGTGTTCAACAAAAATAAAGGATATCTTAAAGCTTCAAGCATGCAAACTCCTCGTTGCATTCCTTCTTAGAGTGTGGAAGAGGATGAGAAAGCAAGAGAACAGTTGTGTGTGTGTGGCCTCTTAGTATGGGGGATTTGAAAACAAGCGAACTATTTCTATTCCTGGATCTCTCTCTCTCTGCCCTCCCTTTCATGGTCAACATAAATAAAGGATATCTTAAAGCTTCGATCATGCAGATCCCTGGTTGCATACCTTCTTAGAGTGTGGAAGGGGACGAGAAAGCATGAGAACAGTTGTGTGTGTGTGTGTACAAGGAATGGCTTATATTGCAAGGTAAATAAAATACATGTTTAATTAACCACTTATGCCTATTGTATCTAGTGGTTACTAAACTCTTCTGCTTCCACTCCATTAATTAGTCGCTTACACCACTAAGGTCATGGAGTGCACCTTCTATAAAGAGGAATAGATATTCATGTTATTAGTGATTTCATAAATTTTCAAGTTATAATTGTTATTCCAATCCATATCATCAATGTAAAGTCATAAATTCATTGTGTGTCGTAAATCCATACAAGTTTATTTATCTCTGGACATCAAGGCCCAACTAGGATATAATCACTGTTATCTTTGTTGATAAAGGTTTCTCAATGCCACCTTAGGGAGGTGATACTACAACATGAGAAAAGTGTAAATTAAAAACATTGCTTCGTGTTTATTTTTACAAAGCACCTGAAAAATGAAAAAGTAAGTAGGAAAATAGAAAGACAGATGGAAAAATAGAAAAGCTGTAATTTGTTCTTAAGAAACGCTATTATGAGCATTGTAATTGATAGTACCCTCCACAAGTTGATTCATCCATCCCTTCCTTGGGTAGATCATCTAACTTGTGCATCATTCACAGTTGTATGATTCGATGAAATATTTGAGAGGTGAATGTGCACCCAGTTTGAGCATATGAAATTGTATTGTGCACATCTTGCGTGTATATTCTGTGGTACAGGAATGATGGAAGTGTGAGTGAATCTGCATGTATCCACAGCTTTGGTTTTAGAGATTCGGTATCAGAGTAATAATAAATCCTGATATGACTCAAGACTCTCTCTCTGAGGTCACCACTGAGCTGAGTTCACATAATGACCAAGGGAAATTTTAACAAGTGGACAGTTCTTCCAATCCAGCGTTTTCGGTGGACAATCTTAAAAATGCTTCTCTACAGTTGAGCTCTTCTTGCTCTACCTAACCTTGCTGTAGTTTCTTACAGCTTTGTGCCCAATCAAGGGGAGATTCAACAAACTATTTTGCTTGGTGGTTTGGTCAGGCAAATCTCTGTCAGCCCTCTGATAGGAGTATAGTGAAAGTCCTCATGAACAAGAAGCACACTATATGCTTCTCTGTTTTTAAATTTTCTGCAGCTAAAAGCCAATGAAGTAAAAAATTAAGCATGCCATCTTCTTGGTAGAAAAAACAGAATAACTGTAGATGGGAGGATGGTGAAAATCAATCTGAAAGCGGGATAGTGAAAGCATGCAAGATTAATAGGCCTGTTAATAATGATAACATAGGATGGCTAAAATATATAGCTTTTGCCTGACAGGCCAATATATTGCATGTATGTTGTTAGCATTATATCTGTCATGAAGGGAGGGAATTCATACCATCTATTTGTGTTTTGATGGAGACTTTTATGACGCATCTGTTATTCTATTTGATTTCATGATTCCACTTGGTTTTCTATTTTCCTTTGCGTTTGTAAAAAACTCCCATCTTATGTCATGTTAGGAGACATGAGCTTTACATCATATGGACATCAGAATTATGTTGAAGGCCTCTTTCTATGAGAGCTAGAAAATTTGGCATCTGAATCAAGAATCTACATCCTTGAAAACACTATTGACTGACTTAACTTGCATAGCCAGAATTTCTTTGTAAACACTCAACCCATAAATGAAACAGGGGATTATATTCATTAAAGGTGGCTTTACATGTTGTCTTTTGAAGGAAATCTACAACTAACAGTCTTATGTCTTATGGTCTGCCATAGTTCCTTGAAATTATCTCTGATCATCCAGGTGTTGCTTAAAATAGGGCTTCTCCAAGTGAGGGAAAGCACTGATTAACTAGACTCTGGCTGCAGCAATGTTGAAAAGCTGTTTGCAGAGGAACATTCTTAAAGTTCTTGCCCTATTTATTCTTTTCAACCACATCAAACACGAGTCAGATGTGCCAGCCATACTCAGCCTAGTGTTGATTGGCTAAACTTTGGTGAAGAACTAGCCATCTCAAAATTGTGTTAAAAAGAATTTGATTTCCAAAGAGCAAGATATTTTGTTCACATTTTTCATTATTAAGTTCACTAATTCCTAATCTTATGTTTAGACTTGGTTCAATAGAGAATTTTATCACCAATCTTCTCTGCCATAATTGTAAGTATAGTTACCTGGTTCGTCCAACCTGGACCAGGTTCGGTCAGGTTTGGACTTTTTGGGCTGGACTGAACTGGTTTATCCTGTTTTTTAGTTTTATTTTTTTAATTTGCATTTTTTTTATATAATCAGAAAATTTAAACAATATAAAACATGGCTTATAAAATATAACCTATACATTTATAAAGTGTAAAATATAGTTTTTTATTTTATTTTTAACATTGGTTAGATGGGATTGAAACAGGCCTCGCCCATATTATATCATGACCACATATTGGTATTATAATAGTTTTGGCAATTATGCATGTATTGCTTGGCAAGATTCGAACCTGGGTCTCTTCCTTGAAAGTTGAGGAATATAACTGGTTGAGCTAATGCTATTTGATAATGTTTAAGTTTAAAATATAGTTGAGTGTAGAACATTTGGAAGAATCTGAAATTTTCTATGTTTTTTTTGCATTTATTTATATTCTTTTATATATAATCCAAACTTTTCCAAACTGAACTTAACCTTTTTCAAAAAACCGAACCTCCCAACTTTTTTGGCCTTCAGAACCACCAAACCGAACTTTACCTGGTAACAATGGTTATAAGACTTTCCATCATCCCACTTCCAGTTTATCCAGTAAGGTCGTAAGCCTTGGATTCACAGCTTAAGAAGGCAATTTTCAGAAATTCATTTTATAGTGCTTGAAAAAAACTGATTTGTCTGCACCACTCAACCTCTGGGTATGATTTAAGTCCCTCCGTATGTGCTATTGTTGGCGCTCTTTATTCCAAAGATCTCCCTACCATAAAAATTTCCTTGCCAAATTTCTCTCAACAAGCAAGGTGAATGGAAATTGACACTGCAGGGAAGGGGAAGTCCAAGTAAAGCCTTGAAGCTAAATCCCACGCATCTCATATCCTCTCATATTTCCAGTGAATATGATCTGCTACCATTTGAAAGGCAGTTCAAATTCTCCTAAAGGTGTGCTTATTCTGAGAGTTCGAAGGCCTTTGCATTTGCAGTTATGTCCAGTAACTCAAATATTCCTGACTTCTTGGATATGTTGGGCTGTTATTATTCAGTTGGATTAGAATTTGACATGGAGCTTCTCTAGCAACTGTTATTGCCCATTTTGCTGCAAGGACTACCATGTCTTTTTATATGTGTGATACTTGGATCCCCTTGATCATATGGGAAAATGCAAATGACTGAAGCAACCAGAGGCATCCTTTGCACTAAAGAAAGCTCAACAATACCATCTCTAATGCTTTGTACTCTGTTGGAGAGGCGAAGAGACAAGCAGATTAATAAACGGTGTGCTGCTGCTAGGATTTTATCTACCATAGTTGGAAAACTCGCAACTTGCGATAAACTTGGCAGCTTAATTTTGGAGATTTTATCAGCAACTCGGTAAAGCTCAGTCAAAAAAAAACTGAAGAAAAATTTTCAATTTAAAAAAAAAAAAATTTAAACAACAATTGGAGAGCCAAAAAATTGTTTTTATTATTAGTAATAATAATATTATTGTATATTATATTTATAATATAATATATTATATAAAATCAATAATATTATATATAATATTATTAATTTTTTTATAATATTATAATATTATTATATAATATTATTGATTTTATATAAATATTATATATAATATATTATAATATAATTAATTTCAATAAGAAAAATATTATTAATTTTATTAAGTGCTTTTCATTTAGATTTAAGTATATGATACCACCACTTCCTTTCATTTCTGAATCAACTTTAACTTTCAATAAAGCAGCATCTACATAGTGTAGTGCCATTCTTCTTTCAAAAAAAAAAAGAAAACCTAAATACCAAGTGCAGGAGAATTTTCATTTATCAATTTGGGAGTTCCTACCATCTCTGTTGTTCTCCCACATAAATCATTCGTCTCAGGTGCCACTAAGATTAATCTACAAATTCACCCCTCATGGGCATGGAAATCAACAAACAAGGAACAGCTCCAATCACAGATTGCAGGGTCGGCATGGTGATGATATTATAGCGCGCAAACCCTCATTGCGTTAAAACATGTTTCTACTTCTCCTCTGTTCTCTCTTTCCTGCCAGAGGAGTCTGCAGCCGTCAGCAGATCAGACATGAGTCCTAAACTCAGATCCAAAGTCAGCTTGTCTCAGGTGTCTAGCACTAGATCAACTAGATCGTTCCTCCATTTTTGCAACTGCAGCCGATTTTCTTGAGAGAAATCAGTGAGTTTTTGGCAGAAATCTTGCTACGAGTCGGCGAGTTTCTTGGCACCGAGAAATTAAAAAACAAATTGCAGGACGTGATTTCTTGCAAGTTTGCGAGAAATCATGGGTTCCTGACAATTTTTGTGACTATGTTATCTACAATCAAGATTTCCCAGCTGAAAGGAAATTGTAATTGTTTTTTTGAAGAGGTTGAAAAGCAGAGGCATATCAGGGACCACCCTTCCCGTGAATTGAACTTGGGTCCCTGTTAAGAGAGCGCAATGAGTTTTGCCATTGCGGTGTCCCTGTCAGGACGGAAATTGTGATCGTTGAGCTTGGATCTTTTCCTCAAAATTGTTTATTACTTCACATCCATTGTTTTCCAGTAGAAATCTCAATATTAGAAAGAATTCCGGAGTACTCTTCCAATTTTTTTCCAGCCAAATAAGTAAACCATTGTGGCCAAGAAGAAGGGCCTCTTGTCTTTTTCTTAGCACCTCAAAATAGAGTATTCATAATGTTATGTGCTGTGGACAGCCTCTTGAAGAGGTGTTTCCACTTTCAAGCAGGGAGGTATGCTAATTTCTGCAGAGTAGAAATTAGTAATGAAGGATGCATTTGATCTGAAGATGAAGCGTGAAATGCATAGGAAATGCTTTTTTCACAGTTTAGAAGAAACAGCCAGGCCAGTTAAGTTTCAGTTCATATTAACTTGGTTTTGAAATAGGATAATATAATAGAACAACTAGTAAAAGCACTTTGCAGTATGTGGTGACAATAAGTTTAGAAATGAAAAAGGTGGTCTGTTTATAGGAAAGAATCACCATAATATTTACATTTCAAGGTTGAAGTGAAATATTAAGAGAACTTGAAAGTTCTCATTGTCTTGAAAAATAATTCTATCTGTATTTGAAGTTTGAACAATCAAATATTGGATTAACATTATAGTGTCAGAATGCTATCTGAACGAAGATGAACACTATTAGAAGCAAACAAATATTTCAGATCTTGTGACAGGCTCCACTCAACATTTAGGTAATAGCTAGTTGTAGCAGATTAAGATGGATATTTCAAAATTTCTAGTTTATAGATGGAAGGCTGCAAGATTTCATTCAATGAATGCTGCTGGCCTATTGCAGTATTCATAGTAAGAAAACTTGCAACTTGGCAATCCAATTTTGGAGATTTTCTTGGCAACATAACACATAAAAGAAAATGATTTAATTCACAGAAGAAATATATTTAAAACAAAAATTAGAGAGCCAGGAAGCCAATTTTCTATTAGATTTTCATAAAAAGAGTTCAATTACAATTCATGATCATGAATGATCATAAAAAACCAACAAAATACAACATACACAAGCAGTTTTAAACTGCTCTTTGCTTTCCCTTCGTTGTTGGACAGGTGGTTGAATTGTAAACTCCTTGATCATAGGATCTTCCAGTTCCTCTTATCCTTGAGTATGTTTTGCTTCCACCACCAACTCCTTGATGCCCTCCTTAGTGAAAAAATTATTGTTTACGCCTTCAAAAATCCAATCTGAAAGTGGATCTAGGTCATCCAAGTCAATCTCATCACAAGTTTTGGCCCCCTCCAATTGGTTGATATGAAGTTGAAGATTGTATCGTACAAAGACATGGTCATTGAGGCGCTTTTGGGTCAACTTCTTGTGCTTTTGGTGTGTATGGCCTCAAATAGAAATCAATTGCGTTCACACCCAAAAGTCTACAAGGCTGACCTAAAAGGCGGACACCAATCCTTTGAAGTTTTGGTGTTCTAGCACCATAATCTTCCCATCACAAATCTACATATTTTTTTTAAAATAAATTATAAATTTACGTGTATAATTTTGTAAATTGTAAGCAAAGTTCAACTAAAAGAGAATTTTTTTACTTGGCCACGAGGGCATCCTTGATTCAACAGAAAAGAGGATGAAAACAACATCCCTTGTGCAATTTTGTAGGCTTGCACCTATTAGGCGATGTTTGTCCTTGTCATCTATTAATTCAAAGCATAGAAATCCCTCTTGGACCTCTTCATCATTATGAAAATTGGGTTTGAAAAAGAATTTAGGGTTCAAGAAGTACCCTGCTGCATGAAGAGGGCGATGGAGTTGCCTCATCCATCTCTTATCAATAATTTGCCAAATGGGATCAGATTAGCGCCTATCACCTCCATAATAGTGTTTGATGGCCTCTTTTGTCCTATCCATGGCCTTATACAAATATCCCATTGGCAATTGATCTCCATCTACAAGGCGAAGAACCTTGACCAAAGGTTCAATCACTTGAAATTGAATAGGGAAATTTAATCATTGTAAATAACTTTAAATAAAAATTACATGAAAAGAAAATGCTAAAACTAAAAATTTAGATTCTACAAAGCCAAATAATTACTTTAGTATTTCTTGCATGCTCACCCAAAATGTGTTGTCAAATATTTGCCTTTAGACCCTCTTGTCGCCTCCTTTGCATGAAATGACAAGGTATGCCATTCCTTAATGACAATCATCCTCTTAAGGGCAAGCGATGCAACTAGAAGGCTCCGTAGGGTGATGAAGTTTGTGAGACAAATTGGGTGACACCTGGGTGAAGAATGTCTTTCCTTGATCGTGCTATCTCATCAAGTTGAGCACCCATGTGGTTGTAGATGTATCTCATAATATTCTTTACCTCATCAACAACAATCTTCAACCATGTTTTCCAATGTTCTCAAGGATGAGGTCAATGCAATGCGCAACACATGGGCTCCAAAAAATAGATGGATACTTATTCTCGAAAAGTTTACTTGTAGATACGTAGGTCATTGTGTTGTTAGTCACTACTTGGACAATGTTCTCTGCTTGGTTCTCCACTCCCACTTCGAGCACAACCTCCTCAAACAAATGGAACAACTACTATGCGCTCCACCTCTCGAGAGGCATCAATTGACTTCAAGAAGACCATGGATCCACTTGAAGCCCTTATGAAATTGGGGAGTGTGTTGTTCCTTGCATCCATCTTTCATCAAATAAAATGCTGTAGCCTCTTGCCTTTGCTCTTCTACGAGAGCCCATGTGACACGCTTCTCAAATAAAGGCCCTTTCAAATCTTGTGCAGAAGGGGACTTCATCCCTTTGCCATCCTCACCTTGTGCCCTCACCAAGCTTCCCAATAAGGGCTGTTTGCGGAATTAGAAGGCATGTTGTAGTGGTACCAAAAATTTGTCACCATCATTTAGGTTTCCTTTATTTTCTCCTTCTCTCCATGTGGTAGTTTGAAGGGTTGTTTGCCTTGTGTTTGAGCGAGTACCTTGACTCTTCCTAGAAGAGCGTCAGATGTGAGGGCAAGGATGGACTCTGATGCAGCGGCAATGATATCTCGATAGCCTCATCTTTATAAATAGAGGCCCAAGGCCATACCCCATGTCCAATTGCAATATTTGCTCGTTTTGCCTCTTTGGTGCACATCCAAGCCTTGACCTTGTTTTTTAATTTATAGTCTGCTGCTGGGAAGGTCTCTACATCATGGCCTTTTTGCCTTTTTGCCCTTGCCACAATACTTGCAGTAGAGCTGATTCAACAAAGTGCCTTTTATGCATTCTGGCTCATTTCTGCCACCAGTGGTTCCTTGACCCTCACCCAAAGAATCCATTTATTCCCCCTTCCCCCCCCCCCCCCCAAAAAGAAAAAAAGAAAAGAAAAGAAAGAAGGCAAATCAAGAGTCTAAGACATGGCCATAAAAGCATTAGAAACAGTAGAGAAGAGAGAAATCAAAGGAAAAAACCCTAAAAATAGTTTTAAAAACAAAAACCTTACCTTTGAAATCTTGTGCCATGAAATAAAATCTTCAAAACAGAGGTGTTACATCCATCAGATCTATGTCCAAATGTGTTGGCCCTGGAAATTTTCAGTCATGAGCAGGAGAGGAGGGGGGGAGGGTAGGAATGCAAAAGTGAGGGTTTCCCCCCTTAAACCTGTTTTTCATGTTCTACCTGTTTGTCCATGATTTTTCACGAGTTATTGTTGATAAATTGAGAAGTTTTTGGCTATTTTCTTGGCGATTTCTCGGTGCCAAGAAAATGGCGCTGTTTCTTGCTGATCTTGTTTTCTCTCGAGGTCTCTGCAATTTTTCTTACTATGGAAGTAATGTATTTTTTTTGAAAAAATGAAAAATATGTTATATTTATAGAAGCTGTATTACAAGGTAAAATGAGCTGGACAGACATCAAGGGAGAATGAAAATCCTCCTCCAGTCCCTTCTGGATCAAAAATTACCCATAAAACATTACCATACATAATGTAGATATCCATACACCTCAGCACTACCATAGTTGAATTTCAATTTATCTGAATTCCATAAACCATCCATTTATCGTCATGTTGTGTTTGTGGCCTAATTGTGATAGATTCATTAGACTCATTGGCTGCTCTTCCTGTTCTACTATCTGCTTGTATCACCTCCCGCATCCCTTGGATTCTTTGGCACCAACTTATCTGATTTTCCATCTGAGAGTCCACATATTGCCCTTCCTCCAGATCTTTTCCCCATTTTGCTAAATAGTCTGCCACCCTATTTCCCTCTCGCTTGATATGTGTAATAAAAACATCTTGAAAAACCTGCCATATCTTCTGAACTGCTTCCACCTTCCTTCTCCCTCCAATTCCTAGCACCTGAAAGGGCCTTATCGGATCCAAGATTCCAGCCCACACCTGAGAGTCTGTCTCTATCCACAACTTATGTAACTGTAGATTTGCAGCTATCACTGATGTTGACAAGATCGTATGTCCTTCCGCTTCATTATTTGTCGCCTCCCCCATGCCTTGTGCTCTCTAGTACACCTGTTCTCCTTTCCAATTTTGCATGATAATACCAAAACCAGCTTTCCCAATGTTTTTAGTAGAAGCCCCATCTGTGTTTGCCTTCACCCACTCTCTGGGAGGCGACCTCCACTCTATGTTATTGGAGGGGATCTCACCTGTGTATCCATCCCTAAGTTGTTTCTCTGTTACAGTTATTCCAAGGCTCCGTAGAATAATCACTTCCTCCATTTTTATGTCTGTTTCCTCCTGTAATCTGATAGATAGCTTTTCTGTTACCTTGCTCATAATCCTCTCCCATACTTGCTCCCTTGTTCTGTGCTCTGATCTAAATATGCGTGCATTTCGTTCTAGCCATAATTGCCACCATATGAAGCTAGGTCCCAGTTTCCATGCCATTTTCATTGTTTTAGTCTTAAAGCTGCATTGTTTCCATTTCTCATAAAAGATTTCCTGGCTCTCAAAAACTTCCCAATGTTGTCTCATTTGCCTCCACCAATTGATCCATATGTCTTTAGCAAAAGAACACCCAAAAAAGAGGTGATTCAAGGTCTCCTCTGCCTTTCCACATGAAACACATGTGGAAGGCCCAAAGAAACCTCTTTTTCTCAAATTATAAAAAATCAAGCACTTTCTGTGGTTAATCAGCCATGAGAAAATGTTAATTTTTGGCCATCCTTCCTTTTGCCAAACAAATGTCCATGGAAGTGGTGCTGGGGTAATCTCATATCCACAAACTACCTTGTATCCCTCCTTTGCCTTATAAATTCCCAACTTACATCCTCTCCATCCAAGTATATCCCTCTTAGAACCATCCTGAATTCGGTGTCTTTGGAGATGTCTCCACAGTTTTTCCGTTAGTTCCTTTGTCCCCCTCATTGGCCATTCTCGGGGATATTTCCACTGTAGTAAGTCTGGCACATGTTGATTCCATGATTTCATATAGTAAGAGGCTTTCCACCACCCTGCTTTTTGGAGCTCTGCTTTCCAACTCTCCATCTTTGGGAATGTCTGAATAATTGGTTGAGATTGATTCCATGAATCCTCCCAAAATAGAGCATCCTTTCCATCCCCTAACTGCCAATATAGGTATGGCTTTATTAACTCCTGGCTTGCTAACATTGTCCTCCATACTGTAGATCCCTCTCCTTCCACTCTGTCTTGGAATGTTTTTCGCAGCCACTCCTGGGTAATATTTGGCTTGTAAGAGTCTACTCCATAAACCCCCAGTAGCTGTAATCCATCTCCAATATAGCTTCCCAGCTAGTACCTTGCGGCTGTGGGATGCTGATCTTATCCCCAATCCTCCTCGTTTTTTTGGTTGGCATATCTTCTCCCAACCCACTAGTGCTATTTTTTGTTCTTCCCTTGCACTTGACCACAAAAACTTTCTTGTGTGTTTGTCAATATCTTTTAGAATTCTCTTTGGAGCCTGTAGTACGGAAAATTTATAAACTGGGAGAGCTTGTAGCACAACTTTAATCATTGTAAGCCTTCCTCCCAAGCCTAGCCATTTGTGAGTCCAGTTGCTCAGCTTAGCTTAAAGTCTGTCCATCAACCCTTTCCACTCCTTGATTTTTGTTTCCTTTGCAGATAAAGGTACTCCCATACTGTATGGGTAAAGGAGTTTCCATGAATTTCAACAATTGTATAATTTTATCTCTCACCCTCTTCGTTGTATTGAAAAAAACAATTTGATATTTTTTTTCATTAAAAGTTTGCCTAGTAGCTTGAGTATACCAATCTAAAAATTCGTTTATGTTTCTTGTTACTATGAGATTGGCTTGACTAATAAGAGCAGTATCATCCACAAACTGGAGGTGATTTATCTCAATTTGAGAACTTATTTTCAGGCCCCTTAGCCTCCCCTCTTGTCTCCCTTTTTTTAACAGTCTCTCGAGACCCTCTGCGTAAAGGATAAAAAGGTAAGGGGAGAGAGGGTCCCCTTGCCTCAACCCCCTTCCTGCTGTGAACATGGGAGAGGGACTGCCATTTACCAGAACTGAGAATGATGTAGTCTGTGTACATGCTTTTACCCAATCTCTCCACCCCTCTGCAAAGCCCATTTTTTCTAAAATCCTTTGCATAAAGGACCAGTCTACTCTTTCACAAGCTTTAGAAAGATCTAATGTAATAAACATACCTGGGTCCTTTTGTTTTGACATTGTGTGTATCACCACCTGGGCCACTACTATTCCACCTAAAATTTGTCTGCCTTTAACAAAACCACCTTGCTCCCTTGAAATCAGATTTGGTAAAAAATGTTTTAACCTTTTTGCCATAAGCTTTGTTAATACATTACATAGTGAAATAGACCTATAATTATCAATTATTTCACTAGGTGGGCCCTTAGGAATCAAAGTGATAAAAGTATGATTCAAGGCTTTTAACATTTGCTTATTCTGTTTGATTTCTTCAAGTGCCTCCACCACTGCTTGTCCCACAATTTCCCAGAAATTCTGATAAAATTCAATGGGGAATCCGTTTGGACCTGGAGTCTTTCTTGTTTGCATTTTTGTTTCTTCCAAAGATCCTCCATGAATAATTTATTTTGTTCAGGTTTGACTAATTGTGGAATTGCCTCGAGTATCTTCTCCTGCCATATTGTATTCAAATTTTCATTGCTGCTAAAAAGAGTATGGAAGTACTGATTTGCTATAATTTTCATTTCACTTCCTTGGTTTTTACTTGACCCATCTTATCTGTAAGACCTGTAATTCTATTTTGTTGTCTTGTGGCTGTTGCTGTCTTATGAAAAAATGCTGTGTTTTGGTCCCCCTCCTTTAACCATGTGATTTTGGCTCTTTGCCTTCGATAGATTTCTTCTTGTTCCTCCAAAGCTTCCTCTCTCGTAATAATTTCTGCCTCACGTTGCAACAGTTCTTCCGTAATAGTTCCTTGTCTTATCTCCTGCGCAATCTTCTCCTTTTGATCCTTGATTTCGTTCTTTTGGATTCTAGTTATTTCCTTTTTCTGTTTACTCCACTCCTTTTGTTGGGTCCTTAATATTTCAGTTGTTTGTGGAGTTTGAATTGGGCTGTCCCAAATCTCAGTTTCCCTAATTTCCACCTTTCCTTTATACGGTCCCGCAACTCCTCATCTTTCAGCCACCATAGCTCAAATTTAAAAGTTCCTTATGATTATCTTCTTCTATGGTTAGGATTACTGGAAAATGATCTGAATAAAGCCTATCCATGACCCTCGTTTGATGCTTGGTATGCAAATATAGTTCCTCTCCCATGAAGAAACGATCCAAGCAAGATTTGACCGTCTCCCCTTCCTTTCTTCTGTTTGTCCAGGTCATGGAGCTATCCACAGTTGGGATATCTATTAGATTCATTTGACATGTTATTGCTGAAAAAAACCTGTCCTTTTCCTCCAGCATGGCTCTGCCTCCTTGTTGTTCCTCTATTCTAAGCTTTGCATTGAAGTCTCCTCCCACAATCCATTGGTCCGCCGGGTAGTTGTCTCTGAAAATGATCTGAAGAAAGCCTATCCATGACCCTCGCTTGATGCTTGGTATGCAAATATAATTCCTCCACCATGAAGAAACGATCCAAGCAAGATATGACCGTCTCCCCTTCCTTTCTTCTGTTTCTCCAGGTCATGGAGCTATCCACAGTTGGGATATCTATTAGATTCATTTGACATGTTATTGCTGAAAAAAACCTGTCCTTTTCCTCCAGCATGGCTCTGCCTCCTTGTTGTTCATCTATTCTAAGCTTTGCATTGAAGTCTCCTCCCACAATCCATTGGTCCTCCGGGTAGTTGTCTTTGAAAGTCTGGATGGCTGCCCATTGATCCCTCTGTAATCTAACTGTCTGTGCTCCATAAAAATTAACTATAGACCAAATTTTCCCAGTTTCCCTATTTTTGTAACCGAACCATCAACACCCCTCTCGTAGAGGCTCCCCCTATCTCTAGGAACAGTTGGTGATTCCACCTAGTCGCCAATCCACTTGATTTGCCCTGTGCCGATTGAGTAAGGATCTCTCCTTTTTGCCATATCCTCCTGTTTATTTTTTGTAAGTCTTCTCCTTGCATTTTGGTTTCCTGTAACAAAATTATATTTGGACTCATATCTATGATAATATTTTTGACTGCCTTTTGTCTGGGGCGACTGCCTAAACCCCTCACATTCCAAGTGATTAATATCATTGAGAATTAGGAGAGAAAAAATCAGCCATCGATTTTACCTTTCCATTCTGGCTCAAATCTCTTCCTTGTTCCTCCATATTTTCCTTGTTTGACTTCCTCCCTATAGATTGGTTCAATTTTTGTTTCTTCTCCACTTGATGAATCCCTAGAGTAGGGTTTTCTTTGTTCTTATTTCCTTCTTTCATATCTATTTCCTATGTCAAAATTATCCTCTACTCTATTTCCCCTCCTATGGTCTCCCTTGTGGGTTGAATCTCCTCTTCCATGAGAGAGGTTGTGTTTGGTTCTGCTCCTTGCTTGTTCCCTGACACTAGATTGGAATATTGTTCCTGATCAACTGGTGTGACTTGCTGAGTATCCTCCTCTAACCCTTCCATTTGAAAATCCCCTTCTGTTTCCAGTTTCCCACTTGTTTGAATATCTCATATCTGTTGTTTGTAATTACAACTCTTTCTCCTTGTTTCTGGTTACTTTGTTGATTTTTTTTGTTTGGCCTTCTCATTACTTTTTGAAAGCCCTCAAAGTCTGTTGGGCCTTTCCCTTCCTTCTGATTTCCCTTTTGCTGAAGAGATTGACCCGCCATGTTAATATTTGCTTTTTTCCACTCTTGTTCAGATTGATGATCCTTAACTGTTGGGCACATTCTAGCCAGATGTCCATGAGCATGGCACACCCGACATCTAAATGGAATAGCCTCATAATCCAATTGTTGGTGCTAGACAAAATCCCCTATTTTTAGGTCTATCTTTGTTGGAAGAGGTTTGCTAAGGTCCATTTCTACACAAACCCTAGCAAACATTGCCGATCCTCCTAAAACTGTTTCTCTTGATCTACCTTGATAATGCCCTAATAAGTTGCCTATTGCCTCAAGTACCTCCTCTTTCCAAAATTCAAAGGGAAGGGCAAATAATTTTTACCCATATTGGTACTGCAGTCGGTTCCACCCTCGGGTCGAATCCCATCTTCCATGGCTGCAAGAATAGTCCCGCTGGCCCGTGATGATACGGTCCTCCCTCAAATACTTTTTGTCGTTCTGCCACCGATGTGAACTCTACAGAAAAATATTTTGGGAGAGTTAGAATTTCGTAATCTCCTTCCAGATGCCATTGTTTCCTTATCCACGTGTGGAGGAAGTGCACGGATGGTCTGAAACCCACGAATTTACTTATCAGGTTGTGTTTTGACTTATAAACAATATCCTTAGCTATCCAGTCCTCAGCTATTTCCAATACTGGTATTTCTTTTGCTTGTGGTAGACATCCGTTCACCGTCCCATGCAGAGACTCCTCCTTTTGTCGCTTCCCCATGGTGTTTATGATTTTCTTTGCTTGTGTTTAAAAGTCGTTGAAGCTATCTTGGGTTCCACATAGCTTATCCCAGAATGAGATTCCTTCGTTTGGAGGATTTGGTACCGAAGTACCTATGTCCCCCATTCTTGGCCGTGATCCTTACTATTGACAGACCTCTGCCCTAGCTTCTGAAACCCCAGTTTGATTCCTCAGATCTCCTCTTAGGCACCTCCAAACTTCTGAAACCCTAGCTTCTCCGAATTTATTAGTTTTAAGTAGACTACTATGGAAGTATGTATTAGAACTACGTAAGAATAATTATTTTGGTAGAATTGTGGACATCCTGAAATTATTGCTTTGCTCTTCTAAAGATGTATCAGACTGGTTTTGCATTAAAGTAAGATCAAAGTCATAAAATTTCTGGTTATTGGTCAGAGCCTACACCAGTGCTCTTCTTCTGCTATGGGATAAGATCAAATCTTTCTATTTACTATTAAGAACAGAACAACACATGCATATTGTTCCCTTGTGGCAGTTGGTAAAGTAATCAAGATGTAAGCTTTTTGGAACAAGAAGCGGGTTGTCTTCCAAATGTTGCTGAACACTCTTTGGAATACATCTCACTAGCCTTGCATTTCAGGAAGATCACTCAAAGATTCCGATCATTATCACTGATCAGACACTGAACCAAGGCTTTCTTTTGCTCTGTGATGAGATACCTCCTTTAAAGCTAAAGCAACACACGTGGTGAATACGTGATTTGAAAGAGAGATTGATATAAAAAGATGATTATATTGGGTCTCCTGTGGGATTATCTTTGATCATATTCCCTAACCTAACATAGATCCTTATTGACAAAGTCCATCGTGATAAGGAGAGAAATTTAATCAAGGTCTGGAAGTCTTGATCTGAAATTAATCAGTATACAGGATGAGCTTTGTACAAATAGAGTAATTGCAATTTGTCATCATATTTACATAATAGTGTCTTAAAACTACATGCTCTTTTAATTTGAGATTATATAATGGTTAGAATCAGATTTTCATTTTATGCAGAGCTCTGAATAATGGATGACACAAAGAGGAGTAACTGTAAAGAATGAATCTTCATATGGTACTTATGAGTGCTGTTTGTCCATTCTTTCTTCAAAATGTAACCTCTTAATTATCCCAGTAAAACTGTTATATTTTCTTGGAGTTTAAAAAATGTAAACAAGCAATTGGAACTTGAAGTAGCATAGTCTACATGCTTCTAATGGACAGATGTACCCCTAAACTTGTGTAAAGATTGAATCTTATGGCATTTTATGAGTGTCATATTATTGTTCTAGTTTCTCGAAGGCACAAAATGTAAGTAAATAAAGCCTAAATGCTTTTATGGAATGAAGGTACCCTTAAACTGAGTGTCTTCATGAATATGATGTTTACATTTACCTAGATTTTTTATTCTATTTGTTTTTTTTTCGTGGTTTTTGCAGTAATTATGTAGTCCAGTATATTGTGGATTGTGACATCCCATGGGCAACTGCAAAGGTTATAGCTCAGCTTGAAGGTCATTATGCATTGCTCTCAATGCAAAAGTTCAGCAGTAATGTAGTGGAGAAGTGTCTGAAGCAGGGTAAAGAAGAGCACCGTGCAGCTATTATTCAAGAGTTGCTAAACAGTTCTCAATTGGGGCAGATTTTGCAGGATGCGTATGGTAACTATGTAGTCCAGTCAGCTTTGACATTTTCAAAGGTGCTTTCCCTTTCATTGATGTTTCCTTTTTCTTGTGTTTACAAACAATTGAAAGCTAAAGATCATTTGATGAAGTAATAGTGGTGTTGGATTTAATAGTCAGTTCCTAATTCAATAGGTTGTTTTCTTTTTTGTTTATGGAACAGGGTGCAGTTCATGCTGCATTGGTAGAAGCAATTCGACCACACTTGCCAGCTTTGCGGAGCTGCCCATTTGGGAAGCGAATACTTTCCCGTACCAATTTGAAGAAATAATATTTATCAGCATGCAGTAATTACAGAAGTTTGCAAGTCATATTGATTATGACCACAGAGAATGACTGTGGTGTCAGATTGTTGTTCTAGAGGCTGCAACTATTTTTCAAGGGAGTATAATTATTTGTTATTTCTACTGTCAGTCCTATGGCATGTAAAAATCAAGCATTTAGCTATGTAACATTGGAATAAGACCCTATTGTGAGCTTGAGGTTTTAGATCAGAGAATGATAAAGAGGTCCCCAGCTCACTAGTGTAAACATATTGGCATTGATGATTTTTCCTAGGGGCAAATACAATTTTTCTCGAGAGCAGTGCCCCTGTCAAGTATTAAGGAATTTTTTTTGAGATGTTTTGGACCGGTATTATGAACAGATGGTTCATGATAAAGCTATTTTGTACTCTCTGAGCTCCCTTTGCGAGACATGTAGCATTCACTAAATGAAAATAGATATTACAAAAGTAGATACCATGAACATCTTGTTACATATTTTGATATTTAGCTGCTGGCACAATGGGAAATCTGGCAGTTCCAGCACAAAAATTAATCTTATACAAGGAAATGTTCCTTATGAAACTTTGTACCGCTGCAAAATACAAATGAAGATCCACAACCAGGTTCTGTAGGAAGTGGTATTTCCTGGATGTGGCAATAAATAGACATTTTTCAGATTTATGGCTAGTAATCCTGGCTGTAGCATTTCTGGGACTGTACTATTGTACCTGAAATAGTTATATTATGACAATACAAATATCCACTTGCATATTTTTGTCAAATCTACAATTGTTGCAGATTTTCAGTGGAGCTCTTTATCTATGTTTTAGATTGTGTTATTTCCACAAGTGCATGCATTGTTTTGCTTTTTTGGCGCAGATATAAAATGAGTGAAGGATATTATAGCTATAACAGAGCTCTTCTACATAGTAAACTAGGTCTGTTATCTGCAAGTTGCTGTAATACATTTATACTTGTAACTATCTCGGGCTTCCGACAGATTGGCAAGGTGCAATTTAGTTGTGTCAAAAGGTAAAAACCTGAGGTAGCAAAATTTTAATATATAGAATGTAAGGTGAAAATATTCCTACTCAGTAGGTCTTTTAATGCTAATCAAACTGGCTCATCTGGGATCTAAAAAATGACCTTGTCATGTTTCTAAAATATATCATGCTTGAATTATATGAAAACAAACACAGTATCATCAGAAGTCCCATCTTATACAACATTTATTTTTACATCATTTTTACAACTTTATTTATTTTTTAACATGACAGTAATTGGCCATGCAGAACCCACAACTTATTATATTTTTAGATAACCGCCAAATCAAACTTTTATTGCTGCAGATTTAAGAAATGCTCCTTACTGCAGGAAATGTTTCTTTTATAAAGGTTAAAAGGAAAAACAGGAATAGGAAACAGAAATCATACCCTGTGCAATTCATAGGAGACAATAGGAGGCAACTGAGTGGCATGGATTTGCTAAGCACTAAGCTGTTTAACCTACGTAGAAAAAATATCTGTTCAAATATTTGCATATTAAATATGCCAGGGTTCATCATTTGACAGTAGATGTGTCCAATACTTGTACAAATTTTGGATCATTCTAAACTAACCATGGTCATTATCAACACATTTTTTATTTTTTTTTAACAATAAATAACCAAGAGTTTTCATCTTCGCTTGGGATCTTCTTAGACATTCATCACCATGAGATTTAATCAAGGTTCTTATGTTGATATGTTACTACATGCTTTGTAGGAATCAATCAACTGGTACTCTGCAAGCATGTCTAGCAGGTCATTGTGTTTGCCATGTTTACTTCCTTGAGAGTGAACGATGCTTTTCTTACAAATCTGAGTTGCTTTGTGTTGATATTTGGGGTGTTAGTTCCATTGCCATATCAGTCTTTGACACAACACTTTAAATGGACATGGGTGTTGCCATGACCACAGATTGTCGTTGTTCTCTCTGACCATTTCCCATATCTAACTAGGATCCTTGTGATTGCGATGAGATGATTTGTTGTTCTTGTATGTATCTTTGCATCCTTTAACAAATATGGTCTTAGATTCATAGATCGTTGTGACTTCATATGTCTTCAGTAGCACTTGCTATCCACAGTCAATCATTATGAACATGGTGTTGCCTTAGTGATGCCAGCTGTTGGTGTAATGTTTTTCATTGTGGGAATGTTGATCGTTTAAGTAAGGTCTGGCTTATTAATGGACATGGGTGTTGCCATGACCAGACTGTTGTTGCTCTCTCTGGCCATTTTCCATATCTAACTAGGATCCTTTATAATTGTGATGAGAAGATTTGCTCTTCTTGTCTGTATCTTTGCATCCTTTTACAAATATGGTCTTAGATTCATAGATAATAGTGACAGCATTCATACATCTTCAGTAGCGCCGCTATCCACAATCAATCATTATGAACATGGTGTAGCCATAGTGATGCCAGCTGTTGGTGTAATATGTTTTTCATTGTGGGAATGTTGATCCGTATAGGAAGACCTGGCTTTTAGTAATTGTGTATTCGTAGCAAATTCTTGTTAGGTTAAAATTGATTGCATTCCTTTGTAATACTCGCAAATATTGGAGCTTTATAACCGTGGGGTTTGTACAAACAACTTTCCAAGTCTTCTATGATTTTCAACCATTTCATCTTTGTCACAATTGATAAAATGGTAGATGATATGAATTGCATGCAATCATGTGTATTTTAACCTCCAAACGTTTTTGGGTTACTTGCATAAACCCCAAAATGTCGTCATTAATAGTTGTGTAAGCTAGTCAAATAAGCTCTCATATTTGTGTAGTTGCTAAAAGTTTCTAAATGTTTTTTTTTGACATGAGTTTCTAAAAAGTGAACGTTTTGTGTAGTTGCTAAAAGTTTCTAAATGATTTTTTTTGACATGAGTTTCTAAAAAGTGAACGTGTGGATGATGAAAGATAATTAACAAATGGTTGAAATAGCCAAAAACACTAGAATGTTACAAATGCCAAATAATGCCTCTATTTAATGCGTCTTCATTTTTTATCAAATCCTAAATTAGATCCGAATACACACCATCATTTGCATCTCAATATTTAGTTATCAATAGTTGTATTACATAAACGATGCCTTTATTTGTTTTTTTCACAATTTACTTCGTTGTTCATTCCTTCAATCCAAAGATGATATAAAGTGAATCAACTATTTGTAAACCTCTTTGGAATTATAAACAATGTAAAACTAATTACAATGATGTCTATTAAAGTGAACTCTTCACAAGACTCCGTGCATCTGAAGCATCAACCTAATAGCCTATCCTATTTAAAACTATATGTCAACATTAAGAAAATTTGTAGCTTCAAAATAGATTGTGATAAGAGGCAACCAGTAAAGATAATCTTAAAAAAAGAAAAAAAAAAAACAGTTAAGGATTAAAACTTAACCAAAAAATATATTTTACTAAATTCTAAGTAAAGAGGAATCTACATCCTATTATATGAAAGAGTCACAAAAACACCAGAGAATCTATATGCAATCTTGTAGCTTCAACATTCAAGCAATGCTAAAAGCAAAAGAGAAAGCATAAAATAGGCAGCACAATGTTTTACCATGTGTTGAAGTATTTATCCTCAACAAACTCATTACGATAAGAGGATGACATATATGTTACCACATATGACTAATTCAACAGATTCTTAAATAGCTTAGCTTGAATGGAAATGATAAGTAGAGACATTATTATTCTAATTCACTAGGCTCAATGTTTTACCATATAAAGTATGTATCCTTGCCAAGATCATTGAAAATAAGTGGATGGCCTATGCCTTCTCAACTATGACTAATCAATAAAATATTAAACAACTTAGATTGGATGGAAATGACAACTAGTGACATTATGATTCTAACTTGTTAGGCTCATGATAGTGACGGATAAACAAGAAAGCAAATGTTGGTGACAAGGTTTCATCCAAAACTTGAATTACCACAAATAATGTGCTTGAACCAAACACAAGATGGAATGTGGCTTGATTGATAATGTGTAATACTTGAATATTTCTCCCTCAGCCCGCTTTATATTAGTAAATGAGGGAATTCCATGAGAGGATAAGGTTTCCATAGAAGGAAATTCCATTTTCACTAAAATTACCTATAACATGTTCACCAGAACACCTATGACTAAAAACTTATCATTAGGAAAAGGATAAAGTATTTCTCCTTACATTTGACATACATCTAGTCTACATCTACACTTTACCCAACATATTTCATAGTCCTTTCCTTGTAACTAAAATATCTAAAACAAAATTAAAAGAGAGATGCCCATTGTTCTAATTTGTGCACAAGAAGGTGCATGTGTGTGCATGTGGCATGCTTAAGCAATAGAGTTCCTCACATATGCATTAATACTGATTTTAATATCAAGAATAATTTGTAAAACAAACAAAACACTAGATTGTAAGATAAAAACTTTATTAAATGAACAAACATTACTATTATTGAACAAGAGTTGCACAACGATTAGACCTTGTTGGGGATGTTGTACCATTTGTGTATTGGCTTATGAGATGGATCATAGTTGAGAAATTGGAGATGCAACAAGAAGAGAGCAAATAGGTCATGATGCAATTGAGCATGTGGTAATTGCCTAATTTCAATACATTATTTAGGTCTTATTGCAATTAGAGTGTCCAAATGTGAAGCATATGGAGGTAATGCAATGAGGTTTCAAGGCCTGTGGAACATCAACTTATGAGATTGAATGACGTTAGAAATGTTAAATCTTTATTTGTCATTGGGTTAGATTTAGGACTTAGATAAATTCTTAATATTCATAGGAGGAATCTTTCTTCTACACTCTCCAAGTAAGGTGGCTTTCATTCATAGATGAGGAAGTTATCTTGATACCTATTATAGATAGATGTCATTTGACTATTTTAGAGTGACACATTCTATGCACATTCAATTTACATATTACTCAGAATTCCTATGTGTAGGGTATTCTATGAGACTTCAACACACATAATTGGAAATGTAAAAATCCATGATGTAAAGTTTGTAATTCCTTTATTCCTTAAGCATAAATAGTTGTGGGATGTAGATAGCTAATAAGCAAATGAATGTTTGAAATTTTTAGTCATTCTATAAAACTAAGAGGATTTCTGCACCGCTTCATTGTACCATTGTATCCTAAAGATTTGATTATTTTGCCTTCCTAGTTACTTCACGAAGGTCTTTTCCTTTGTGGTTTTCTCCTTAAAAAATCTTCACTCAACTTGTGTGATTGTTTTTTTTTTTGTATATACAATATGAAACAATAGATTTTGGGTGTACTCTTTTGGACCTGATATGGTATTGAAGTAATTACATTGTTGATATTGTCATGTAATTGTTTTTGGATTAATTCTTTTAAGAAAATATATTTAATTCTTTGAGGTGGGTGGATTATTTTAAACCAACTAGTAATTTCTTTTGTTTTTTGTTTGTAGATCATGCCCTATTCATTGTTGGTCTCATCTACATTTGTAAGTTGTCTTATGGATTTATGAAAATTTTTTGGCCCTCTAAATTTTTGACATGTCATTTTTTCCTTCTTTTTGAGGTTTGTTTTTGGCTTTATTTTTGGGCTTGTGACATATTCTTTTGCATATCATTTTCCAGTTTTTAAATTTATTGATAAGAAGACAAGATTACAGAGTATAATGAAGCCCCCAACCAGGACTCAAATAAACAACAAAACAAGCTAAAACCACCATATAGGGTCGAAACCCGAAGAAGACAACAAGAACAAACCACATTAAGTCTGGACATCCTTGTGGATCAACTCCCAGAGGCGCTGAGAGTCCCCAGCCAGGAGACTCTCCCAGTTATCCATAATCCAAGGACCCAAAAGCTCAGAAGCCCTTTTGGCCAAATAATCAACAACCCCATTCCATTCCCTTGGTATGTGCACAAAGGAGATAAATTCAAACTCTTCACTAATTCTGAGAATCTGAATGGCCACAGAGGCCAATTGCCAATTAACATCCTCCAACCTTTTGTTGTTTAAAATATTAACCAAAATTTGAGAGTCGGACTCGCAGATGCTCCTCGCACTAACCAAGAGAAAACCCCCTCTGCAAGGCCTCGAGAATCGCAAGAGCTTCCATAAAATTGTTGGAGTGAACACCTTTATAAATGGAAAAGAAAAATCTGACCACACCAATAGAGTCTCTCCCAACACCGCCAATTCCAACATGTCCAGGATTACCCCTGGACGACCCATCAGTATTAATTTTTAAAACTCCTCCAGGGGGCGGCCTCCACCTACCATCTCTTCGAACTTTCTTGCTGAGTTGGGGAACCCTGCTAGGGCGAGAAGAGTCCACACCAACCCCAAAGAGACCAAGGGCCTACCATACCTTCTCCTCCCTAGAGTCCAAAAGAGGATCCACATCACATTTGCTATGGATAGTTTCCTGAACCATACACAAGATCCTTTGCCATATCTGTTGAACAACCAAATGTCTACCCTGAAAGATGCGACGGTTCCATTCGAGCCAAATCTGCCAGATGATGCAAGAAGGGCCCAAATTCCAAGCCACTTGGAGGAAGGGGGCATTGGCCGGAGGTTTGCCCAGATTGCTCCAAAACTCCACCAGGGAGAGCACATGAAAACAAGGATGGTTCCAGGCACTCCACCAATGGTGCCAAATGTCTCTGGCAAGGGAGCATTGGAAAAATAAATGAGAAGAGTCATCCTCATTATTACCACAAAGGACACAAAAAGAGGGACCTTGAAATCCCCTCTTCCTCAAGTTATCCCAAGTGAGGCATTTATTACGAGCTACCATCCAGAGAAAGAAGTTACATTTAGGCCAAGCAAATTTGTTCCACACCTTTTTCCACCATGTGACAGGGAGGCTCCCGAACTTTTGCATATCAAGAACCTGATAACCATAGGCTACAGAGTAGGTTCCCTTGGGATCAGGGTTCCAAGCCAAAATGTCTTTACCCCTCAACGAAGAGCAGGGTCTCCTCGCAAGAATAAGAGCAAGCACATCTCTGTCCTCAGCCAATCCCCCCTGGGGCCATTCCTGTGGATCTTTCCACTTGTACATCTCCAAATTACCAAAAGGTTGGATTCTTTTAAAGTCCTCCACACGAGACCAGCCCGCTTCCAAGAAACAAACACTTAGGGAACGTAACCTGGGATATTGAGTCAAGATAGGAGGGTGGCCATCCCAAGAATCCTCCTAGAAAAGAGCATCTGATCCCCGATTGCAAATCCAGAACAAACCCTGCTTAATTAAATTAGCCCCTCTTTTTAGAGTGTCCCAGATAACCGAACCTTTCCCAACCAAGCTGACTCTAGGGATCTCAACCTCAGAAATACCTCTCAAGTACTTACAAGATAATATTTTAGCCCAAATTTGATCTTGAGAAGTACACCATCTCCAGTAGAGTTTCACAGCCAAAGCCTGCCCAAAAAGAGTCGCTTGTCGCAACCCAAGGCCTCCCTCTTGAACCGACCTACAAACAGAATCCCACCTAACCAAACTCCATTTAGATTGAGCAAGTTTTCCAGACCACAAAAACTATCTTGACAAAGCATCCATGTCCTTGATAAAACGAGAGGGAGCTATTTGCACAAAATACCTGTAAATGGGTAAAGCTTGAACAACAGATTTTAAAAGCAACACTCTACCCGCAAAGGAGAGCCATCTGACGGTCCAGTGATTCACCTTCCCTCTAAACTTATCAAGCATAGACTACCAAGAAGATCTAGGCAGAGGATGAGACGAAATCGAAATACCAAGATAAATGAAGGGGGGAGTCCCGACTTGGAATCTTAGAATTCGAGAAATCCTGGCTTGAATAAGAGGAGGGGTATTGAAGAAGAAAATAGAAGACTTGTCCTCATTAATCAACTACCCAGAAGCACCAAGATATATGTCAAGATACCGTCTAATGTTGCCAGCTTCCCTGGTAGTGGCAACTCCCAACAAAGTTGTATCATCAACAAATTGAAGGTGGGAAAGAGGCGACGAACTGCTATCCCACTTCCAACCCTGAATGAGACCATGCCTAACCTGAGACTTGAGCAGTCTTCCCAACCCTTCCACCATAATGATAAACAAATAAGGAGATAGAGGATCTCCTTGCCTCAATCCCCTCGAGGCCTCAAACAACTCCGACGACTCATTATTAACAAGAACAGAGAACGAGGAAGAAGAAACACAACTCATCACCCATCTAATCCATTCCTCCTCAAAGCCAAAAGCAACAAGAACTTTCTGAAGAAAGGACCATTTGACCCGGTCATAGGCTTTGGCCATGTCCAACTTAATGAACATAGATTTCTCCTTAGAAGTTTCCATCGAGTGAATAGCTTCCATAGCAATAACAACCCCATCCAGGATTTGTCGGCCAACAACAAACCCACCTTGCTCCTCAGAGATGATTTTGCTCAACCATATCTTCAGCCTCTCAACAATAATTTTTGTAATGATCTTATACACAACATTGCAGAGAGCAATAGGCCTGGACATATCAAGAGAATTTTCTCCCTCTTTTTTGGGAATAAGCACCACAAAGGTAGCATTTAGGGCCCTTAGCATCTGTTTGTTCTTTTGGGACTCATGGACCACCTCTAGAAGATCAAATTTGATTAACTCCCAAAACTCCTGATAAAACTCAATCGGGAATCCATCCGGGCCCGAGGCTTTCCCTTTTTTCATCTTGAATACAACATTTTCCAACTCCTCAAGGGAAATTGGGCCCATCAAATGCTCATTCATCTCTCTAGAAACAATCGAGGGAATACAATTTAGAATAAGCTTTTCATCCTCATCATCTGAGAGGGAGTCCTCCTTGAAGAGAGGAAAAATACCTCCTAGTCTCTTCTGAAATCTCCTTAAAAGAAGAGAGAAGGGCACCCTAAGAATTCACAAGAGAGGAAATCAGGTTACCATTACGACGAGCCTTAATTGAGTTAAAAAAGAAGGTCGTGTTCCTATCCCCTTCCTGAAGCCAATCCACTCGAGCTTTTTGTTTCCAAAAAATTTCTTCCCTCAACTCCCATTCAACAAGTTCTTTCGCAGCCTCAGATTCCTCAAAGAGAAGCTCCTCCGTGAGTCCATGATCTCTAATATTCCTTGAAGCTTCTTCCACCTTCTTAAGAGCCACCAACTTAGCCAAGGAAAGGTTCCCAAAATTTAGACTATTCCACCTCTTCAATTTATGCTTAACAAATTGTAGCCGCTTCATAAAGGAATACATAGCGGTGCCATGAGAAGGTTTGCCATTGGTCCACTAGCCTCGCATGAAATCATGAATCTTAGGATCTCGAAGCCACATAAGTTGAAACTTAAAGGAAGGATTCTTATTTAGCCCAAAATCAAGAGCAGAGAGTTTGATAGGCCAATGATCAGATCCCCTACCCTCCAGAATATTAGAACTAGAGCTTCTATTATTACCGATCCAAAAACTAGAGATCAAAAACCTATCCAGTCTCTCTAATATGGAATCTTCCCCACATCTTCTATTGTGCTAGGTAAAGATCCCATTATTCGGCTTGATGTCAACCAAGTTTAGGGCCCGGATATGAGCATTGAAGACAGAAGAAAAATGCTCAAGATGATCAACTCCACCGCGTTTCTCCTCCAGACAAGTGATAGAATTGAAATCTCCAACCAAAATCCATGGGTACAGGGGAGCCAAACTTCTCACAAAGCCAATGTGCTCCCACAAATTTACTTTACCATTGTAATCAATAGGAGCATACACATTTGTAAGTAGGATGGTTTCACGAGATTCATTATCATGCCCAATCATCGAAATAGAACATCTGCTGGAAATCCAAGTAAGAGGAGAGATCTTAACCGGATCCCATAAACAAGCAACACCACAAGCATATCCACATGCGCCAATACAATGGCATTGACCCCTTCTCCACAAATTGGGAGTAATATTGAACATATCAGTAGCCAATTTAGTCTCCTGAATAAACACCACATCCGGAGAATGTACACGAATCAAATCACGAACAACTTTTTGTCTAGGGATGCTGTTCAACCCCCTTACATTCCATGAGAGGATAATTATTTTTGGGGGTTAGAAAAATGGGAGTCCAATGTTCTCACCAAGCCTGACTCCACCAAAGTCTCCCCCATTAACTTAATTTTATCCTAGTCTTTCTTTCGACCCACCTTCATATTCTTATCCAAAGCACCTTTTTTAATTGTTTTCTGCTACAATCCCAACACTATAGGAGTTTTGTAGTCCAAGGATGACTACATCAGTGCTTGAGTAGGAGAGAGCACAACTATATCTATGCTACTTTCCAAAATAGTTTTCCTTCTAGGGCTAGAGCCAACCATATCACCTTTACTCGGAGCCAAAGTCATATGTTCTTCATTTAAACCCACTAGATCTGATTCCTTAGGTTCCACCTCAAGAAGAGATATCTGATTTGACCCTGTTATATCTGCATCAGGTAGCGACGTTTCAGGTAACTCCATGCATTGATCAAGATCATCCAATATCTCAAAACGGTTGAGCAGAGCATCTAGCTGGCTATCCTTAAGGGCTCCTTTTACCCTTCTTCCTATATTTCAAGGTTTTACAGGAACAAAGCCTTCCTTATCCCAATCCCCTTCCTTTATCGAGGTTTTTCCTTTATCCAAATTTTGTGCAGATTGAGAGGGCCCGAGATTTGAAGCTGGCTAGTATATACTTTGATTGCTCTTATATTTTATTCTACTTGATTAATCAATTTAGAACTAAGATATTATGACTTAATTATATTAGAACTTGAGATAGTTTGGCTTAAAATCCAATAGTGGTATCAAAACTACTACTTAACTCTATCTATTTTTGATAGAGTCATATTTTAGAGCCACCATCATATTTGGAGTCTATCCACTTTAAAAGTAGTGAAGACTTGGATTCTATTTTTTAAAGTTCTAAAAGAGTAGATATTGAGAGGGTAGATAAAAGTAATCATGATTTGGAAGCTCGGGTATACCCACTTGGTTCAAGAAAAACCAGTGAAGATATAGGACTCAACCAAAATTTATTTAGAGCCAACTCAAAAAAAATTTGGACTTAAGAGGACATTAAAAGTCACCCTGATATTGATTTGGATTCTCTAGAAAAGAGGAGAATCATAGTGAAGGACTTATATTTAAAAAAGAGAGAAAGTCCTCATATTGTGTTGGATGAAACTACTATAAATTTATTGAAGGATAGTAAAATCCTCATATTATTATATTGGCTCTTAAAGAAATTGAAGCACCAAGGAGAAAAAAAGGTGCTTTATGTGAAAAAATTAAAGCAGGTAAAAGATATACCAGAGAGTGCCTACCAGAATATGAGTTGAAGTCAACAAAAAGTTAGAACCAAAATGCATCACATAAAGCAAAG
Source organism: Wollemia nobilis (assembly GCA_028583015.1). Lineage (NCBI taxonomy): Eukaryota > Viridiplantae > Streptophyta > Pinopsida > Araucariales > Araucariaceae > Wollemia > Wollemia nobilis. Next base: position 10,125,572 of record JAQPPZ010002169.1, read on the forward strand.
CCAAATAAAGATTCAAATCTAGTAAAGAAAGATGTATTCCCTAAAATGTAAAGCCAAAAAAGAAGGATACGTTCCTTGAAGAACATGAAGCCATCAAAGAAGGATATGTTCCCTAAAGAACATAAGTTAGCAAAGAAGGATATGTTCCCTAAATAATGTGAAGCTTGTTGAAAGAGGAAATACAATATGAAAAGTATCCATAAGAGTACAACAACCATAGAGATAATAGTGAAGGTAGTGGCCAAGATAGGCACCATATAGCCAACATAGTGGCTAAGGTAGCCAACATATAGCAAACACAGTGGCTAAGATAGCCAACATAGTGACTAAGGTACCAACACATATCGAGTACAATGGCTAAGGGAAGCTAGAGTATAGCTAGCACAGTTAGTGAAGCCAATACATAGCTAGTATAGTCAACGAGATTAAAAAGCTAGCACAGTCTTAGAAGAGATAACATTCATAGCCAATGGATAACCAAAGGCAATATCTATCCAATAGAGCCTACATATAGCCACTAGAAGCTAAGTCTATCCAACAAAACCTCAATATTTATAGCAGAAGCAACATCTCTCCAACAAAGGCAATTTCTAGCCAGTAGAGACAACATCTAGACAATGAAGGCAATTGTAATTTCTATCAAAGGGACTAACATAAAAGCAAAGGTATTATCTAACAAAACCAACCAAGCCAATGGAACCTGAGCAATCATCACAACTAGCATAGTGTAAACCAAGAATGCAAACTTAAATGGGTTGGTAGTGTGTCATGGCAATTTGAACGTGTGTGAGAATATGAGAGAATAAACTGCCACCTACCATTGAAGTTATTTTTTTTTCAAGCGTTACATTTAAGTCATAACGCCTATTTTCAACAATATTCATTAACTTTCGGAAGCATCATTTATGCATTCCAATTTTTTTTCTAGGTGGAGGTAAGCAAAATTACATTTATTAGATAATTAATTAAAGTCCTAAGTGAGAGTTTATTTAAAAAAATTACATCTTGGAAACTTTAATAAGTGGGAGATAAAAGGAATACAACTTTTTTAGAAGAAAAAATTTAAGTAGGAGTTATAAGGACTTCTACAATATATTGAAATTTAATTTTTCAATTTTTGAGTTTTTTTTATTTAAATTATGGAGTGATAAGGTTTTCTACTTCAAATAGGATTTAAAAATTTGAATTTGAGTTTTGGTTTTTAAAATTTGAATATTTGAGTTTTTTCAAAAGATTTGAACTTCAGGGAAAATTTGAAATTTTGCAAATTTAATTTATTAGGGAGATAAAAGGTTTGCTACTTCAAAAAGATTTTAGAAAATTTTAAATTTGCAAATTATTGTTTGAGTGAATATTTGAAGTTTTTGAAATTGCATTTATTGAACTTTAGAGATAAAAGGATTTCAACTTCAAAGGAATTAAGAAATTTGAAAATGAATAAATGAAAAAGAAAAATAGGAGTTTCACATCATAGGAGAAATCTTAAAGAACCATATTTCATGAAAGGAATATTTCAAAATCAAAAGTATAAAAAACAATATTTTGAGTTCAAAGGGCAAAATCATAAAAGAGTGTTTCTCCCTAGTTTTGAATGCTTACAGGAATGCGGCAAAATTCTTATCAAAGATGTGAAATAATATCACTTGAATATCATCAAAAAATACAAAGAGAAAAATATGTTTGGTATATAGATTCAAGTGCTAGTCATCATATGACTATAGACTTACGTTGGTTTGAATCATTGGAAATCAAAAATAATATTCACTAAAAAATATAGATGATAAGATTTCATGTTTAAGGAACATATCTGGCATGCCATTTTTAGATTTTGTGCTAGAAAATATTTTATATGTTCTTGGATTATCAACTAATCTTATCTCAGTTGCTCAATTAGTTGCAATAAGGAGAATAATGGAATTCAAATATACAAATAAACATATAAAATGCATTATCAAGAATCAAAGCAAAACTGAAGCTACAGGGTCAATCAAGAATGGAATATTTGCCTTAGATACAATGGGATTATCTCAAGAAATAATTAAACATTTATTACCTCATGATCAGATTAATGATAATCTACTTGATTTTTAGAAAGACAAGAAAGAGGAAAATGGATCATGCATAGCCCAATATTACCTTGGAAATATTATAGACAGAGGCAATGGATGAAGACACAAGATTGAAGATGAAGATGAAGATTGAAGACTAAAGTCTTCAATAACCAAATAATGTAATATAGGGAGTGTTGGAAAATATTACATTATTTGTTACATGCAAATGTACCCCCATGGTACCTTTATGGTATGAATATAAATATGTAATAGATTAGGGTTTGAATTTGTAGTTTAGGAGAGTGATTTATATTTCCTTATGTATGTAAATGTCTATGTGTAGGATATGCACAAGTGTCATGTATGTTAGCGTGCAAGTGTATAATGAGAGAAAGTGCATAAGTATTATGTATGTAAGTGAGCAAATATGTAATGCAAGGATATCTGCAAGTTTCATGTATTGAGAGTACATGTAGGAGAGTAAGTGTCATGTAGAAGTGTGCATATAAGTAGAAAGTGAAGAGTCTTGTATACAAGTGGTAAGATGAGAAGCCAAAGGACGACAATAAGAAAGGTTGCAACTCCCAAATATGTGAGGAGTGCAATAGTCAATTATTAAAGAGTCACATTCGGTGTCTATATTATGGAGATAAAGTTCCATACAATGAATTGGAAAAACAATCTATAACGATCACCATAACAAGCATTGATAATAAAGCTTGTATACAAATTTTGAGCAATTTTATTGTAAGTATATTTCATGCTTGTACATGAATTATTTTGGCCATTTACATTCATATTTGATATTATAGTGAATGTTATTATAATTTATATTGGTCAGTATATACTTTAATTGCTCTTATATTTTATTCTACTCTTGATTAATTATATTAGACCTGAGATATTATGTCTTAATTATACTGGGACTTGAGATAGTTTGACTTAAAAGCCAAAATATGTATCTATGTTAGGGCTTGCTATATTTTTTATAATGTGTGGTAGCTTATAGATCATATATTTGTTTTAAGGAATGTCCTATATTTATTTTTAATATTTTCCCTTGATGTTAGCTTTCTTCTCTTTGCTCTCTATCTCCATGTGGTATTTCATGTTTCCTTCTCACTACATAGCATTTTCTTTGTCTCATGATAACTAGCTTTTATTCTTCTTCTCATAGTGTCATTGAGGAAGAGTTATTTATGATATATAACTGAAATCCTACCCTGATTTTCTCTTGTTGTAAAGGTATTAGGGCTTGGTCATCCTTTTGTTTATATCTTGTTATTTTGTTATATTGTGATATATAATGTTTAGTACTTATTATTAATTATTTTTAGAATAAATGTATCATCTCTATCTCAAAACACATAATGCTATATTTGATTATTTTATCTAAATCAATGCATATACTTTGACAACATTCTTTGTGATTGACGATCATATTTATATATTTATTTTATAATTATTGTTAAGCATCATAGGAAACTTGCCCCTACTTCAATGTTTTATTTCACATATGGAATTATCATGATTTTAGTAAATGCCTAATGATTTATGATGCATGACATCCATTAGAAAGAATTATAAGCATTTGTGCGCATTACAATTTCACCTAACTACATAGTATAAAAGTCTATCTAGTACATAATATCAAGGATTTTATATCAAATTCTTCTTTGGTTAGGTATCATAGAATAATAAATAAGCCATTTCTGATAGTTAGGTATGTCCACTTTGGGTTTATGAACTTCTTGGTATTGCATCCTATGCATGATGAAATCCTAATACATGTCAAGATTTTTATACGTATTTGATAGGTGTTCTATACAAATTTAAAATCATACTTCAACATCTTGTTCTAAAGCAATGGATCATTATTGCTAATAAGAGGTTTACATTGTGAATAAGATGCATTAAGGATATTCACATATGATTTCATTGAACATCAAGTTATTCATATTTTATATTAGAGACCAAACCATGATTAATATGTTAAGCCAATTGGCTAGCCATCATATGTAAAATTTGTCACCATAAAATCCTATTTTGAATTTATATTTTTATTGTAATTAGAAATAATATCATTATATGGAGGTAAGTATTTGTTAATTGAATTCCATGTATTTTGCACTAAAATTTGTGAAGTGATTTACATTTGTATAAATAAAAAAAAATTATATATAATACCATTTCATAAATTGATAGGCATATAATAAAAGTGAAATAGAACCTAGAATACATCAAACAAGAAAACACCTAGAGTGTAATAAAATATTTCTAACTTGACTAAGCTATTATTATTTAGTTGATATATACTATAGGTCAAAAAGCTTACACTTCAAAATTGTATAGAGGAAACAAAGCACAATAGATTCTTTATCATAGAAATGAAAATTCATTTGCAAATAATTCAAATGTAAATATACTATAGAATGTAATTCTCATGCATCCACGCTATCAAAAATACAAATGCTTAGTACATAAGATGCATAATGTTTCAGGGCATAGGGAACTTTATTTCAATATAGTGAAAGAAGTAGCAGAATAAAATATTAGACACTATAGATACAACCTAATTGTAAAGAGTGATAAATAGGAAAAAAGAGTGGAGATCAAAATGATAAAGTGAGAGAATCAAATGAAGTAGGATGAAAACAAAAAAAGGAATTGAAGAGTAAGTTGCCTAAGATAATACTAAGTTATATAAAAATATACAACAATTATAGGGTACTTGGAAGGCAAAATTATTAGCTTCCCAACTAGTTAAGAAGTATTTGAATCACTATTACACAATTATCCACTTTGGTTTCTCTACAACTAGTACCTTTCCTTGAAATACCAAGTGGAAAGAGTAGATGCGTGTGTAATGCTTAGAGATGAAAATATACCCTCAATTGCATTCTAGCATTCAATGGTAACATGTGTAGTTGGAACCATAGGTCTACCTATTCATGTATATTTGAACCATTGGAATTAGTAACATTGAAAGCTTGGTGTCATAGTGGTCATGATGCTCTAGGTAATGTTGACATGATGATAAATTTTGACATCATAAGAAGGAAAGTTTTTTTTTCTTTCTAGTGAGAAGTCCAAATGGTCTCTAAGGCATATAAGATAATAGTGTTATTGTGTCATTGTCCTTAGTATCTTGCAAACCCATACTTTTCTTAAACAATTCACCCCCTTACAAAGCATTGGTTCCCATTATGTCAACCTCCAAATTTAGGAAAGAAAGCTTGAGTTGGTTAAGAGCTTAATAGGTTATGTATATATTTACAAGTAATATTATTAGTGGTATTGATCGATTGATTTGCCATCATTTGTTTCAACTAAGCCAAGTATAGATCTATGGGGTGTTTTACGACAATAAAATTTAGCAAAGGAGGATGCTATAAATCAAGGGGTTCTACATGAAATAATGGATGCATCCTCAAGTAAGGTGGAAAATCAGGAGTAAAAGTGTTATCACTGTTAGCTTTTGAGGATTTATGCTGTGGAGAGATCTAACACAGGTCCTAATGAAATACAAGAAATATGAAAGAAAGTGAAACAACAATATGACTAAAATATGCTATAAATAGAAATGACAAAATTACAATGTAGTATGGAGGAAATGGACACTCCATTACTATGAGCTAAAGAGCTACATGGTACTCCATATGGGAGCACCACTATCTACTACATTGCACTAGATGAGAACTTGAATTCATGTCTCCTTGATCATCTAATCTACCACTATGAGGCCATTTATATAGGAAGATAGATTCCTTGTCCAAAACTACCTAGTTGTACAAGGGAAAACCTTGCACATTACAACTTGCACATTGCTACTTGTGCATTTATTACATTGCATGAAGTAACTAGATAACTTCCTCCTAAAGTAATCTCCTATCCTAACTTTGTACATAAGGTGGTACATTTACATGACTCAAATGATGTAATATATTCTAACTCTAACACCCCCCTTTATTACATTACTTGGGTATTGAAGATTTCAATATTTATTATGGATCTTCTTCCTTGTCTTGGAGCTTGTAATCTTCTTCTCTATTTTCTGTAACCTATTCAAGCAAATAGTTAGTGTCTTCATAACCTGTTGTTCTTGCTGAAAGAGCTTTGACTTCATAATCATCTGTAGATTATTCCAGTTCTTTAATTTCTTCTATCCTTTGAGCTAGGTGTCCTTTCTAATTCTATTTTCGATACTCCAATTGGGGATAATTGATTGGATACTAATATTGCTGCTAAAGTTGGTATTGTCTTAATTGAGATATGCTTCCATTGTACATATGATTCTCTTGATTCTTGTTTTTGGAATTTAATCTGCAATAGTTAGTGCTATGATCTTTTCTCTTGCATATTTAACAATACCCGTTGTACCATGGTTTTTGTCCTCTTGGTGATGAAGCAATATCTCCCCGTGGATTATATTTTTGTGCCAATGTAGTGTTAGTAATTTCATATTTAACTATATTATCTACCTCATATTCTTGAAGAATATTAGTTAGGTCATCAAAAAAAGTATCTTTACTTAGGACTTGTAAGGATGTTACCAAATATTTGTAGCCATCTAGAAGTGATCTCATGGTTACTTGAGTAAGAAGTTTATATTTGATTTCTTATCCTAAGGTTAATAACTTCCCTTTGATATCTGCTACTTTCCTTAGGAATAGTTCTATGCTCTCACCACTGCTCATTTTTAGAGAATGTAGTTGAATTTGAAGATGAAGGATAGTGGCTTTATTTTTTTCTGCAAATATATTTTCTAAGATTTTCCATGCTTCTATAGATGTATTTGTTGAACTGATATAAGGTTGTATTTCATAAGTTATGGCAAAGGTTATTATCATTAGGGCTTTTACATATTTTTCATCAAACTTTTGGATTTCAGTATCATCTGCAGTTGGTCTTTTTTCTATTCCTTGAGTTATCTCCCAAAGTTTTTCATATACTAAAATCACTTTAACCTTGTTTTTCCAAGAGAAATAGTTTGGCCCCTTAAGTAATTGGGATTCTGCAAGAAAGAATTTGTTTGATGCCATGATGATCCTTGTAGTATTTACTTACCCTAGTATTGATTTGATGTCACCTTGGTGAAATTCTAGGTTTTGTAGAATGCCTTATGTCTCCTAAGTAGTTTTGGAGATGCTATATGATAGATAAAGTGCTTTTGATAATGGTAGTTCAATTTTGAGTTAATTTGTAAAGTTTTGTGAATAGAAAAAATCAACTTCTTTTACACCTTATTACTCCTATTGAAATTGAGCACTTTCTATTTTAATGAGTTTGAATAGTTGGATTTATTTTGTCCCTTTAATGCATTTTGAGACAAGTATACCAATTAATTTCCAGCTATTAGTGTTATTTAATAAACCTCTTTTTATATAGGAGAAGATATAACTAGAGCAGTAGAAGAAGCCAGATCCAATGGTAGGATTCTCAAATCCCTCAACCATACTTTTCTAGATTTGATTCCAAAGGGAGGAGATATGGAGAATCTAACCAATTACAGGCCAATAGCCCTCTGCAATGTGATCTACAAGATCATCACCAAGGTAATATCCAACAGACTAAAAGTTATATTACAAAATATCATATCTCCTAAACAAGGGATATTTGTGCAGGGTAAACAAATATTAGATGGGATTGTAATAACACAAGAAACTATACATCATATGGGTGAAATAAATAACAAAGGAATGTTCCTAAATTTAGATCTATCCAAGGCCTATGATAGAGTGAGTTGGGAATTTATGGATCAAATTTTGCAAATATTTGAATTCCAAAAATATTGGATCAACTGGATACTTGAATGCATCTCCATAGCCTCATTTTTAGTGCTCATAAATGGAACCCCCTCCCAAATGTTCAATGCCAAAAGAGGAATTAGACAAGGAGATCCTATCTCTCTCTCTCTCCATATTTGTTCATTATTTTTGTAGGACAAAGAAGACTCATACAGAAGAAAAAAGTAGAGAACAATATTACATGAATTAAAATAAACAGAGATATAGCTATCACTCATCTAAAATTCGTAGATGATACAAGATTATGGGGGGAAAAAACAATAAAAGAAGCAACCAATATTAGAAAAATATTAGACTGCTACACTGCAACCATTGGCCAACTTCTAAATGAAGAAAAATCCAAAGTTGTCTTCTTTAATGTACATAGGAGAATTAGAGATCATATAGAAAATATTCTTAGGTTCTCAGTGGCCTCGTGTCCATTAGATTACTTGGGAATTCCTTTAACAAAAAAAAACCTAAAAAATAAATATTGAAAATCCATAAAAGATAAAATTTTCTCAAATTTGTCACACTGGTCTCATAGATGGTTAAGCTTTGGAGGTAGAGTCACACTTTTGAATTCAGTGTTACAAGCAATGCTAGTTTACAAATTTTCCATTTTAGTAGCCCCAAAGAACATACTCAAAGATTTGGATAAAATGATGAGAAAATTCTTATGGTTAGAAGCACAAGAAAATAAAAAAAAAACAACCAAAGGAAGAGGGAGGTCTTGGAATCAGAGTTGCATCAAAAAACAACCTAGCACTAATAGGGAAGTTCTACTGGTGGTGGATCACAAACCCAAATCAGTTATGGATTCAAGTTATAAAAGTTAAATATTACCCTGCACATGAAATAGAGGATGTCCCATGGTTGCCAGTTATAGGTGTGGGATCAGAGATATGGAAAACACTCAAAATAAGGGCCTCACTAATTAAGGAAGACTTACATTGGAAAGTAGGTGATGGGAGAAAAGTTAGTTTGTGGGATGATTCTTGGGAATTCCCCCCTATTATCAAACAATACCCTCATATTAATGGCATCAGAGAGACTCTTTATAATCATGGCCAAACTCTTATATCTCAATATCTCATCCCCAAGCCAACAACTAGAAGCTTTAGGAAGATGGCAAAATTTGTACAAGTGCTTAGGTTAAGAATGAAAAGCCAAAAAATGTGAACTAAAAGAAATCTCAGAAAAAATAACATGGCTATAGAAATATGGACCTGACCAACTGGCATGGGGATATGGGAAACAAGGCACTTACATAGTGAAAGCAGACTACCGAAAGGCTCACCAAAGTAGCAATAACCAACCCCAACAACAACATCCTTGGAAAGAAATATGGCAACCAAAAGGTTGGCCAAAGGTTAATTGTTTTATATGGTAGGTTGCTCACAAAAGCATTATGAATCAGGATAATATTTGGAGAAAGGGGTTGATTGGACCCAATAGACGTGTAATGTGCTTCCAAGAGGCAGAAACTATAAACACCTCCTTTTGTATTACTCTTGTGCTTACACAATCTGGAATTGGTGGTACTCCATATTTATCCAAATAGAATGGTATCCTCCTAATGGTAGTAATTTTTGGGACTATTGGTCACATAACACCTTCAAATCCAAAACACTAAGCACAACTTGGAATTTAGGGATTGGCTTCATCTATTGGAAAATATGGTTGGAATGGAACAACATAATTTTTAAAGAGAAATTCGGTTCAGAAGAGAGGACCTGGGGGATTATGTTAAGGAAGTTATTAGAAACAATGCAGAACAAAGTACAGGAAGAATCTTCGATGACAGAGGTAGAACAAGACATTTGGGCATAACTATGGAATCAAATGAAACATGAAAGCTATCAGGAATAGAAAAAAGAACAAAGAGGGCTTCAGTAATATTTTTTGGAAGAGGACATATATAGTTAAGAAGGAGGTAAATTTTAAATAACAGGGGATTTAGAGATCTTGGGTAGATAAAAGAAAACAGAAAAACTGCATTTTGAGCCTTGCCAAGAAAGGCATGATATAAAAATAGATTTGTATAAGCTGATTATTTTTTTCGAATAAATTTTTTACCTTTTACTCAAAATAAATAAACCTCTTTTTATAGCCTTTAATAATTTGATATTTATTGTTTCTAATTTCCTATTTCCTACTTTGATGTAGTATTCTTTATAACTCCCTAATGTGGAATATTAGAAAACAATTATTTGCAATAATAGATATTCAAGTAGAAATCCTTATTCCTCCTATGTTTTAATATTGCAAATATTTAGGTTAATTTAATAGTTATTTCCCATTAGATATTGCTTTCAAATATGGTTGATTTCTATTGATATTTCAACCTTATAATATACCTTATAACTCCTTATTTAATGAAAGCAATCTTGAAGTATAAACCTTAAAAATATTGTTGTATTCCCAATGTATTCGGTGCAGGTTTTGGACGTGTATGATAGTCCTCTTGATGCCTTCTCCTTGAATGTTATGGTAAATGTTGGTTCACCTATGACTTCAAGTTTGGATGGTGGTGCTTCAACTCTTGAGATTTGACCTTCCTTGAATGCCTTGACCAGAGTTTTTAATGCTCTTTACCTCTCCAAACTATGATTTCAACTGTTGTAAGTGCTATGACTTCTACGAATACTTTGAATGCTGTCCTCTACAGTATTTTATGCCTTTAATAGATGGAGGATATTGGAATTTGTGACAAGTGTCATAGTTATTACTCTTGAGCGCTTGAGATGTCGTTTGTGAAACTCTACCAAGTAGATGAGTGTTACGATCTTGAACGAGCGTTCATTCTTCTTCTTCCTTTGTAATATTTCCTTTATAACATATGGACACTTGTGTGGGAAACATTTTGTTTCCTTATACGTAATAAGTGTCACATTTCCTTCGTGCATGGGATTTTCAATGTAACACTTCTCAATGTATATTGTAATCTCCCTATTAACCATGAAACGTTGTGAGCTCTTCCTTTGTTTGATGGAGTTTGATATGAGATGATTCCAGCAGTGCCTTGAGATATTGGAGCAATGCTTTTCAATGCTTGAGTGGAGTTTTTGGGCTACTCTAATGGTGCTCCTTGGACATACGTCCTTCAAATTGTTAAGCCTTTCTTTTTGTAAATGCTATTGCATTTTGATGTAATGCTTCTCATTACTTTGTTTACTTGAAGGTTCGACTGTCCATAATGTAGTAGATGTGAGCCTTTTGAGTGACTCTATTCCCTTGCGTGGAGAATGCTTTTGTATGATTGCCTTGGAGTATTTTTGTCCTTGTAAAGAGAATAGAAGACCTATCCTCTTTTTGACGTAGAGCAGATTAGAGTAGTTCAAAACAAATGTAAATACTTTGTATATAAGATACCTTTTTTGCACCTTCTTTTATAATCTAATTTTTTTGATCTTATGGCAGATTTTTGAAATAGGTGATGGTAGATTTGATGTTGTCTCTTTTTATAGATAAATATCTCCATTTCTTTGTGAATTTGTTAATAAACCCAAGCTATTAACCACTTATATAGAAGCTCTTTCTTGTAGAAGTAATTTCTACATATTTTTATAAATAACATTTAGTGCACTTTGAATATGAGATTCACCAAGTCTCGATTTGAAGCTTCTATTACTATTTTTGATAGTGGTTTTTCTTCTCCACTCCTTGGAGGAATCCTATCTATTTTTTTGGCTTCTTTCGTCCATGAGATACTGCAGGTTCTATGCATCAATAGTGTCTCTAGACATTTTGATAATCTATTGGTTTTTGTGCTCTTGATCCTTTAATTAACAAACACAAACTAACCTTTTTTAAGAGTAATTAGTGTAGTGCAAATGATATTAATAATACCAATTTAATGCACTAACAATCTCACCTTACCACTCCAATAAACTCTAAAAATAATTTTAGATGCACTTAATAATCTTTGCAACTTTTAAGAGTAATTTGTAATGAACCCTTAATAAGTATTCTGCAAATTTTCACTACAATAAATATTGTAGGATATAGTATTCTTGCTTTATAGATAGAAAATAGGTAGATGATAATTTATTTCTCTCAAAAATATCCAACTATTAATTGTGCAAATAATCCTTAAAAAGGAATTCTTTCTTTTTGCACTTGAAAACTATAATGCAATCTATTCTTTTACAAATTTTAATACAAATATGATGCTTAATGGAATTTTATAATGAAACCTAATTTGAAGTTCAACTAATTACACCCTAGTTGCTTACCTTTAATGGCTTCTATAGATGATGTAGATCTGGTGTTTGGATTCACCAAGTTGTTGCTTTGTAGTGGATGGATACACAACTTCTTTGTTGGTTGTCCCAAACAACTTTCTTCTTCACCAATCTCTAGCCTTGAACTTTATGTCTTGAGCCTTGGATTTGGTGGATTAATAATTCTAGTGATATTTTGCTTTCTACTGTAGATTCAAAGAAATCCATTCTCTGAACTATGTCATATTTTTGTGAGAGGTAATCTCCAAATATTTTAGATTTGATAGGCTTCTTCTATCTGAATCTTCCTTCAAGATTCTTGTTGAATTTTAACTTCAAACAGGATCTTATTCTTCTCAAGATTTTGATTTTCTTGAGGTCTTCACTAGATTCTTCTTCTGGGATTCAAAACTCCTTACCAAATTCTTCTTCTAGTATTTGAAACTCCTTGCCAAATTCTTATTCTAGGATTTGACACTCCTTACCAAATTATTCTTCTGGGATTTAGCACTCCTTACCAAATTATTCTTTAGGGATTTGGCACTCCTTACCAAATTATTCATCTCTTGGGCTTGATGTCGGATGGTGACAATTGTCCAAAGTCCTTCACTATTAGGAAATTTTCCTTGGTAGTGTAATTATCCAATGATTTATCCTAAGAACTCTTTTGATGATGCTTCTACGGGCTCTGCAACAAGGATCTCCAAACATTCTTATTTTTCCTCCTTGAGACCTCTCTAAGGTCTTCTATCTTGCAGCTTCTATGGTCTTCTGAGTGAGACCTTTTATTCAACCTTCTACTTATAGAAGTGTTGGTGATGAGATCTTCTTTTTGTATCTATTATTATACTACTTCTAGATTTTGGATTAGGACTTCGTTGGTTCTTTTTATTTTTTCCTAAAATGGAAGTTCTTCAATGATATCTACTTTGGATCTCTTCAGATTCTTCTGAAAGAAGTATTTAATTAGTAAAGGAGATCACCAATCTCCTATTTCTTGGACTCTTCTCAGGAGTCTTCTTCAGGAACTCCTTTCTGGAGTTTTCTTCTAAATTTAAGAATATATCTTCTAAATCAAGATATCTTCTCTGAAGTTTTTCTTCAGGATTAAGGCTTCTATGGCCTTTTATTTTTCTAGGATTCTATGGCCTATTATTCTTCTACACTTTGTAGGTATTGATATTGAATGGAGATCACCAATCTCCTCTCTCCTCCTTGACTCAACTTCTGGAGTCTTTTCTTCCTTGAGTCTACTATAAGGCTACTATGGCCTTTTATTTACCTCTACAATTTACAAGATTAAAACTCTTGTAATGGGACCTTCCTCGAGGTCTTTGAAATATTTAGTCTTCTACCTTATTGCTACAAGTGTTGGAATGATTCTTGAAGATGTTCTTCCTAAATATCTTATAGGAAGCTTCCCAAAATTTTCCTGAATCTTCTTTTTTAGCAACGAGTTGTTATAAATTGAAACAGAAGAATATATAATTCTGGAGATAATAATATTCACTAGTTGATTTGTCAAACTAGTGGCTTGAATGTCGAGTCCTAGTATTCATTATTATTTCTACAACTCTGTGGAAAGACTCTATCCAAATATAATCTTAGGTTTTCTACAACTAAGATTTATTTTAGTCTTCACTTTCCTAATCCTGTTGACTACTGTGATTATTTCTATCAAATAATCCTAATGGCAGCTTTTGCATGTAATGGCAAAGATGCAAGCCAAAAGTAGTAATGGTAACTCTCCATATTCCTATTGACCTACTGGACTTCTCTTATGATGGATGTAGGTCCTCCTATATCGAAGCACCGTGGCTATGATACCATTTTTAGCTTTTGAGGATGTATGTTGTGGAGATATCTAACATAGGTCCTAATGAAATACAAGAAATATGAAAGAAAGTGAAACAAAAATATGATTAAATATGCTATAAATAGAAATGAAAAAATTACAATATAGTATGGAGGAATTGGACACTCCATTACTATGAGCTAAAGATCTACATGGTACTCCATATGGGAGCACCACTATCTACTACACTGCACTAGATGAGAACCTGACTTCCTATCTCCTTGATCATCTAGTATACCACTATGAGGCCCTTTATATAGGAAGATAGATTCCTTGACCAACACTATACCTAGTTGTACAAGGGGACACCTTGCACATTACAACTTGCACATTGCCACTTGTGCATTTATTACATTGCATGAAGTAACTAGATAGCTTCCCCCTAAAGTAATCTCCTATCCTAACTATGTACCTAAGGTGGAAAATTAACATGACCCAAATGATGTAATATACTCTAACTCTAACAATCACCTACCATATGCTAATTGTTATAGGGGCCATAACATAGTGGTTTTATCCCATGGTATTGGTTAGAGAAGTATTCTCTCTTTAGATGGAGCCAAACCTTATCTCCAACCTAAAATGAATATGATGTATTATGTTAGTCATAGTATATTTTATATTTATGTTGTTGGTATTTTAATATATACTATATCTAAGTCTAGATATTTTACACTTGCTACAAAAATTGCTCAACCCTATCTATTTTATTGACTTGTGCTAGAGTCCTTGGGTTACTAGGTTGAAATCTAAAATATGTCTACAATGTGTTGTGACCTATGGAAGTATATAAGACTCTATTATAGAACTATATATATGTGGTAGATTCTCATCCCACATTCAAGGGTGTTGGTGGTTGTACATCTAAAGTAGACACACTAATAATATATTGATAATATTTATTTATCCATTTATATATCGATTAAAAATAATAGAATGTTGTAGTTTGGTGTCTAATTGATCTCAAATATTATGCCAAAATTTGCTAACTAACCTAGATTACAAACCTAAATAATCAAGCTATGGAGGCCAAAGTGGACCCAAACTTGATAAAATAAAAGTTGGGTGATATTAGTTACATTGGAACTCTTATTATTAGGTTGCATTATAGTCATTTTGCTAAACATATTCATAGCCATAAAAATACAATCATGTTAATAGATCATGGTTGGAAATCCTAAAACATATCCATGTTAATTGATTCTCAAGATCTAGAAGAAACTAGAAAAATGTGTATATCCATAGCTTCTTGTTGGTTGGCTTTGCAATGTTGCTTGATGCATAGGATTAAATATGTATATCCACTTCATAATGCATGTGTGGCCAATTGAAGTTTTGTAGTAGAGTCCTTAGTATATTATTGATGCTAAAGTACCCAACACTTTGGAATAGTGATATTATTACATAATAAATTGGTATGGTGCACTAAAAGTCACATAGAGATTTAATCCTATTTGATGTAACTCCATGCCCAGGAAGTAGTGCATCAATCCTTGATCTTTCATTTCAAATTATTTCATCATGGAGTTTTTGAACTCCTTATTCATATTAGCACTACTACCCATGAATATTAGATCATCCACATATAAGCACACAATGAGAATGACTTTACCTTGTTTAATGTAGTAGAGAGTAGGTTCAATTTTACTCCTAGTGAATCCATACTTTTGAAAGTAGCCATCAATGCATGAGTACCATACTCTTGGTTCTTGCTTTAGGCCATACAATGCTTTCTTCAATTTGTAGACAAGGTTCTCTTTACCTTGTTCTTCAAAACCTTGAGGTTGTTGCACAAAAATATCTTCATTCAAGTACCCATTGAGAAAGTTACTCTTAACATCCATGTGTTGAATTTTCCACCCTTTGTGGGCAGCCAAAGAAAGGACTAGTCTGATGGTCTCTTGTATATCAACAAGAGAAAAGGTCTCCTCATAGTCAATCCCATACTTTTGAGTAAACCCTTTTGATACTAGCCTTGCCTTGTGTCTTTCAATGCTCCCATCAACATTGAACTTGGTCTTATAGACCCATTTACATCTAACACATTTCTTACCTTTAGGAAGCTCCACTAGCTCCCAAGTGTCATTCCTTTTTATAGAGGTCATTTCCTCTTCCATGGCCTATTTCCATACATCATGAGTACATGATTTTTAATAACTAGATGGCTCTAGCTCTACACTAGTTATTAAATCATAGTTTACAACATATCCCTTAGGCTCCTGGGAGTCATCATCACCATACATGTAAAAATTTTTAAGTCTTTTCAAAACTTCATTCGTCTCACTAGCTTGATTTCTAGTGTATCTTTTTTAAAAATTCTTATCCAACATTTGGTAGGAGGGATGAACCTGAAGTATTATCTTACCTCTTGATGGTGAATCTATTTCCATTAGCATTGGAGAATAACATGCTAATCTTTGTGGAGAAAAAATTGGAGTAGCACTTGTTGCACTTGTTGGAGTAGAACTCTTCTTTGGAGGAAGATTTCCAGTGATGATTTTATTAATGGGCTGCACTTGAGAGGAGCTTGCATCTTGATATCCATCATCAAAAAAAAGTTTTTGATGACCCCATACTCCCCATTCATAAAAAATTACATCTCTGGAAATTACAACTTTATGTGTTTTTGGATTGTAGAACCTATATGCCTTTGAAGACTCACAATACCCAATGAAAATACATGCTTGAATTTTGGGATCAAGTTTATTTCTTGTCTCATCAGGAATATGTGCATATGCAAGACAACCAAACACTTTGAAGTGTTTTACATTTGGATTTTTTCCATACAATCCCTCATAGGGAGTGATCCCATCTAAACTAGAAGTAGGACTCCTATCCAAAATGTAAACACTTGTTCTAACTGCTTCAGCCCAATACATGTTATTGAGTTTATTTGTTTGAAGCATTGATCTAGTCATTTCTACAATAGTGTGGTTCTTCCTTTCAACCACACCATTTTGCTTTGGGGTGTAGACAGTTGTTAATTGTGTTTTGATCCCACGATCTTTACAATATTTCAGAAATACATTTGAGCAAAAATATCCTCTTCTATCAGTCCTTAATATTTTTACAACATACTCACTTTGATTCTCTACATTATTTTTGAAATCCTTGAAACATTCAAAAGCTTCATCTTTAGTTTTCAAAAAATAAATCCAACACATTCTAGAGAAATCATCAATGAAAGTGAGAAAGTAAGAATTGTTACCCAAGTTTTTGGTATTCATTGGACCACAAATGTCTAAATGTACCAATTGTAGTGGATGGCTTGATCTCCATGCTTGTCCTCATGGAAAATTTATTCTTGAGTGCTTTCCCAAAACACATCATTCACACACCTCCTTGTGCTCTTCAACATTTGGTAATCCACACACCATAGCTTGTGAAGTCAACAACTCCAAGCTTGAAAAATTAAGATGACCATATCTCAAGTGCCAAAGCACACTTGGATTTTATATTGCTACAATAGCAAGTTGAGCACCTCCTTGTTCCACAAAATTAAGAGAAAATAAAATATTTTTTGTCATAGGTACATTTGTGACAAATCTATTACAATTGTTTTTGTAAAAAATTACACATTTTCCATCTTCAAAAATAAGTTTATAGTTATTTTCCATGATTTATCCAACACTAAGTAAATTATGTTGGAGTTTGGGGGTGTAATAGATATTTTTTACCTTCTTTGTGTCTTCTTTTGTTGTAACCTCCATGGCTCCCATTCCTTCAACTTGTAGTGCCTTGTCATCTCCCAATTTGAGCTTTGACTTGTAGGTGGAATCCATTGTAGCAAATAGCTCTTCTTTGCCACTCATATGATTTGAGAAACCAATATCCAAAATTCAATTTTCATTAAGATTTTGATCTGATTTTCCATATGTGAGGAACAAATTTGAAGAAGATCCTTCCTCTTCTCCATAGTTTCCATATTGACCTTTCACTTATTGATAAGTCTTGGACCAACAATATTTAGCAAAGTGACCAAGCTTACCATAATTATAACAAGATTTCTTTGATTTATCACCTCCTCTTCCTCTTCCTTGGTTACCACCTCTTGATCTAACTCTTCCTCTTCCTTTGCCTCTCCTTTGGTCTCTTCCTTGTCCTATTCCTTGGCCTCTTCCTTGTATTCTTTCATAAGCCTCACCTTCCTTGGATGAGAATGCTTTGTCATCACCTCCAAAGCTAGATGATGTAGAACCTTGTAGTCTCTCTTCATGGGACATCAAAGAACCAATTAGAGCATCAAAAGTTAGAGTAGAAAAATATTTAGATTCTTCAATAATAATAGCAATGTGATTCCACTTATGAAGAAGTGTTCTCAACACTTTCTTCACAACCACTTCAATTTTGATGTCTTCTCTAAGGGTTTGCATTTTGTTTACAATGGATTTCACTCTAACACAATAATCACCTATATTTTCATCATTTTGCAGTTTTAAGTTCTCAAAATATTTCTTCAAGGTTTGAAGCCTCACTTGCTTCACTTGATTTCTGCCTTGATAGCCATATTTCAAAGTTTTCCATGCATATTGGGATGTTAAAAAAGAAGCAATCCTTGGAAAAATGTTTTTCTCCAAAGCTTCTTGGAAATGGTAGAGGGCAAAATAGTTCTTATTTTGGGCATCCTTCTTAGTAGTTCTATCAGCTGCACTCAAGGTTGTCCAATTCTGTGGTTCACTGTTGCCTTATTCTACAATATCCCACAACCCTTTGCCAATGAGTAAGGTCTTCATATTTATAGACCAATAATCATAATACAACCTGTTTAACTCAAGAATGGGTAGGTTATTATTGGTTTTCATTTAAACTAATATTCTATCTTTTAATGCAAAAAATAATTACAAAATAACACTCTTTTGCAATATCTCACTTTGTAGCAAAATAGATATTTGAACAATAGTAAAAACAACAACAAAAGTGATTACGTTGTAGTATCTCCTATTGCTTTGAAGTCTTCAAATTTTAGTGATGAGTGCACATCTTCTCTCAGCATGTCAATGTGTCATCTACACGGTATATTAATGGGTCATTTCCAACATTGTTGCTCCTTCAAATGGAATGCAGCACTGCAAACTATTCATAGCAGTGTTGCAGTCTCCTACATAGTGCTGACTTTATGCTAAATTGGCATCACAACATGACAGATAGATTGCACTTCTCTAGTCTATGATGGTAGATAGACTACACTTATCTTTCTTTGGTATCTTTTATTCGTGACTTCAAATAGCCTTCATCAAATATCTGTTCTCTCCTACCAGTCGTTGCTTCCAACGATGCTTCCAACGACACTTCCAATGATGATTCATGTGCATAATGTATTATGCATGCAAATGATAAACCAAGTCACCTATCACCCTTTGCTTTTCATGTGAATCAATATTGAATAACATTAATCATGCAGATAAATAACATTAATTAATATTTAAATTGAATGCTAGTATTTCTTTTAACACGTGAATCAAATTCACATAGATAAATCTCGTGGTGATCGCTGTCACATGTTCTCAAAGGACGTTCACTATCTTAAACATGGCTCCTTGAATGATGTCTCTCCTCCAAGATGTCATCTACAATGATCCATGACTCACTCATGGACAAACAAAACCTTATTTTACTACGATCAAATAGATGTCTTCATCCTTCACGTGGATCAAAAATACACTGTGGATTAATGCTTGTCTGACACATAGACATCATATTTATAGCTCCACATGTTACAAAATTGAATGCCATATTTATCAGATCACCAATTACGTGGAATTTTACAACACGACACCTTCACCTTCTGTTGTCACATTAAAAACAAATGTGATTTCTTGCTCCTCGTTACACAATGTTTCTCCATGTTACACAACATTTTTATGGTTGAACGCAACTCACTATCTCCTATCCTATTGCTATTTCACCGATGATCTCCAGTAGCAAATTGCTATATCATGAACCATGTAGGGCAGATGTAGATTCATAGCAAAATGGACAACAACAATACAATGCAACACATCCTCTTCCTAGAATGAACTCACAATGCATGATGGGTAATCCACATAATTGGCTGTGATACCAAAGTGTGAAACTAATACAAATTATTCCATATATCTAAAGGAAACATTATAATATTTAAATAGGCTTTGAAAGCCCAAATTCTTGCTAACCACTAATCTTACAATAGCATATGCACTAAATCCTCTAACCTAACAATAATATGCTTTGAAAATTTAATAATGCTAACAATAAGATTATAGAGTCTACATAGGAGTAATTCCAACAAATGATTATGCTTGATGATATCCTCCTTAACCATTATATAGTGGAACTATTATCAAACAACTTGACTAATGGCATGCAACTTCTATTTATTGAGTAGTTTCAAGCTATATCAAAAAGTGTTTGAAGATGGTATACCATTTTATGAGGATGGAATAAAGTACATAATTAGATGCATTAGTGTAAAATTTGAATATTTATGTGATGTCTAGCATGGAAATCACTAGAATCAAATAAAAGTATTGCTTGATCTCATCAAATGCTTGTTGTCATTGTGAAGTTGAGTGAAAATTTATCTTCCCACAAATGAATTGATTGAGAGGTGATGAAACATATGAAAAACAAGCATGAACCTATGATAGAAGTAAGAAAGGCACAAAAATTATATGTTTTATAAAATCATTTGGGGCTCTCCCATCTTGGATAATAAAAATATTCTCTAGGTCTACATGTATGCCTTGTCATTCAATGGTGTACCCAAAATATGACATTTTTATAACATTAAAGGTTTACTTGGATAGGTTGATTTGAAGCTTATGTTGTCATAAAGTATTCAAAACATAGCACACATATTGTAGATGCTTCTCATAGGTTTTTATAAATATTAGGATATTATCCTAGTAGAAAATAATAAAAGAATGATTAAATGGCCATATAATACCAATCATCAAGGGAATGCATGTCACTAGAGAATTGATCAAGTTAAAAAGCAAAACCATATACTCGTATAGTACCTCTCAAATCTTAAGGGTCATCTTCCATATGTCAATGGGTTTAATAAGAACCTAATAATAACATAAGTTAAGTTCAATATTTATAAACTATCATGCATCTTAGACATGGTCTAATAGGTCATCAATACATAGTAGCAGGTATAGGTTCTTCATTATGGTAATTTATAATACTTTATAGTTGATGTAGTGGATCCATGTCCATTCGTTATTTTGAAATAAGATAATGGGAGTTCCATAAGGATATGATCTTGGTCATATCTTACCCTCATCAATGATGGATTGAATAGTAAGAAAAGAGATAAATCTTCATTCAAACTCAAAGCATTACATATATAGAGAAATATCTCTTGATATTTCAAGAGACTCTTGATGCTTTGGAGACCAGCATGTCTCTTTGTATTATTATTGTAGCACCCTAAAATTGGCGCATTTAAACCTTAGTAAAAAGATAAAAAATTGAATTTTAACCCCAAAATCGCCCGTTACCCGTTCACCTTGTTTTTTGTGCCATTTTTAGGATTTTTTTTAACCGTTGGACGATATCGTCGCTGATCAGATGAAATTATCCTAGATCTGACAAATTCATCTAGAACAGAACGTCTAGACGATTTCGTACCAAAAATGATTTTCATAATTAGCTTCTATTTCATCAACTTCTCTAACTTGGGTAGAAAGCGTGTCTACGCGGTTAGAGTCTCCCTCGTTGGAGATCTCCCAAATTGGGATGATCTCCAACCTCCTAACCTCTCCCTAATCCTATATAAACTGGGATTTTCTTAGTTTATCCCCCTGGCTGACTGATTTCCCTGCAACTTTAGTTTCTTGTGCATTAGAAAACCTTTGTACCATCGTTTGCATTGTGTATTTCAAGTTTTCTTATAGGAATTTTACTGTTTTTTAGCCAGAGCAAGCTGGGATCATCACTGGTGATTTCAGACGATCCTGTCGCATATCAAAAATGATCACATACGATTGGAGGCGATCTCAACTGCAGTCCAGATTAAGGGTAATCAGAGCCTAGAGTTTGCATTTTTTTATCTTCTCTCTTCATTTCTTTATGAATTAACGTAGTTTATTCTATTTTTGTATCTTGGAGTTCACCTCATTTAGCATAGATGCATGATAAAGTTAAAATAAATTATTAAATTAATGCATTTATTTTAATTGTTATCTGGATTTATCATTTAGTCAAGTTTATTGTTATTTCTATCATTTCCCCTTGCTTTTGTAGTTGTATTTTTGGTTTTTGGTATCTATTTCTGTGATTGTAGGTTTATGATGAATTCGTATGATCTCAGATGATCGAATATGATATGAGATGATTCTGTGCAATTGCAAATTATTATGTAAGATTTGAGACGATCTAAACTTCTACAAACCTCAAAATATTCATCAAACATCCAAAATCAGGTACATTCTGTCTTATTTATTACACTTTCTGTGTTTAGCACTTATTCATGTTTTTTGTATCCATATAAATCAGCATTGGCATATAGAATAGCTTAGAATCATCTTGGCCAAACCTAGGATATGAATGATTAAATTAAAAAATGAACACATCAAACCCATTCTCAACCTAGGCATGGAAAATGCCACTCAAAAGTTTCCTGGTGAACCCACCATCCATCGAAAATTCACCCTTATACCCCCTCCCCGAGAGGCATGACCTTCAAAGGGCATCTCAGTCCGAGGTATTGTCCCATCCTTCTCATATCCCCCTTTCGGGCGTGGATCCTATAGCCTGAAGGTAAGGATGCAAAAAATTGGAGCGATACATTTTGGTGAACCTGACGTGAAAACTAAAACCTTTTGAAAACAATCAAAAAATAAAATAAAAAAATAAATGCATTTAGAATCATTAGACAAACAATTAAAAGTTGCATATCATATTTAGATGGTATATTATAATAAAAGACGAGCTATCACAATTAATGTTGAAAATCAATTAGCAGCCATAGAGATTACTTCTATGCTTACAGTACCTCAAACAAATAGGGTTCAACCTTTGTCGGACGAACTTGATAGGAGATTGGGTATCATTGAATCTAGGTCGACCGAAATTAGGCAAATTAAGAGGTTTGTACTAGATAGAATCTTGGATCCTGATCAAGTAAACTTATATCATGAAATTTAGAGAGCTTGCCATAGGTGGTTAATCGATATAAGACCACTTGTGTCTTCAGAATTGTATACCTTTGAGGAATACCTCGACAACGCAGTTGTAGTACATAAATTTCTATCTCGTATAGAGGATCAAGAGGTCATTCTTACGGATAGAAAAATATGGAATAGAGTTCTTAGACCTGTGTTGTATCGAGAGTATTGCCATGAAATTTATTTCTACAGGTCAGAGTCTGAGACAGATAATATCACCATAGCACACTTTGTCAAATTTTTGAAAAACCATTTCCAATTTGAAGAGGAGCATTTCATGACTCCTGATGAACTTGATCCTATCAATGACATCCATAAACTATTTATAGAAAATTAAGCCATTCTTTTATTATTATTATTTCTTACATTTAGTATGTTGTTTGTTGTCTTTATAATATTATCATAAAAACAAAATAAAAATATAACAAAAAATTAAAATGGTTTCTTTTAAGTATTATAGTAGGTATATAATTAAAATATATACCTCCCAAACTTGTCACGGATATATATATATATATATATATATATATATATATATATATATATATATATATATATATATATATATATATATGCTAAAATCTAAGTTTAAGCATAATGACTAGACTTAGGAATGGAAAACAGATTGAAGTAGAAGAAGATTGGTTAGGAAAACCAGTAAATAAACTAGATGTCCTTCCTGAAGACCCAATTCGGGAAGAAGGAACCCTAGACCAACAAGAAGAAGAGTTTGTTGAAGGAAATGAACAAAGAGAAACCGTTAGAGAGGAAGGATCCTCATCCCCTAAAATGTCTCTGGAAGAAGCTGTTACTTTTGAGAACATGGAACATTTCTGGAAGTTCCTCAATACTAATATTGGCACTCTTAATAGAGCAGTCCATATGGACAAGGATCAAATTAGTGACACTCAAGCAAACCTAGAAGAAATATATCACACACGCACTAATCCCTTGTCCTTTGTTGATCAAGAAAGTGATCAAGCTGGACCATCCAATTTGGATATGGCCGCTCTAATCCAGAACATGCAACAACAACAGGTTACCCAACATCCTAGAGTGCCTGTTACCAAGCCTAGAGTTATTCCCACACAAAAGAAACCTTCATTCACTGCTCTATTTCACCAAGTTATTAATCAACATACCTCAAATAAACAAAAGCCCAAAACAAAACTAAACACCAATTTCCAACAATCTGGGATACAACATAATGCTACTACAAATATTCTTCATAATACTCTCCCTACCAACCATTTGTATAATAGCAATATAGCATCTAATCCTTACATCACGCCATCATACGTTCATAAATCCCATACTCAGGTACCACCAAACCAATATGGTGGACAAACTAGTAATCTGGAAGCCATGGTGAAACAGTTAGTCTCCCGCATGGACCAGATAGATCCCTACCATCCCTTGTACAATTATCGAGAGATGTGTAGTTAGCCTCTAGATCCTATAGTTGTAGCACAACCATATCCTAAACACTTTCCTATGCCTATCCTACCTATATACAAAGGAATCAAAGATCCCATAGAGCATCTTCATATGTTTAGGATAGCATGTCATGATATATCACATGATGACTTGTTATTACTAAATATGTTCCTGAAAAGTTTAGGAGGAATGGCCTTAGAGTGGTATTATCAACTACCCACTCATTCTTTGAGGAATTTCGAAGAAACAACCGAGTATTTTGTTCATCAATTTAGTGCCTACATCGAAAGGCATGTAACTATTAAATATTTGTACAACTTAAAACAAGACAAAGATGAATGTTTTATTGATTTCCTAGCTCGATGGAGACAGTTGATAGGAAAATTACACTTTGTGTTACCTTATCGATAAATGTTGGATATATTTATCAATAATTTACAAGAACAACTATCCTATGAGTTATCAACTGCTACCTTGACCACCTTCGATCAAGCTATAGACTTAGCTCAAAGAGTGGAAGATGATCTCATTAGGAGAGGTCAGATTAAAAAGAAAGATGATGAGAAAACATCCAAAAATCAATATAAGAATAAACAAGTTGTGGGTGATGGAGTCACTGATAGCAGAAACATTGCTAATGTTAATACTACGAAAACAACGAAGAAGTTTATATTAAAACCTCCTGATAAACCACCTCGAGAATTTACTAGGTTAAATCAACCTTTATCAACCATTCTCTTGCAATTATTAGCACAAGGTTTGATCCAATTACCAAATATCCGGGAACCTGATCCAACTATACTCGGATACAGAGCTGATTTACACTGTGATTTCCATAGAGGACCTGGACACGCTACCAAATCTTATAAAATATTAAAACACAAAATACAAGACTTAATTGATAATAATGATATGGAGGTGCAAGCCTTTCAACCTAAAACAAAATCCTCCTAATAATGCTCAAAAGAACATCCCCTAAAATTAGAATCAGAATGCCAATCAATCATTCAACATCCTTTACCAAAGCACGATAAAGAAGTGGCTAATCAAATTGAACATCATAATGTTTCTCCTCCTACCCGATATGTAGGAACTATTAGTGGGCATTTACCTGCTCATTATTTGGAAATATTTGATACAAATTTATCTATGGTTATGACCAAACCTCTATATAACATTCGGACACCTAATCTTAGTGATGTAGAATATGAGACTAAAAGTGACATGGAAATCACCTCAAATCAATCGAATAGCTCTGAAGATGAATCATATCCTATTCAACCTATCACAAGTTCTATGGTTCCAAAAGAACCATTTCCAAGAAGAGTCACTACTCGACCATCGTCTCACCAATTACTTTCTAATGAACAAGCCATAAATGCTAGACCAAGACCCATTCATTATCCGTAGAACAATATTAAGGGTACCATCGGAGCTGTTACTAGACAATAGGCTCAAAATTCTCAACAAGATCAAACTCAGAACGATGGATCAACTCCATTTGTTTTGAAAGTTCCTAATAAAGGAAATCAGGCACCTAATGTTCAACCTAAACCTCCTTATAATATTAATGAACAATTATCAAATACTACAGCTAGAATTTCCCTTTTGGACCTTTTAAGATCTTCTCCTACACATAGGGATGAATTAATGCTCACATTAAGCCAAATGATGTTACCACAAAATATTCAACCTGAAGCCATGGCCAATACTATCATAACTCGAGAAGTTGATTGTATTGACTTTCGGGATAGAGATATACCGCAACATAGTTTACATAAGGATAACCCCTTATATATTACTACCCTAATCAAAGATGTAGTAGTTAAACGAGTATTGATTGATAATGGTTCATCTTTAAACATTTGCACTTTTGACTTCTACCAAAGATTTGGGTTTAGAAGTGACGAAAATGAAAAGAACTGATATGATCATAAAAGCCTTTAATGACGAAACACAAGAAACATGTGGAGTTATTACTATCCCGTTGCAAGTTGGTCCAAGAACCTTAGACATGACCGTGTTTATTGTACATTGCCCCACATTGTATAATATACTCTTGGATCATACTTGGATCAACACGATGCGAGCTATTCCATCAACTTTACATAAATGTGTTAAATTCAAATTTAAAAATTAGTTGGTTACCATTCATGGTGATCCCAGACCCTTTGATATGTGTGCTTTGGCAGAACCTATTGGAGTTCAATTTTGCCTTGCTTTATCATCCACACATCCTAATTCTCATTATCCATCTAAACATGTGAAACACACACCCATAACATCATCTACTTTTTCTCCATCAACTCCACCTCTACATATAGTTCAACCATCTTTCGAACAAACCACATTAGGACCTCAAAAAGATCCTAAACCCACAACCAATGCTTCTTGTTTTACTCCTATAACTTCCATACCTATAGAATCATCCATCGACATCTCTACAACATCTACATCCACCAAAGACATAACTTCCACATCAGAAGATGTAGGAAATGTTCCTTCTACCTCTTATGCTCTTAC
Organism: Wollemia nobilis; assembly: GCA_028583015.1. Lineage (NCBI taxonomy): Eukaryota > Viridiplantae > Streptophyta > Pinopsida > Araucariales > Araucariaceae > Wollemia > Wollemia nobilis. Next base: position 10,152,602 of record JAQPPZ010002169.1, read on the forward strand.
TGACAAGATCTTACCTGATTTATCTAAAATTATTATATTAGAGAAAACGAATGCTATTATGCAAAATTCCCTTATTTTAAATAATTTGTTGCCCTCTCCTCATACCTTGGGTCTCCCACAGCCTATGGTAAGTACTTACCAGGTCGGGAGCTATGCTTTTATTTATAAGGGATATGACTGGGGAAGAATAACCAAAAATATCAAGACACATTATGATGGATATTCTCGATGTTATTTTACTAATGAGTATATTAAATCTAAGCCTATAATGCTTAAATTGGGATATAAAGGGAAAGGTTTGGGACCTTTCCAGAATGGTATGAAAGAAAATTTTGAGGTAGAACCATGGCCTGCCCAATGTGGTGTGGGCCTATTTCCTAGTAAAGGTCAGCCCTTCCCATTTGAGGATGATGACCATCTCATATGTTACCAAGATTATTTGGATAAACTTGATGCCTTGTGTTTAATGAATAAGCCATTTACATGTAATATGCTATCTATAGCCTACCTTGAGATGATCGCTGAATTCGATGATGAGTTGGAGGGAGACATCTTCCATGATGTCTCCATTGAGGAATTATTACATCATGAATTTTATTTTAATGGATCTATACCTAGTATAGCCCAGCTTGAGGCCACGACTCCCCAAGATGAATTATCCAAACTAACCTTGGAATAATTACAAGAATTGGGTGTTTCACCCACCCCACATAATTTTGAGAGAGATCTACACATGGAAGTAGAAAACGTCATAAAAATTAACATTGGAACCAAAGATAATCCTCACATAATCAACATTGGATCAGAATTGAGTCAAGAAAAATAGGATAAATACATTGAATTTCTTAAAGAATATGAAGATGTCTTTGCTTGGACATATGAAGATATGCCAAGATTAGACCCTTCTGTAGTTATGCATCACCTAGTAGTCCATCCGGATGCTAAACCTGTTAAACAAAAACTTACAAAAATGCATCCTAAAGTGGCCTTACTAGTCAAAGGGGAATTAGAAAAACTCTTGAAGGTTATTTTTATACAAGCCATTGATTATGCTTGAATGGATCTCGAATGTAGTTCTAGTAACTAAGAAAGAAGCTACCAAATTTAGGGTTTGCATGAGACTTTAGAGATATTAATGTTGCATGCCCTAAAGATGATTTTCCTCTTCCCAACATGGATCAAATCATTGATTTTATTGCTGGGAGTGGAATGATATCCTTAATGGATGTATTTTCCGGTTATAATCGGATCGGGATAGCTCCTGAAGATCAAGCTAAAACAACCTTTATTACCCCTTGGGGGACCTTCTGTTGGAAAGTGATGCCATTCGGTTTAAAGAATGCAGGTGAAACCTATCAACGAGCTATGACTTATATCTTTCATGATATGATGCATGATATTCTACATGATTATGTAGACGATATTATAGCTCATTCCATAAAATAAGATGATAATTTAGCTGACTTGAAAAAAGTATTTGATCGGTTAAGGGAATACCTTATCCGACTAAATCCAGCCAAATGTATATTCGAAGTTAAGTTCGGTAAATTATTGGGGGTTATAGTTTCTTTACGCGGCATTGAAATTGACCCTCTCAAGATCGTGACTATCACCGATATGCCCACACCCACAAATATATCTGAATTACAGAGTCTACAAGGTAAGCTTCAAGCTATTCGTCGCTTCATCGATAAGTTGGCAAAAAAAACATGACCCTTTCTTAAGCTTCTTAAGAAAGATGTCTCTTTTCATTGGGACGACGAATGTCAGGAAGCATTTTAACTCAAATAATATCTTCTTAACCCACCTGTGCTTTCACCACCTAGATCTGATCACCCATTTATCTTGTGTATTTCTACTTTAGATCTTGCCTTAGGAGCTATGTGAGCTCAACTTGACGATGAGAAGAAAGAACGTGCTAATTATTATATCAGTAGAACCTTAATCAGTTATGAAACCCACTACATAGCATTAGAGAAGTTATGTCTAGCAGTCATATTTTCTACACAAAAACTACGCCATTATATGCTCAGTCAAAAAACGTATGTTCTTGCCAAATACGATCCTTTGCGGTATCTCATGAGTTGACCTTATTTATCTAGTCGCACAACAAAGTGGGTTCTTGCGCTAAGTGAGTTTGAACTCACATTTATAGGACAAAAGTCTGTTAAGGGTCAAATCATAGCAGATCAATTAGCTGCTGCACCCTTAGAGTCTAACCATCCCCTCATCATTGAGTTTCTCGATGAATGCCTTAAATTAGAGGCAGACCATCCAGAGCAATGATCCCTATAATTTGACAGAGCCCAATGCATGAGTGGGGTTGGTGTAGGTATTATTTTAATATCTCTGTAGAAACATATTATACCTCTATCCTTTAAATTAATGTTTGCTTGTACTAATAAAACTAATAAATATGAGGCTCTAATCCTTGGATTATGAGCTGCCTTGGCACTGAAAATTAAAAATCTATTAGTTTTCGATGATTCTCAACTTGTCATAAATCAAATCAATGATTTTTATCAGACCAAAGATGATAAATTACGTCCATATAAAGCATATGTATTACAATTATTATCTCTATTTGATCAAGTTACCTTGGAAGCTATTCCTCGAACTAGCAACCGTGTGGCTGATGCTATGGATGCAGCTGCATCTCTCTTGCCTTTGTAGTTAGATGACGAATATGCTACCATCATCATTCGTCGACTCCAAGAACCCGCTTCAAATAAATCATGCTTAGAACCTTTGGATGTGTTTCTAATCAACGAAACTACTCCTGAACCTTGGTACACTGATATATTTAATTTTCTTCAACATGGGAACTTCCCTAAAGGTCTTAATAGCAACCAGCGCCGGTTATTACGTAGACGAGCAAGTCACTTCGTAATTATTGACAATACGTTATATAGGAGATATTTTGAAGGTATCCTATTGAGATGTTTGAATCTAGAAGAATCTAGATCAGATTTGAGTGAAGCCCACGATGGATCTTGTGGAGGACACTTTAGTGGTAGTGCCATTGCCAAGAAGCTCCTTAGGATAGGATATTTTTGGCCCACCATGGAGAACGATGCACATGATTATGTGTGCCATTGCGACAAGTTCCAAAAACATGCTGACCTTGTCCATGCCCCTGCACAAGAGCTATAGGCTATTTCATCTCCTTGGCCATTTTCAAAATGGGGCTTAGAAATCATTGGAAAAATCAACCCTATGTCATCTGATGGACACAAATTCATCATAACCGCCATCGAGTATTTCATGAAGTGGGTTGAAGCTATGCCCTTAGCTTCTTGCATTGGAACCCAAGTTTCCAAATTTATTTTTAATCAAATTATTTGTAGGTTCAAAATTCCTGCAAATCTCATATCAGATAATGGAACTTGTTTCAAAAATAAATATGTCAAAAAATTATGTCAAAAATATAAAATTCAACATCGTTGGTCCACTCCCTATTATCCTCAAGGTAATGGCCAAGTAGAAGCATCTAATAAAACAATAATCAAAATCCTAAAAATACTGGTCAATAAATCTGGCCGAGATTGGCACATCCAATTATACCCTGCTTTATGGGCTTATCGAACTAGTGTTCGCGCTCCCACGGGCACTTCACATTTTGTTTTGGTCTATGACGCTGAAGCAATTTTTCCCTTTGAATTAGAAGTTCCTTCTTTGGCTCTGCTACTTCAAGATACTAAAGTAGGAGATAAATATCGTGCTTGCAGATTTAGTCAGCTGGAACTCCTAGATGAGAAGCGCATCAATGCTTTGGAACATCTTGGAGCCTACCAAAACAAGCTCAAGCAAGCATACCTCAAGAAAGTTCATCATCGATCCTTTGAGATCGACAACCTTGTATTCAAAGAAAACCAAAAAAATACTAATGCAACTAAAGATATTAAAGGTAAATTTGAACCTAACTGGCTTGGACCATATATCATCATTGCTAAATTTTGATCGGGAGCATACAGATTAGCTACCTTAGATGGTAAAGATCTTAAAGAACCTATGAACATTATGCATCTTAAACGCTATTATGCATAAATCTGGTCATTTCATCATTGTATATATTGTTATTTTGTATATTGTTTCATTTTAGTCATCCATATAAAAATTTCAAAAATAGTCACATTGTGTATCTTCTCAATTCATCAATTAAAATAAAAAAAATCAAAATATAAAAACTTCAAAATCATCAAATCTTCAAAAACATCTTTTATTTTCGTACCTGTCAATTCTTGAAGTACTGCCGTTATATTTTTAGTTATTTTGGATAAATTAGCATTTATTTGGAATCCCGCACTTTCACACACATGAATAAATATCTTGATTTTATTTGGTATGATTATTAATCTCTCTTATATCAAAGTTCACGGTTGAATTAAATAAAGTTTTGAGCATAGAGAATTGATCTTGTTATTTACTTGAACCAAGTATATCTCTTCACATTAAAATGATTTCATTGCAAATTCAATATGATGCTACATAGTAGAAGTGGTTTCTTGAGCGAAAAGTTTCCCCTACTATCCTATCATGCACATGGTCTAGAATCTTTGAGAATTGACAAAAGGACAAGCTCACCCTTGCCCAGAATAAAAATCCCTTGCTCTAAAGCCAATCCGAGCAAGTATCCCTAGTATAGGAAGAAAAAGAAAAGTCAAAGAAAATGAGAAAAGAAAAATACTATTTTGTACCATCGCAGCAATATTTCAGCATTATCTCAGTTCCAAGCAAAATACAAAAAAAAAAAAAAAAGAGACGAAAAGAAAAAGCAAAAGCAAAAGCAATAAAATCCTTTCCCTACCCCTTGAAAATAAAAGAAGGGTGAATGAGCTTGAATCCCTGGAATTCTCAATTATTCGAAAACTATGAGGTAAGTCCCATAACAGGTGGTTTGTGCCCAACCCGCTTGGCCTTGGGTAATCCCTAGCGTGGTGATATGTCTGTCACATTAGCGGCCTTATTTTGTATAGACCTCTGTCTGCTTATGGATTAGCTAGCTCTTGATGACCCAACTTACATAGTAGTTTGGTACGGTTACATGCATATAAATCATGGTCAACGAACACTCATTTGGTTAATTTAAATTACTTATATCAAATTATCTTTCTCAAAATCGATAAAAGAACATTACAATTGCACACACATTTGTGTTTGAGAGATTTTGTATCATTATGATAAATCAATATCGGTAATGAACTGACATATGCACATGGGATTCCTTATAAATCTACATTTTGTCTTTGAGATAATTTAAAATATTTCTGCACCTCTTTTTGGAATAATTTCATCTTCTTATTTAAGAACATCTGTTTAGTATAAAAACAATTACATACATTGTTTTCAAAAATCCAAAAATTCTTTCAACAACATATTTAACAATCTAGCAATAAAGTCATGCTTATATATTATTATTTTCTGTCTATCTCAAAATCAAAAATCAATTATGCAATAAAATTATTTTTTCTTGGATTTCGCGATGATGGTATAAGTCTATACCTATAATTCTATGCCTAGCACAAACCATTGTTCTAATTTTATTCCCCATTCATTATAATTTATAAAACATATGGCTTACATCATTATGTTACACAATTGTGCTTTAAAAAGAACGAACACATTTTTCTATTTCATTTCATTATGTCAACATTCCATTTTACAACCATGGTATAATTTCTAAGGAATTGTTCAAAATTTTATCACACTTAGGAATTTATGCCTAGCAAAAATCATTTTTTTCAAAAAATATATTTCATGCATAATATTTTTATGAAAATCTGAAAACAAATCATCACCATCATCATTTTTTATCATCACAACACAAAGTCTTAAGACAGTCTCTTAAGCACCCTTTTACTTTTAGCAATATTTATATACTGGGATTAGATTGACGACCTAGTGAACAGTGACTTCATGAAATGGTCTATAACAACGACAATGTCCTTTGAAATTATTGTTAGAAGTCTTTTTATTTTTCATCAAATTACCACAAAACAACCAATTTGTTTACATCAGATTATTGCATTTAAATTTTACAGCATGACATAAAATTATAATTTATCTCCAACGACATAATTACATGAATAATCAACCAAACAAATCCAAAATTAAAGCATCATACAACATATACACAAGTCATATCATCAAAAATACCATATATATATATCAATAAATTATGTACATCATCTTAAAACTGGATTGGTATACCAAAATCTATACCCTGGCATACTCAATCATCTCATAATAATATATGCAATCTCTGTGCAATCTATAGCAGCTAGCCTCGAGAAGCCCTTGAGCTCTCAGCATCATCTCCTCCCCCGCCTTGAGATGGAGGAGGTGGTCCCATAAAGGTCTGTGCTGTGTCTCGGGTCCTCGCTATCGATCGTGAGGATGTCCTCGACGATCCCATCCTGATTGGTTCTGCAATGTCGACTGGAAGCTATAACCTCTGGCCCTCTAGAACCAGCTGGAAGTATACTCCCTGATAGAACACAGTATACATCATAGACCATGCCAACTCCTGCATGCTCGCCCCTATGCTCCGAGCCTTGAGCCATGTAGCCTCATCCTGTAGTGTCTACACCAGAGCCCGAAGGCAGGTAACCTCAACCCAAAGAGATATCATCTCGCTGCTCTCCCCCACCTTGACACCCTTGCCCTTATTCGATGATGGTGGACTCTCCCCCTATTGAGAAGGGAATACTTCCTCCCTCCTCCCTGTCTACTATGGTCTATGTGGATCCTATGGCATCCTTTGGTGTCTCTCCTATGGAGACCGTCGCTGCTTTCTCCCTTCATGACCTTGCATTGCCTCAATGGCAGCCTGGTGCTACCTCCCCATCTGTCATACAACCGCATTCATCGAACCCTTTGCCCTCATCATCCGAGGAGGGTAGATGTCTACGTACCAAGCATCGTATCCATCCGCAACCCCAACATCATCTCCATCCACTGGTTGGATGGGGGTATCATCCATGTACTAGCTCCAAATTCACTACATATCTGGAGCCCCACTCAGTGTGGTATTATCCTAGACAATCTGGTAGTACTCATAGTCCCTAAGAGAAGGGATCCCCTACTGTAGACCAAACTGTCACAAAACTTAGTCGTAGCGATGGAGCTCTACCTCTCCCCGCTCCATCCTCAACCAGCAAACTTGCATAATGCAAGCTAGCTCCTGTTCATCCTCTCCCCACCTTGGGTGCTCTCTCCATGACCTCTAGGTGATCTGGTCTGGGATGAGGTCGTTTAGCAACCTTCGTGACATTGATAGATCTATCTACCGCTATGACCCTCTCTGTAGCCACCAATAGAAAACCTAGGGCCTCTCCCGGTCAACCTTGTCAGTGGGAGTCCTATCGGCATTTGCACTATGATGTGCTCCTAGCACCATACCTGTAGTAGTGATGTCAAAACTAGACATCGGCCTCCCTTGTATATGACCCCATGTAGGATCCTATACAAGCGACACAGTACAAAGCTGCCCCATGCAAATTTGTACTTGTGGTCTCTCATGTCGTAGACCACATCTGAAAGGAGCCAGGGTAATCTGCACCCACTCTGGTGGCATAGCAATAGGCCACTCACTACCCCTTCCAAAACCTAAGTCAACTTAGATGCCCTAGGCATCTGCCTCAGAGACTCGATGTTCACTCCACATTTCTCCAAGGCAAAGCTTGGGTCTTCGCATAGTCGCATCATAGCCTGGCCCTGACTGGCCGTAGGAGTCATAAATCATCCTTGTATGGGGATCCTCAAGATCCTCCATACGTCCTCTAGTGTGGGAGCCATCTCCCCTATCGATAACAGGAAGCAGGACGACCCTGGATACCACCTCTCTGCTAGGGCTGTTAGTAGCTCCATGTCTGTTGGTATTTATGGCATCTCTGCCACATGCTGTAAGCTGACCTGTGTCAGTCGGTCTCGCTCCGCCTGGTCGAGCATGGCCACGTCATCCCTTAGCCCCCCATATTTCCACTCCTAACTCTTTAGTAATCCCCTCTACAAAATAAACAATAAAACAACAAAATTCATTAATAAAACAATTATTACAATCAATTAAAGGCAATTCAAACAAACTTAATTTCAAAAAAAAAAATGATGATATCATCCACCATTGGATGATATCGTCTTAAATTGGGTAAAATCATCCTTTTCAGGACGAAATCGTCTCCGATTTCTCAACTTTGGGATCGCCCCTTATTGGACGGGACCGCCCCTATTTCGTCGATTTTGCCCTTAGACGAAATCGACAATCTAGGGACGATTTCGTCTCGACGTTGTCGACGGCCTAAAAACGGCCGCGATGCCCCAAAACAGTCAAAATTTCAATCAAAAATTACATAAATCAAATTACAAATATAATTCACTAGGTTTAGATCCTTACCCGTAGCCCGCGTCGGACCTCTATTAATTTGTGCGCTGTCTCAACCATTTTGTCTGCAGAGCTCTAAAAATAGTGAAAAATAAACAGTAAAAATGAATTAGGGTTTTACCCTATTTTTCTTAATTTTATTTAAAAACAACATTTTTTTTTAAATTTTGCTTTTCCATGCTTTTACCTCAAATGTTCGATTTGGGTAAATTCACAGGGGGGGCACCATAGTAAGCAGTTGTATGATTCGACCTAGAATCGTCGTCTAGAAAATTGAGTAATTTTTTTTTTGCTTTCTCGTAAAACAGGAAGAAATCTTTAATGCATTTTCTTCAAAAAATTCACTAAAGAGGGGGAAAAATGTAGCACCCTAAAATTGGTGCAATTAAACCTTAGTAAAAAGATAAAAAATTGAATTTTAACCCCGAAACCGCCCGTTACCTGCTCCCCTTGTTTTTCGTGCCATTTTTAGGATTTTTTAAACTATTGGACGATATCATCGTCGATCAGACGAAATCGTCCCAGATCTGATGAATTCATCTGGAACAGAACGTCCAGGCGATTTCTTCCCAAAATTGATTTTCATAATTAGCTTCTGTTTCAACAGCTTCTCTAACTTGGGTAGAAAGCATGTCTACACGGTTAGAGTCTCCCCCGTTGGAGATCTCCCAAATTGGGATGATCTCCAACCTCCTAACCTCCCCCTAATCCTATATAAACTGGGATTTTCTCAGTTTATCCCCCTAGCTGACTGATTTTCCCTGCAACTTTAGTTTCTTGTGCATTAGAACACCTTCGTACCTTCATTTGCATTGTGTATTTCAAGTTTTCTTGCAAGAATTTTACTATTTTTTAACCGAAGCAAGCTCGGATCGTCGTTGGTGATTCCAGACGATTTTAGATGATCCTGTTGTAGATCGGCAACGATCACGTATGATTGGAGGCGATCTTGACTACAGTCTATATTGGGGGCAATCAGAGCCCGAAGTTTGCATTTATTTATCTTCTCTCTTCATTTCTTTATGAATTAACGTAGTTTATTCTATTTCTGCATCTTGGAGTTCACCTCATTTAGCATAGATGCATGATAAAGTTAAACTAAATTATTAAATTAATGCATTTCTTTTAATTGTTATTTGGATTTATCATTTAGTCGAGTTTACTGTTATTTCTACCATTTCCCCTTGCTTTTGCAGTTGTATTTTTGGTTTTTGGTATCTATTTTTGTGATTGTAGGTTTCTGACGAATTCATCAGATTGACGACGATCTCGTATGATCTCAGATGACCGACTGTGATATGAGATGATTCTGTGCAATTGTAGATGATTATGTAAGATTTGAGATGATTTCGACTTCTACAAACCTCAAAATCTTCATCAGACATCCAGAATTAGGTACATTCTATCTTATTTAGCACACTTTCTATGTTTAGCACTTATTCATGTTTTCTGTATCCATATAAATCAACATTGGCATATAGAATAGTTTAGATTCATCTTGACCAAACCTAGGATATGAATGATTAAAGTACAAAATGAACACATCAAACCCATTCTCAACCTAGGCGTGGAAACTGCTACTCAAAAGTTTCCTAGTGAACCCACCATCCGTCGAAAATTCACCCTTATACCCCCTCCCCGAGAGGTGCGACCTTCAAAGGGCCTCTCAGTCCGAGGTATTGTCCCATCCATATCGCATCCCCCTTTTGGGTGCGGATCCTATAGCTTGAAGGTAAGGATGCAAAAAATTTGGAGCGATACAATTATTCTTCAAATTATTTTCTAAATAATGTATTGTTATCTAACTTCCCCCCTATAAAATTATTTGGTATACAAAGAACTAAAAAATAATTCAAATTTTATACATCCAAGTGACATTGTGAAACTATTTGCAAGTTGACCTTCAACATGAATGTATTTGAGTTATATCTAATGATTTCAAACTTTTTATTGAATGAAATTACATTGAGCTTCAACGTGCTTTATCCTTTCATAGAATACTAGATTCTTATCAATTTATAAAACCTTGATTATCATAATTCAACGAGGTTGGTTGTTTTTTGCACACATCCATATCTCATAATAAGCTTTATAACCAAATTGTTTCACATAAAACTCCTCATGTAGTATGATACTCTACCTTTGTGGATTATAATACTACTACATGTTATTTTTTACTATGCCACAAGATAGGTCTAGATCCTAGATGTAAAACATATCTAGATGTTGATTTTTTATCATATATAGATCTAACATAATCCAAGTTCATGTATCCCTAGAGGAAAATATATCATTCTTCTTATATTATAGACCATATTCTATGGTACCAAGGACATAATTTAGTATCCTCTTTGTAGATTTTCAATGAATCTCCTTAGGATCCTACATTAATATTGAACGATAAATGACAGTAAAACTGATGCTAGACCTAGTGTTTGTTAGTATATGAGACTCCCAATCAACTAATGATAAAGAGTAGTATATATGTGAGATGATATCTAGATAGTTGTAACCCTTGATCCATTGGTGTTTCCTTAGGTTTACAATCTACCATCCTGTATTTTTCTAGTGGTGTCTTGGCATACTTTACCTATGTGACTATAATATGATTCTTCCTTTTTCAAACTTCTAAGCCAAGATAATAGTACATAAGTCCCAAATCTATCATTTCAAATTATTTTTTTCAAGTCATCCTTCACATAATTTATCAATTTGTATAAACTTATAGTGATGACCAAAGCATCAACATAGAGCACAAGAATCGCTATCTCATTTCCAATTTCCTTGACATAGATATTTGCATTAGAGGGACTTCTAGTGAATCCATATTGTAATAGGTGATCATTAATTTTGATATACCAAGATCTAGGATCCTGTTTGAATACATATAAAGACTTTTTAGTCTACAACATTTTTGACATTGCCCATTATCAACAAAGTATTTGGGTTGTGTCATGTACACTTCTTCAAGATCAACATTAAGGAAGGCACTTTTTACATATATTTGATGATTTTTCCAACCAAACTATGCTACCATTGTAAATATTGCATGAATGGTGGTCATATTTGTTAGAATTATTGAGTTGTCATTAATGTCAAAGGTCGACTTGGTTGTTGGTAAACCAGTGTGTGCTTGGGCAAAGTATTCAAGGCATATTGTTTAATTGATTTTAATATTTAAACCCACCTTTAAGATATCAAAGGGTTTACTTGATTTTAAATTAAATATTTAAATATTTAAATCAAAATATTTAAATTAAATATTTAAACATTAAAGTGATATGGGCTGACCTCTTGGGCATAAATTATCTTGAAAAGGTTGCATATAAATACAAAGTGGAAATTCATTTCTAAGTGGTAATTTTATAGACTGTCTTCGATATAAAAGAATGGATGGCGATAGGAGAAATTAGTGTTTGTGGATGATGATAGGAGAAATCGGTGATTGTGGACAGTAATCTGGGATTATTATTTAGATCTGAACAATGCAACATAGAAAAGAGTCATTATAAAATCATTATCAAGGAAGCCACATGGAGGAGACAATGAATTTGACCATTTCTCAAAGAAGTTGTTCACCTTGAAGAGGAGAAAATGTTCGATAGTTGGGATGATTTGCATAGAAGAAACCATTCGGACTACGTCACCATTCATGTGGAGAAGATTCACTAATTGCAGAAGCAAAAGGAGCCAAGCATTAAAGCTAGATTTGTTTTGAATGTCAACGCCATATAAGGAGATGTTGAAAATATTCTTCAGTCACCAAGATGAAGTTAAAAGCCTCTACCCTCATTAGTGCGAAGCTTTTAAATTCATAAAACCTACGAGAGATTTGAACGCGGGACCTATACCTAGAGGACATGGAAGGAGGTGCCACCTAGACATAATTGCAAAAGATATAGTGACATCAACAAGATTCGTGACATTGACCATTGGTTTGACTGCATTATCAATTGAAAATTTGGATGAGCAAACGTAATAGACGAGTGCGCATATGCGAAGATCATCAAGAAGACCACAACTTTTGTTTTACATATAATGAAGGAAGCTCGAAGCTAGCACGCAGACTAAAAGCATCGATTAATGTTAGTATTCATCTAGCTGTTGGAACTTTAAACATCTTGAAAAATTGTGATAACCAACAAGTGTCATTCGAGAAGTGTAAGGGCAAGGAAGACCGTCACATAAGGAGTGGTAGGTAGAAAGACCACCATTGGAAGAACATCATAGTAATATAACAGTTGGTTTTGAAATAATTCAGAATAGAGGAGTCAAAGTTTTAATAGTCGTAGTTAGACACATCAAGACCATATAGAAATGGAATGTCGACGTTGTCACAACAAATGAATAGCAAAAATATGGTGGAAAAGTACTGTAGAAAATATGTCTAGAAGACTACATACAAGTTTTCAATATTCAACGTACAACAAATTTAAAACCAATCACTTAGCAACATAAGGGAATCACTAGCACCAATCAAGTGAAGGTGAGGGTTTTTGAAGTTGGCATATACGTAAAAGTGTCAAGTGGATATGGAGCAGATTTGAGCAAAGTTTTTAATCAGATTTGGAGCAGACCTGAGAGAGGTTGGTGCCTTAAGGAGATTGGTGTCTCCCATAGGTTGGTACCTACAATTTTGTATAAGGATATTGGTGTCTCCCATAGGTTGGTGTCTACATTTTGTATAAAGGGATTGGTGTCTCTAGTGGGTTCGTGCCTAAAAATATTTTGAAATAATAAAAGAAATATTTTGTCATGGTTTTCTCTCGAAAAGGTGTTTCCATGTAAAATCCTTGTCTCTTATGTGTGTGGATTTTTGTGCTTTAATTCATTATTGAATTCATATTATTGCAGTTATTATTGTGGAAAGAAATTTTTTATCATATATTGTTCACCCCCTCTCTTAGTATAAGCATGTGTTTCTTCAATTGGTATCAGAGTGGGTTCCTTCGTGAAAGCCTAACCGCTTGAAGGAAGATATTACAGGAACACACATGGCTTACCAAGAAGGATTTTCATCAAGTAGGGCTCCATTGTTTGATGGGAGTAGCTATGCTTTCTGGAGCATGAGGATGCAAACCTATTTGATGGCACATGGCTATGATATATGGAAATTAGTTGTGGATGGGTTCACACCACTTGAAACCCCTCCCACGGATCAAGATGACAAGAAACCATATGAACATAATGTCAAGGAAATGAATGCAATATTAACTAGATTATGTGAATCAAAGTTTGTAAAAGTCATGCACTGCACCTCTATGAAATAAATATGGGATACATTACAAAGAACATATGAAGGAGATGACAAGGTTAAAATGGCAAAACTTCAAACCCATAGGAGAGAGTTAGAAGACTTAAAGATGAAGGATGAGAAAAATATTACCAAATATTTGCTTCGTGTTGATGATATTTTCAACACCATTAGTGGACTTGGAGAAAGTATTTATGACCCTGACATTGTTCAGAAAGTATTAAGGTCACTCCCCATGAGGTTTGATGCGAAGTTCTCGATGATTGAAGAAATGAAGGATCTTAAAAATTTAAGCATGGATGAGCTACATGGAATTATTACAACCTATGAGATGAGGACTGAAAAATATCAAATATACAAACGGGAGGCCATGTTTAAAGTTTCAAAGAAGACAAAGAATAAGGAACCATAGTCAAGTGAAGGATCGATCAACAGAGAAGAAGCCAACTTTGTACGAAGAAATAAGAAGGGATCAAGTAAACACAAAGGTAAGTATACTTTGAAATGTTTTAATTGTGGTAACATTGGTCACTATGTAGCTAAGTGCCCACAAGATAAAAGTAGTAGCAGTAAAGAAGAAGAGGAATACAGGAAAAATAAGAAAATAAAATATCATCATGAAAAGAAAAAGAGGCACGGTCAAAGCAAGCATGAGAAGAAGATATATCAAAGGCACAAGAAGAGTATTTATGTTGAAGAAGCAAGGAGTTCTTCCTGATGGGACTGAACAAAAGGCCTTAATTATTTACAAGTTATCTTACAATATATAAGCATCAAGCTTAGGAGGGAGATATGACAAGTGTCATAATCTCCACTCCAAGTGTCTTTCAGAAGACACCACTCCAACTCAAACTGAAGACAGGGACAAGTGGCATAAGACAAATGTCAACTTGTCAATTAGAGGCATAGTGCACATTATAACAATAATAATATTCTAACATTCCCCCTTAATGTGCACTATCCTAAAAAATAAGTCAACATTAGATAACATTCCCCCTTAATGTTGACTTCTTGTACATAGATATAGCAAATTGCTAAACTAAGAAAACTTGTCTTTCCCAAGTGACTTGGTGAATATGTCTGCTACTTGATATTGAGTTGGTACATACTTCATGTGTATAATATCTTCTTGGACCATTTCTCTAATGAAGTGATGATGGATCTCAATGTGCTTTGTTCTAGCATGGAAAACTGGATTCTTGGTCATCTTGATGGTACTTTGATTGTCACAATATATATATGTTGGACCATGTATGAATAGCCCAATATCCTGAATTAATTGCCTCAACCATATTGCCTCCTTAGTTGCCTCAACTGCTACTCTATATTCTCGCTTCTGCTGAAGATAGTGAAACTGTGTCTTTGCTTATTTGTGCTCCATGAAATAGAGCCTTGGCTTAATTGAAAGCAATAACCTGATGTAGATCTTCTATTTTCAGGACAACTGGCCCAATCTGAATCTGTGTATCCAATCAAAGAAAAATTATCACTTGATTTATACATAAGGCCATGATGAGGTGTGGCCTTTAGGAATCTCACAATCCTCTTAGTTGCTATCCAATGGCTCTTCTTAGGATCCTGCATGAATCTGGAAATAAGGCCAACTAAATAGCAAATATATGGTCTAGTTGAAGTTAAGTAGATCAAACTTCCAACTAGTTGCCTGTAAAGTGTACCATCAACCCTTTCTTCTTCATCATTATTTAGCAATTTCAATCTAGTTTCCATGGGAGTTAGAGAGGGCTTACACTCCTCCATGCGAAACCTCTCCAAAATAGACTGAATGTACTTAGCTTATGAGATAAAAATCTTACCAGGCTGTTGCCATACCTCTATTCCTAAGCAATAGTGGAGGAGGCCTAAATCTGTCATCTCAAAGTTCTTGCATAAGTCTTCTTTGAGCAACCTTATGCCTTCTATGTCATCACCTATAATGAGGAGATCATCCACATACAATGTAATCAAAATGATACGGTTCCTCCAATGTTTCACATAGAGAGTAGATTCTACTGCAGATCTAGTGAAACCAAGGCTTAGGAAGTAGGAGTCAATCTTTGAATACCAAGCTCGGGGTGCTTGCTTCAACCCATATAGAGATTTATTTAATCTAAGGACTTTGTTGTTTTGGCCTTCAACTATGTACCCTAGTGGTTGTTTCACATACACTTCCTCCTTCAAAGGACCATTTAGAAATGCACTTTTGATATCCATTTGATATATTGGCCAATGTTTTTGAGCTTCCATAGCAATAACTGTCCTGATTATAGTCATCTTAGCCACAGGAGCAAAGGTCTCCTCATAATCAATTCCATCTTGTTGCTTATAGCCTTGAGCTACTAGGCGAGCCTTGTAGCGATATAGTGAGCCATCTGCTTTATATTTTGCCTTGTATACCCATTTTGTGCCTATGGTATATTTTCCTTTGGGTAAATCAACTAACTCCCAAGTGTGATTCCTTTCAATGGAATCCAATTCCTGATCCATGGCATGAACCCATTTAGGATCACCAAGTGCTTCTTTGACATTAGAAGGTTAAGGTTGGCTAAGGACTTTGGCCATTAGGGCATAATTCACTTGTTGTCTTAGGGCTGAAGGCCTTTTACCTGTATAGGTGGGCAAATGATTTTGGGCTTCATCTATTGTGGCTTGAACCCACTTGGGTAAAGTATTGGATGATGTTACTTGATCATTAGGAGGATATGGAGGACATGGATCATTTGTAGGAAGTTCTTCTTGTGGATGAATTTCTTGATTTATGAGTGAAGGAGAAGAACGAGATGATATTGTGTGCATGAATGGAGCAACTATTTCATTAGTTATTTCTAAGGTGGGGGTTTTAGGAGGATTAGATGGAGGATACTCATGAAAGGTAACATCCCTAGATAAAATGATTTTCTTGGAAATAGGCTCATATAATTTATATGCATTGGCACTATCACTATAGCCAACAAAGATGCATTTTTGGCTCTTATCATCAAACTTCTTCCTTTTCTTATGAGGAATATGAGCATAGGCATCACATCCAAATATTCTCAAATGGCCCACATAGGGCGTTCTTCCACTCCATGCTTCTTCAGGTGTTCTTTCATGTAAGGCCTTTGTGTATGACCTATTAGTCAAGTATGCAGCAGTAAGAACAGCTTCTCCCCAAAATGAGTTAGGTAATATAGCAGCATGTAACATTGATTTTGCCCTATTTGTGATTGTTTGATTCATACTCTTAGCAACTCCATTTTGTTTTCGAGTATAAGGGGTTGTGAATTGCCTCATTATCCCATGATAATTACAAAAATTAAAGAATTCATTGGAGACATATTCTCCACCATTATCTGATCTTAAGGTGGAGATTTGATAGCCACTTTCTCTTTCAACAAGTGCGATGAATTATTTGAACTTATCAAGGGCTTGCCACTTATATTGAATTAGGTAGATCCATACCTTTCTGCTATAATCATCAATGAAAGTGATGTAGTATTTTGCCCTAGTATAAGATTGAACAGAAATTGGCCCACAAATGTCTGAATGAATCAATTGAGAATTGCCATGGCCTTGACATTGCCATTGGGTTCCTTAATGTAGCATTTTTCTTTTTCAAAATAGACATTATAGCCCTTATCTGTAAGTTGTCCAATAGAAAGAAGACTCCTTTTAAGACCAGGCACATACAAAACATCTATTGCAGGAACATTATTACCATCATGCAAAGTAAGTGGTGCCTCCCCAACACATTCAATGGGTAGAGCACTTTCATCACCAAAAGTAATGAATTGATTTGATGTGGGCTGAACCTTGGTCAACCAATCTTGCCTTCCTGTCATGTGCTTTGCTGCTCCAAAATCAATATACCAACATTCTTTATCTTCAACATTAACTTGGTTGGCTGCATACAATGTGTTCATATTATTATTTTATGGTTCTCCCTATTCTCTTTGCCTTTGATAGCAATTAGCAATATTATGATTCCATTTTACACAATATTCACACCCTTTTTGATTGTTGTTTTGACCCCCTTGAGGTCTTATTTGCCATCTTTGCTGTTGCTGGTACTGCTGCTGTTGTGGCTGCTGCTGGTACTGTTGCTGATGTGGTTGTTGATGGTACTGTTGATTTGGCTACTACTAGTACTGTGTGTATCTATGGTGTTGTCTACCCCTTTGATTTTGATTATGTTGATTTTAACCCTTGTTTTGTTTAGACTATAAAGTTGCCTTGGTGGCAAAAGCTGTTGATGTGGCGTCAATTTCTTCATCTTTGATTAGGGCTTGCTCATTCTTCTTAAGTAGGATCTCAATATCCTCAAGTGTTGAATTCATTGTTTTACCACTCAAGTCTAACATGGTAGCATAGGAGTGAAACTTTGAACGAAGACCATGCAACATTATTGGAATTAATTCATTATCATCTAGGGTTTTACCAACAACTAAGAAATCATTTTTAATAGACTTCACTTCCATAAGATAATCGGTAAGTGAGCCTTTCATACATAGATTGTGCAATTTTTGTTTGAGATACAAAATATTATCTTGACTTGGCCTATCAAACAATCTATTGAGAGCATCCCATGCTTGTTTAGGTGTTTTTGCAGCCCTTACAGTTTCTCTACATGGAATTCCTGTAGCTAGCTTGATTAAACTTAAAGCTATGTTGGAATTCTTCTCAAATTGTGCTTTTTCTTTAGGGTATGTAGGTGCAGTGAGTGGGTCTTCATTAGCCTGCCTATCTCTCACAAAGTCCCACATGTCATTCATCATCAATATTGACTCCATATCATTCTTCTAATTTGCAAAATTTTGTGCTCCTTCAAGTTTCTTTGTAAGTCCACTTAATAGATTTGTAGTAGCCATGATTTAGAAAAGGATCAAAAGAAAAGGGAAGTCAATAAAGGATGAAGTAAGAATGACAAATGCCAAATTAGATCCCTCAAAAAAATCTAGGGTACACTGCTGAAGATCCAGAGGAGGGTTCGCCTAGTTTTTCCACTCGAATCTTCAAGAGATTCCAATAGTGGGAGGGTTAAGTTGAACATAAGTGCATTTTTTTATCCAAAGAGAGTAAGAATTAGAAATTTTCCAGACCTTTATACCAAACTTCTCAATATACCCGCCCTTACGTGAGGGAGACTGTAAGTATTTGAGCAGTTGATACGTGGAACATAGGCAATTATGAAAGGGAATAACATGCCAGACATTTATACCAAACTACTCAATATACCCACCCTTACGTGAGGGAGACTATAAGTATTTTGAGAAGTTGATACGTGGAACATAGGCGGTTATAAAAGTGTGATGCTTGCTTTTTGTAGAATTATTACAATCAATGTGCCAATGTATTATTGCTGAAAAATGCCTTTATGTGTTTGCTTGCTTGTATATGGCTTAGTGTCAAGTGTGTATGAATTGGAACTACACTTGATTATAATTATAAAACCCAAATTCATGCAAGGGTGATAGCAAGCACAAAAAGTATACAAAGCCCAAATAGAAGATGCAAGCAACAAACACCTAGTGGCCAAGAGAGTGCCACAAAATGAATCCACTGACAAGGGACAAGGGGTCCTAAATCACCCCTTAAGTTGATGATTTGTATTGAAAATTTGGCTAAAACAAATTAGCCCCAAATGTGCCTCCAAAAAATATGAGACAATATCAATGCCTCATTTTACAAGATTGCCTTCAAACTTGCCAAATTCAATGAATGACTTGGCATAATGTCTCCCCCAAAGATTTAGAATTGAGCCCCTCACAATTTTTACCAAATTATCAACCAAGAGTGTCGGATGCAACCGAAAATGCACTCTATTTTACAATATCAACTTCAAGTCAAAATTCAGCTGAGTAAAAGGTCTCAAAACTGAAAAATAATTGCACCAATGGATCCCCCTCGAATTTCTCTTTCCAACGACTATAAATACGCCTATAGTCAGATACAATTTGATGCTTTAGAAGGCAAAAAACAAAGACCCTCTACATATGTGTGCAACTCCGGGACTTCCCAAGCGGTCACCCATCCGAGTGCTACTCTTGGATGAATTGCTTAACTTGGGAGTTTTATAAAAAATGCTGCCAGCAAAGTAGTCTTCAAAGATGGAATTCAAATGTAAAATAAGATATTGTAAACATACAAATCCCTTTCTCAACTCCCACGCGCCCGGGTGGGTTTCGTTCAGTACAGGAAATATTAAATTCTTTTTGAAGCAGGCCTCAATCTCGCCAGTCTTCACTTTTGTAATCAACGCGTGGCCTCAATCGATGTGTTTGCCTGCACGGGGCGTAGAGCTCACTTTCCAGCTGGTCACGGTGTCTTCAAATGGTTATGGTTCATATCGAGCAATTTGCAACAGAAAAAATCAATACAGCTCCCAACCCCGAGAACAGCAGTAAACAACAAGTGAACATTTAGTATTGGTCTCCTTCGACGTGTTTGAAAGAAACACAAACACAGCAAGCCAGAAAATATTGCCTGCACAAACAAGCATCTGCCAGCTTGGATGACCACGTGCTTAGGAAAGATGCTCCATCACGGTCTCAAACACAGCAAACATAGTGAGAGCAAACTGGCATCCACGAACGTCCTTCAATATCGATCCAACGAATACAGCGCAACACCCATGCCTTCAAAATGCAGATTCAAAATAGAGAAAGAAAACTTTGAATATCTGAAAAATAAGGTACATACATCACGAAAACATGAAACATAAGTGTTGTGCCAGTTAATGAGTGTTGGGGAAATGTTGGCCTCGTATTCTCAGACGTCAACCACATGATTTTCTCCGCACGAAGCAGCAACAATGAATATAAAAAAAAAAATGCAATTTCTTATTTCTCCTTAGTTACAAGTAATTGGAGGCGGAGCAGGCAGATGGCGCCCGTGCATGGAGATCTCCACCAATGTTGCAAAATATAGCAGAATATTGCGTGAAGACTGCAACTTCTTTGGCTGTTAGAAAAACAAAATCTTCCATGGAATATTAAAATATCATCGACGGCAGACTGGTAGTTGGAAATAAGTCTATTACACCTCCATTCATTTGAGATCGCAAGCACACTTATGTTTGGAAACAACCCAATTGTTTGATGTCGAACAAACTATCACGACGTCCATGTTGTATGTCCATGTTCGGGAGAAAAACAGAAGGAATCACCACCAAACTTGCACCATTGTAGAAGTTTTAACGACGTCTCCTTGAAATCATCGCCATATTCACCATAGCAACCAGGGCAACAAAGAACATCAATAAATCTTGGGGATGACAGGCCATGCCAGGGGCTTTGATTTCGTTGTTTTTGTCGATCCTATTGTTATTGATAGGGTTCTCCAAGATAAGCACACAATCAATGGTAGAACTGTGGAAGCAAAGAAGGTAGTACCTCGCTAAACCCGCTAACACTGGCAAACTCAATCATGGCGTAGCCTTTGAGCAGAATTGAACATTTTGGTGCCACCCACGATAGACACGTCCCTCGATTTTTGCATAAATCTTTCGACACCCTGGAAGTTGATGGTACTATTATTATACTGGGGACTCTTTAGAACAAGGGTTTTGGATTCAAAACATTTGATTCAGAAGATGCAGTGGAAAATGTTTTGTAGAAAACTTTCCATGAATTGAATGAATTGAATGGAAAGCTTGTAAAGTTAAGCGAGCATTGCCCAAAGATGCTGCTTCTAGAAATGGAGGCTATCAAGGCTATAATATAAAAAAAATCTTTGCACTCATATGGTTGAGGCATGTCCTCGGATGGCGAGGATTGTCCCTTTCCCTATTTGAAAAAAAATAGAAAATTTTCTAGCAATACAAATTAAAAAAAATGGAGTTTCTAGTTTCTAATCCACTCAATGAGTGGAGAGCATACTCCCTAACTCCATACTCAAACCCCCAAAAAATCCCACAGGCAGATATCACTGCTCTGATACCAGATGATGGGACTAAACAAAAGGCCTTAATTATTTACAAGTTATCTTACAATATATAAGCATCAAGCTTAGGATGGAGATATGACAAGTGTCATAAGCTCCACTCCAAGTGTCTTTCAGAAGACACCACTCCAACTCAAACTGAAGACAAGGACAAGTGGCAAAAGACAAATGTCAACCTGTCAATTATAGGCATAGTGCACTATCCTAAAAAATAAGTCAACATTAGATAACACTTCCAACAGTAGTGATGAAAGCCTCTATGATAGTGAAAGAGAAGAAATCCTTTTAAAGGCTATGGAGGTGAAATAAGATGCTCTTGTTATCGAAAACCAATAAAAGGAGAAAGATCCAAAAAATGAAGAGGAAGCCATAGTTGACATAGAAGAGGAACTTATTTTTGCTCTTGAAGAGGTGAAGAGGCTTAGAAAGAAGAAATCAAGATTGAAGACTCAAGTACAAGAGGATGAGAAGACAAAGGTAAAGTTTTTGCAAGATCTCATCGACTTAAAATTTAAAATTGAAGAGGCAAAGCAAATTGAAGAAGTTATGACTAGGTAGTTAAAGGCAAAAATGTTGGAATATGAAAAAATGGAATATGAGATTGTCTCTTTGAGGAAGGAAGTGGAAAAATCTAATGATAAGCTAAAAAATAATTGGGTTTGAGAAAAGCACAGAAATATTGGATGATATTATCAAAGCACAGAGATCTTCGGCTATAAAGACTGGACTTGGTTTTGAAGAAAGTAAAAAAAAACAAAAGGAGTCAAGCTCAAAAGGAACAAAGGCATCAAAGAAAATAATTAAAGAAGAGCCTAAGACCTATGTTGATGTGTTGAGAAGTGAAAGCATCAAGTTGGAAGAAAACAAAGCATCATCATGGACCAAGGTCAATTACATAAACAACAATGAGAGAACCATGTGGCCATATACTTCAAGGCAATCAGACAGGTTTCAATATTTTTTAAGGTTATTGATTTTCATGTCACCAATTTTGTCATAAAGCTGTAAATTGTAGGGTCCATGCTAAAAATTATTTTGGCTTCACCAATAGGAATTTCAATTCATTTGCACCTCTCATGGACTACAACATCATTTGTTACAAATGTAATAATTTTGGACATACAACTAAATGGTGTAGAATGGTGTTTCTTGAACTTTTGAAATCAAGTAAGAAGGAGGATGGTCAAACCGTTCAAAAGGATATGTCCTCCAAAGTATATAAAAATAAAATGGAACAAGAAAAGGAGCATAGTAAGTTGGGAGTAGTTTCACTCCTATCTCATCATTGAATGTTTCAGTTAGAGAAGTTATTAAGGTGGCGTTGTCAAGTGTCTTATCCTTTAGCCTCGAGGGGAAGAATTTTAGTAAGGGGGAGCAACTTGTGATCCTATTGTAGTAAAGGAAAATTTCTTTGTAGGATTGCCATCAATGAAAAAGGGGGAGATTGTTAGAATTATTGAGTTTTCATTGATGTTAAAGGCCGACTTGGTTGTTGGCAAACCAGTATGTGCTTGGGCAAAGTTTTTAAGGTAGATTGTTTAGTTGATTTTAATATTTAAACCCAACTTTAAGATATCAAAGGGCTTACTTGATTTTAAAATAAAGATTTAAATATTTAAATCAAAACATTTAAATATTTAAAATAAATATTTTAAACATTAAAGTGATATGGGCCAACCTCTTGGACATAAATTATCTTGAAAAGGTTGCATATAAATACAAAGTGGAAATTCATTTCTAAGTGGAAATTTGATAGAATGTCTTTGATATAAAAGAACAGATGATGATAGGAGAATTCAATGTTTGTGGATGGTGATAGGATAAATTTATGATTGTGGATGGTGATATAGGATTATTCTTCAGACCTAAACAACACAACATAGAAAAGAGTCATTACAAAATTATTATCAAGGAAGTTGTATGGAGGAGATAGTGAATTTGATAGTTTCTCAAATAAGTCATTCACCTTGAAGAGGAGCAAACATTCGATAGCTAGGATGATTTGCAAAAAAGAAACCATTTGACCTACATCATTGTCCACTTGGAGAATATTCACTGATTACAGAAGTGAAAGGAGCCAAGTATTAAAGTTATGTTTTTTTGTAGGGTAGCACCATCTAAGGAGATGTTGAAAATATTCTTCAGTCACCAAGCCAAAGTTAAAAGCCTCTACCCTCATTAGTGCGAAGGTTTCAAATTCACAAAACCTGTTGGAGATTTGAATGTGGGACCCATACCTGGAGGACATGGAAGGAGGCTCCACCTAGACACAATTGCAAAAGATACAGTGGCATCAATAGTATTCGTGACACTGACCGTCGGTTTGATTGCACTATCAGTTGAAAATTTGGAGGAGCAAACATAATAGATGAGTGCACATATACGAAGATCATCAAGAAGACCACAAATTATGTTGCACATACAATGAAGGAAGCTCAAAGCTAGCATGCATACTAAAAGCATCGATTGACATCAATATTTATCTAGCTGTTGGAACTTTAGACATCTTGGAATATTGTGATAACTAAAAAGTATCATTCGAGAAGTGTAAGGACAAGGAAGACCATCACACGAGGAGTGGCGGGTAGAATGACCACCATTGGAAGAATGTCACAGTAATATAGCAGTTGGTTTTGAAAGAATTCAGCATAGAGCATTCAAATTTCTAATAGCCATAGTTAGACGCATCAAGACCATACATAAAAGGAACATTGATGTTGTCACAACAAAAAAATAGTAGAAATACGATGGAAAAGTACTGCAAAGAAGACGTCTAGAAGACCATAAAATAGGTTGTCAAAATTCAACATACAACAAAGTCAAAATCAATCACTTAGCAACATAAGGGAATCACTAGCACCAATCAAGTGAAGGTGAGGGCTTTCAAAGTTGGCATATACACACAAGTGTCATGTGGATATGGAGCAGATTTGAGCAAAGTTTTTAATCAAATTTGGAGTAGACTTGAGAGAGGTTGGTGCCTCAAGAATATTGGTGTCTCCCATAGGTTGGTGCCTACAATTTTGTATAAGAATATTGGTGTCTCCTGTAGGTTGGTGCCTACGTTTTGTACAAGAGGATTGGTGTCTCCTGTGAGTTGGTGCCTGCAAATATTTTGAAATAATAAAAGCAATATTTTGTCATGGTTTTCTCTTGAAAGGGTGTTTCCACGTAAAATAATTGTCTCTTATGTGTGTGGATTTTTGTGCATTGATTCATTATTGCATTCATATTATTGCAGTTATTTTTATGGAAAGAAAAGTTTTATCTTATACTGTTCACCCCCCTCTCAGTATAAGCGTGTGTTTCTTCAATTTTTGCTATAGGTATGAATGCATATTTATAATCTATTCCTTCCTTCTATGGATAGACATTTAGAATGAGTCGTACCTTATATTTATCAAAGGATTTGTCTACCTTGTACTTGATTTTGAAAATCAACTTGTAACATAAGAGTTTCTTTCCTTCTAGCAAATAAATGAGATCCCATGTTTCATTCTTCATCAGAGATGTGTATTTTTCTTCCATGGATTTCTTCCATTATGGTAATCTTAGTGTTTCCTTTACCAAGGCTGATTCTATATTCTCTTTTATAGAAGTCATCAAACCTAAATTTATCTCTTGCTATGTATTACTACAAGTACATGGTCACATGGAAGTTAGATTAGGTGGTCCATCAAACTTAGCATCTTTGAGAGTATTTGTCATCAATTTTGGAGTGTTTCTTTGTTATTATTGAGTAGCCACTATCATTTTTTCTATTGGTTCATAAACCACTTTTGAATCTAACTTAGCTTCTAGAACTTCTTTGTAAAATTCCTCATTTAACTCAATGCTTACAACAGGAGATGTGGCATCATTAGAATCCTTAGTATTTTTTAAAATTCTTCATTAAGTACCACATCTCTATCTATATGAATATTCTTGGTAATTAGATCAATCAATAGATAGGACATGCATGCATGCCTTATTTTCAAATAAATTGAGATGTGCAATTGATGACTTCCTCCTAGACCAAATTTCTTCAAGTATAATTCCTTTAAGTATCTTTATTAACACTATGTTTTGAAGATACACCATAGTAGAAATAGCTTTAACCCAAAACTTCTACTCTAGTCTAGATCCTATGAGCATATAGCAAACATTCCATGATGGAATGGTTTCTTCTCTTAGCAACCCAATTTTTTTATGGGGTGTAGGTAGTAGTAAGCTATTGGTTGATTCTATTTTTGGGTAAGAAACCTAAAAAAAATGTTGGACATATATTACTCTCAATTTGAGTGAAGGACTCAAATATGATGCCCGATTTCTATTTCAACAAGCTTCTTAAAGCATTGGAAATTCATGAGGGCATCTAACTTGAGAGGCAAGAAATATACCCATATCTTCCATGAGTAGTCATCAATAAACAACTAAAAATACATGTGTCCATTATAACTATATGGCATGGGTCTACATAGATTTGTGTGTGACATCTAATTATCCTCTCACTTTGTGAGTATTGAACTCAAAAGGTACTTGTTTCTTGCTAAACAACCTAAGAATACTAGCATTGTGGGTGAACGATTGGGTAGACCGATCATCATATGATGCTTAATTAATTTAAGTATCCTGAACATAGATGTCCATATCTCCTATGCTAGAGTGAGGTAGCATATATTATGAAAACAAATAAGGAGATGATATGACATTAAGAAAAAAAGCCATTATTATAAGAAACAGTTGCTACAAACTTGCCAATTTTTATGATGAAACACCTCTTTTTATCATCAAAAACCTACAATTTAACTTCTATTTCTTGATCCAAAATATTTGATAAAGATTTTGGACAATAAAACATGCTATTTTATTACAATACAATTACAACTTTGATATTTTTACAAATACCCCTTGGGCTACAATTGAAGAACACAAGCTTATATTGAGAGGGGGGGTGAACAATATAAGATCAAATTTACTTTTCTTTTCCAAACAATATTATCCAATATTATCAATATCAATATCAATAGAAGTAATCAAATCAAAGCATAAATCATCACACACAATAGAGACTCCAATTTAACGTGGTTCACCCAATGTGGGCTACTCCACGAAGAAAATATTTCTACTAAAGTTTCTTAATAAATCTTTTGGGAATCACTTCCCTATTACAATGTTTATGGAACTCTATACAAAGGATACAAAAATCCATTAATGCTCTAATTTTTGGATCTCTCTCCACAGGAGAACTCTTTACCATTTTCTATGGTTTGTGGAACTTGATCCGAGAGAACTCTTTCTCCTCAATTGGTTCATGGATCTCTCTCCATAGAATATCTCTACCTTCCCAGCTGCTTCATGGATCATTCTCCATAGGAGAACTCTTTCCCCTTGCTCTGGCTCATGGAACTCTATCCATAGGAGAACTCTTTCCCCTTTGCTCTGGCTTATGATTTTTTAGAAGACTATTGTCCCCACTACACTAGCTTGTGGATATCTCTCCACAAAATACCTATGTACTCACTTAGAAGACCTCTATCCTCATTGCCCTAGCTAATAGATATCTATCCACTAGAGACTACTATCCTCTACTCTATCACCTCCAAATATTTTTATTAACTCTATCTCAAATCTACACCAAACACTGTCCTCGGTCTAGTACAAATATTCTCTAAATATGTCTCAAGTCTAGCACAAATTTGTTCTTAAATCTACACCAAACATTGTCCTCGATCTAGTAAAAATCTACTCTAACTCGGTCTCAGGTCTAGCACAAATCTACACCAAAATCTATCCTCAAATCGATACTCAAGCCTTAACACAAAGCTTGATCCAATCATAAATCAACTATGCTTAGATTTATCCCAAGCCTTAACCCAAAGCTTGAACAAATCAATCAACTCTGCTCTCAAGTCTTCACAAAGACTTGCCTCAATTTTGCTCTCAAGTATTCACCAAGACTTGTCTCAAATCTGCTCTCAAGTCTTCACCAAGACTTACATCAAATATACCTGTAAGATTTCACAAATTATTTCTCAAATCTATCCTTAAGATTTGACAAAATCTTACTCAAATCTATCCAAACACATGCTCAAAACAGCTCACAAGCTATGCTCAATCAATCTCAAATCTTGCACACAATGTTATCAATTGCCTTGTCTAATATTCAAAGTAAATCCTTTAACTTGAAGCAATTTAGACATATTCTATTTAGAATTCATTTAACCTCTATAACATATAGAGAATGATGTACTCTATAAAAAAATCAATATGTTCTACTCAATCATTAAGTCTGTCGCTTTCACAAATATTATTTCTAATGTTTGCACATTAACTTTCAATATCACTCAAAACCAATGCTCCAAAATTTCACTCAATCATTCAATCAATGAAAAACAACTTGCTCACAAACCCTAAACAAGTGTTTTCATACTTCTTCAACCAAGATGCACAATGTGGGTCTCAAGCCCTAACTCAAATAATCCTCAATCTCTAACTCAAATATTCTCTTAATCATTCACCAATAATGCATATGAAAACTCACTCAAACATTTCCAACAATGCTTATCAAACAATCATTTTCACTTCACCTTTGCATTTCACAACATTCAATCAAACAACATTTTAATCATAAGGATGATGTGCCCATACATTTTGTTTTTATGGAGATATGTCTTCAAAACCTGTCTTAATCACAATCAAATCCTCTTTGCCAATTTCAAGGTTAGATAGCAACAACCTATCTCAAAATATCCTCACAAATATTCTCCTCAATAATTATTTCACCATACAAAAAATATCAAGTCTCAAGTACACCTTATAATCTCCAAACTTCTCAAAATAATATTCAATACATAAAAATAAAATTCCTTTGTTAACACCTTATAAACTCCAAACTTCACAAAATAACATTCAACATATAAAAATCAACTTCTTGTGTTAACACCTTATAACTCCAATATTCACAAAATAATATTCAACATATAAAAATTAAATTCCTTTGTTAACACCTTATAACTCCAATCGCTTTATTTTCTTAAGCAACAAAAATAAAATATTTTCAATTAACCTTATGACTCCCTATTCATTCCACCTTTGCAAAAATAATCACGTGGCCTCTATGTAATTTGCGCCTTTCAAAACCTTGGCAAAAATTAAAATCAAAGCACTTACCTTATAAATGTTGGCCCACGTCTTCAAAAAAATTATTGTGTCCTTTATGACTGCACCCAAAATCAAACCCGAGATCAGCCACCGTTGTATTGCATTAGCCCAAGGCTAAGCTACCACTTGGGCTACACGCCCACACAACACTCAAAGTGCACAATCCACTATTAATGCCTTACCTTTTGCAAATTTTGAGAACAACCAAAAACCTTTGTTGTGTGTCAAGATGAAGGGGATGTGAATCGAACCCACAACTTGCCCCATGTAAACATATTAACCAACCTTCAACCACCGTCTGTGCTACCCAGTGCCTTGGAATAATTTTGGTGCTCCACATGGATTTAAAAAAATATCTACCTCTTTAAATTTTACAACACACGAATCCTCTTCTCCCTTCATAATGCAGCGCATGATTATTTCATTAACTTAGGCATTCAAAAATTGCATTGAGATTGAAATGAAAATCATTTCCCCATTTTTATACATTGTCCTTTGCACTCCAACACGTCGGCTTATGCGATTTTGAATTTTAATTCGAATTTTAAATTTAAACCTTTGGCGCCTTATGATTATTTAAATTAAAATTTTAACCATAGGTTAAAATATTTTAATTTAAATAAATTAAATATTAACCTTTATAATTTGCTCAATGGGTCTTTTCAAGGATATATTTTTTTAATGATT
The DNA here is from genome assembly GCA_028583015.1 of Wollemia nobilis. Lineage (NCBI taxonomy): Eukaryota > Viridiplantae > Streptophyta > Pinopsida > Araucariales > Araucariaceae > Wollemia > Wollemia nobilis. Next base: position 10,181,983 of record JAQPPZ010002169.1, read on the forward strand.
CCTTGGACCTCATTTTTCTTCACCTCATATTTTTTCCTGAAATATTATAATATTATTATTTCTTTTAAAACCTGATTCTCTTTCCTTGGGTCTTCTACCTTTTAGGATTCTTTAGGTATATAATATTTAAAATAAATATTATATCCTTTTTCTTTTAACCACTTCCTTGTATTTTGTAAAATCAACCTTGTGACATAAAATGACAACAAAACTGGACATCAACCTCTTGACATCAATGACAACAAAACTTGCTCAAATTTCCAATAATCTCCCCCTTTGTCATTGATGGCAACCCTTTTTTTGTAAACATTCCTTTTACTTTTTCAGTTCTACTCCCCCTGATTGAATGCTCTCCCCCTAACTCAAATCTCTCCCCCTTTGAAATCAATGGCAAAGGACAACCTTTGGGTCTAAATATAAGACTCTTAGCGTAGCCCCCTCCCCACATCCTTTCCTTGAGGTGATTAATTTTGGGATGGAAGTATTTCTACTCCCAGCATACAATGCTATTTTTCTTTGTCCATCTTCTTAAACTGACCCTTCTTATTCCTTTGAGTGTTCCTATTCCTGCTTGTCTATGGAAATTCTGCTCTATACCACTTAGCCATATGCCCAATATTATTGCACTTATAATACTTAATGTTGTAGTTTCTTGAAGGTGCAAATATTTTGAAGTTCCTCTTGGTGAAGCCATATCCATTCCTATCATGAAACCTGCAATTAACTACCCTATTACCAAACTGATTACAAGAGTGAAAATACCCTTGAAAGAGATGCTCATTTTTGAAATTTCTCTTAGTGAAACCATATTCTTTCTTTCCATGTGTCATGCACTGCATAGCCTTGTGTCCAAACCTGTGACATGAGAAGCAACATCCATTGAAGAAATATTGCCTTGACCCCATTGGTCTCTTAGTCTCTTCTTCCCTGTGATGTTTCCTATTCCATTTGTTCCTTATTTGTGCATTGTTCCTTTCCTTGTTGAACTTTCTATTTTCCAACTTATCCTCAAAAGTCTCACTTTCTCTTTCACTCTCTTCTTCTGAAGCTTCTTCTTCTTTGGAGCTTGAGATTGACTCATCTCCTTGTTCTCTACGTTCCTTTTCAAAACCAAGTCCTATCCTTTTTGATGAAGATATTTGTACATTTATAATCTTATCCCAGGTCTTTGAGCTTCTCCCAAACCTGTGTAGCTTGTATTTATAATCTTTTACTTCCTTAGTGAAGCTACCTCATGCTCTAATATTTCACATTTTAAAAATTTTACCTCTAATTTCTCTTTAAATATCCTTGTCTTAGCTATTGAATTTTTTAGATCTTGTATAAGCTTTCCTTTCTCTTCATCACATTATTGAAATTAAAGCTTGAGTTTTAAGTTCTAATTTCTTACCTTTCTTAATTCCTTGAGAGTAGAAATAAGCTCACCTTCAAGATCAACTTCTCCTTCCTCTTAATTTTTTAATTCTTCCTCTACTCCTTTGTCTTCAAGAGCATCTTCATTCCTTTTCGATTTATCTTCAATAGGAGCACTTCCTTCTTCTTCTATTGCCAAAAGGAGACTTTATTCTTCTATATATTCAAGAGCATATTCATATTCATCTTCAATTAAACTGAACCCATTCTTTGTGCAATGATATTCAAGATGACCAAAGTTACCACACCTAAAAAACTTGAGAGTTATTAGTTCCCTTTTTGCTTTTTTAGCATTTTCTTTTTCTACTGTCAGAAATAGCATTTCTTCTTCTTCATTATATGAGGATATTCCATCACTATAACTTGAACTATTTCCTATCTAATCTGCATAAAAACTCTTCTTATGCCTTTGGAAAAAATTCTTTCCTTTCTTGCCTTGTCCATCCCTGCTTTTCTTTTGATACTTGTATTTTCCTACTTCCCTGTTCTTATGATCCTGTTTCTCTTCACCATTGCTATTTCTAGCTTCTGTACAATCCAATGCATAGTGACCATATTTACCACAATTAAAACACTTAACTATTTTTGTACCTTTATGCTTTCTTGTGTCCTTGTTCCTTCTGCCATAATTTGCTTCTTCATCACTGGATAGCTAATTACTTGAATTTGGATTCTTATCCTTTGTCTTCTTTGTAATTTTGAAGACTGCTTCTTTCTGGAGGATAAGATCATTTACTATTATCATCTCAAAAGCTATGAGAGTTACTTGTAACTCATCCCTTGTCAGAGTTTCAATATCTTTTGTTTCTTCTATGGTTGAAATCTTTTTACTATGCCTCTTAGAAAGTGACCTTAAATTATTTGGATAAACACATGATTCTTCAAATTTAAACCCAAGTCCTTGCATGGGGTTAAAAACCTCATCCACATAGAGTAAGTAGGTAGCAATTTATTTCTCATCCTTCATATTTAGGTCTTCAAATGTTTTCTTATGATTTTGCAATTTTTCCATCTTGAACTTTTTGTCTCCCTCATATGTTTTCTTCAACTTTTTCCAAATCTCTTTTGCTGATGTGCAATGCATAACTTTTCCAAACTTGGATTCACATAAACCACTTAATATTGCATTCATTGCCTTTAAATTATTTAGATGTAGAAGCTTACCATATTTATCTATAGGAGGAGTAGCTGGAGGTATATACCCATCCTCAACTACTTGCCAATATCATTTCCTTGTGCCATTAGGTAAATATTCATTCTTACACTCCAGAATGTGTAATTATTTTTATCAAATAATGGTGCCTTATTTCCTGAAGATCCACTCTGAGAATTAATTTGTGTCCTATAAGCTTTTTCTTTAAGTTGTTAAACTCTTCCGAAGGAACCCACTCTGATACAAATTGAAGAACACAAGATTATACTGAGAGGGGGGTGAGTAGTATAAGATCAAATTTTACTTTTCTTTCTCAAACAATATTATCCAATATTATCAATGGCAATATCAATAGCAGTAATCAAAGCAATGCACAAATCATCACACATAATAGAGACACCAATTTAACGTGGTTCACCCAATGTGGGCTACTCCACGAAGAAAATATTTCTACTAATTTTTTCTCAAAAAATATCTTGGGAATCACTTCCCTATTACAATATTTATGGACCTCTATCCAAAGGATACACCAATCACCTAATACCCTGATTTATGGATCTCTCTCCACAGGATAACTCTTTCCCATTTTATCTGGTTTGTGGAACTTGACCTAGGAGAACTCTTTCTCCTAAATTCGTTCATGGATCTCTCTCCACAAAATAACTCTATCTTCCAAACTATTTAATGGATCACTCTCCATAGGATAACTCTTTCCCCTTACTCTGGTTCATGGAACTCTATTCATAGGAGAACTCTTTCCCCTCTACTCTGGCTGATGACCTTCTAGAAGACTATTATTCCCACTACACTAGCTTATGGATCTCTCTCCACAAAAAAATTCTTTCCTCACTCATAAGACCTCTACCCTCACTACCTTGGCTAATGGATCTCTATCCACTGGAGACTACTATCCTCTACTTTGTCACCTCCAAAGATTACTCTTAACTCTATCTCAAATCTGCACCAAACACTATCCTCGATCTAGTACAAATTTTCTCTAACTCTATCTCAGGTCTAGCACAAATATGCTCTCAAATCTGCACCAAAATTTGTCCTCAAATCTATCCTCAAGCCTTAACACAAATATTGATCCAATAAAAAATCAACTTTGCTTAGATTTAACCCAAGCCTTAACCCAAATATTGAACAAATCAATCAAATCTACTCTCAAGTCTTCACAAAGACTTGCCTCAATTTTGCTCTCAAGTCTTCACCAAGACTTGTCTCAAATCTGCTCTCAAGTCTTCACCAAGACTTACCTCAAATTTTCCTAAAATCTTTCACAAAAATTTGCTCAAATATGTCCTTAAGCTTTAATAAAAGCTTACTAAAATCTGTCCAAACACATGCTCAAACAACTCACAAGCTATGCTCAATAAATCTTAAATATTGCACACAATTTTATCAATTGCCTTGTCTAATATTCAAAGTAAATCCTTTAACTTGAAAAATTTTAAACATATTCTACTCATAATTTATTTAACCTCTGGAACATATAGAGAATGATGTACTCTATCAAAAACTCATCTGCTTATTGTGGTGCAGTGGTAAATGCCTTGGGCGCTGGTAGAGGCCGACCCAGGTTCCATTCCCCTTGTCTCGATCCTACAGATATATGGTATAGTTAGGAATGTCCTATGTCTTGGTAGAGGCCGACAAGGCTCCATTCCTCCTATGCCCAACCTGTTGAAAGTGGCACCTTGAAAGGGGTGTTTTCCACTATAAATTAGTTCCATTCTAGATCTGTTTTTTGTGGTACAGTGGTAAATAACCTAGGTGCTGGTAGAGGTCGACCCAGGTTCCATTCCCCTTGTCTCCATCTTGCAGATATATGGTATAGTTAGGAATGTCCTATGTTTTGGTAGAGGTCGACAAGGCTCCATTCCTCCTATGCCCAACCTGTTGAAAGTGGCACCTTGAAAGGGGTGTTTTCCACTATAAATTAGTTTTGGGATACCCCTGCCTCCTTGGGTCTTACCCGAAAGTGGCATCCCTTTTGGGATGTTTTCCACAAAAAAAAAAAACTCAATATGTTATACTCAATTATTAAGTCCGTCGCTTTCACAAATCTAAATTCTAATGTTTGCACATTCACTTTCAATATCACTCAAAACCAATTCTCAAGAATTTCACTCAATCATTCAATCAATGAAACACAACTTGCTCACAAACCCTAAACAAGTGTTTTCATACTTCTTCAACCAAGATGCACAATGTGGGTCTCAAGCCCTAACTCAAATAATCCTCAATATCTAACTCAAATATTCTCTTAATCATTCACCAATCATGCATATGAAAACTCACTCAAACATTTCCAACAATGCTTATCAAATAATCATTTTCACTCTACCTTTGCATTTCAAAACATTCAATCAAACAACATTTTAATCATAAGGATGATGTGCCCATACATTTTTTTTAATTTTTTTTGGTAAGTTGGAATTATATTACAAGCGGGTTTTGAAAGGGTCCCAAAAACCTTCTTACAACAGGTCAAAAGACCAAACCGAGGGTTAAAACCCAAATGACACATCCCACCCAGTGGGAGACTCATTACAAGGATGAAGATAAAATCCCGTCTAGCGGGAAACATCCGAAGACCACCACAAAGGAAATCCTGCTCAATAGGAAAAATCGACAGTCAAAAAGGGGAAATCCTGCCCAGCGGGGACCCTAGCAAATTTAAAAACCTTCCCAATAGGGAAAACAACAGAAAAAATTACAATCCCGCCTCATGGGGAAAAAACCGCACAATCTGGAAATCCTGCCACATGGAGAAAACAAGCATGTTTAGGAATCCTGCCAAGCTAGAAAGGCACACAAACCCTAAACCAGCATGTTTGAGAAATCCCGCCTAGCGGGAAAACCAGCAAAATTGAAAGATCTCGCCTGTGGGAAAACCACCAAACCAACCCTAAACCGGGTGTGAAGGGTCCCACCCAACGAGGATAAAAAATCCAGCAGCAAGGGAAGGTCCCGCCCCATGGGAAACCCAATAACAACAAGAAAACCTGCCTTGTGAGAAAAAATAGCAGCATGCTTAGAATACTGCCTTCATAGAAACTAGCAAGAGAAGGCAAAATTTCCCAATGGGAAAAACCAGCAGTACGCCCAAGACCTGCAGACAAACCCACGACCCCCCATCGAGGAAAACCAGCACGCCTTGAACCTACAAAAAATCCTACGAACTCGTGGATCTCACCCATCGGGAAAACTAGCAACATGCCCAGAAGAACACAACCCCTGCCTAATAGGAACCCCGATCTGGGATGCAAGCTACAGAGGAGAGACAGGGAAGCTGTCCTGAGAGCGTCCATGACTGAGAAGGAATTTGATGGGTAGAAAAAATAGCGAAAGCCATTGCATTGTAAGAACTTGAGCCCCCATCCCAAGATCAAACCCTACAAGGAAACAAGCCATTAAAACCACCATCAAGAAAAATTCTAGCCCCACCATTGTCTGTCAGGGAATGGATCCAAGGAGAGATGTAGTTGCATGCATGGGCACCCCCCCAGGACCCAAAAAATAAACTACAGAAAGATCCCTGAGATCCATCCATAAGAACAAACAAACCCCAGATCTACAAGGAGATCCCGAAGACAAGGGTTTCATGGGGTGACTGGGAAAACCATCTACGGGAAAAGGCACCCCCCAAAGCCAAAAGAACGCAAATGAAGATCCCGAGCAGCAACCAAAAAACCAGAGCCAACCCTCTTCCAATAGCCCCGAAAGCACACTGGAAACCCGTCAAACCAGGAAACTCAGGGCAAGAAACCACCAAACCCTCCTTGCAGACCAACAACCCCACCAAAAGGGAAACCTAAGAAAATAGGGGAACCTAGAAACTAGGCCTGAGAGCCAACCCGAGAGGGGGGCAGGGAAAAGGAGAAGTGGGACTGGTCAGTCCAAGGGAACCTGGAGCTGGAGCCATCGCCCATACATTTTTTTTATGGAGATATGTCTTCAAAAACTTTCTTAATCAAAATCAAATCCTCTTTACCAATTTCAAGGTTAGATAGCAACAACCTATCTCAAAATCTCCTCACAAATATTCTCCTTAATAATTATTTCACCATACAAAAAATATAAAGTCTCAAGTACACCTTATAATATCCAAACTTCTCAAAATAATATTTAATACATAAAAATAAAATTCCTTTGTTAACACCTTATAAACTCCAAACTTCACAAAATAACATTCAACATATAAAAATCAACTTCTTGTGTTAACACCTTATAACTCCAATCTTCACAAAATAACATTCAACATATAAAAATTAAATTCCTTTGTTAACACCTTATAACTCCAATCCCTTTATTTTCTTAAGCAACAAAAATAAAAATATTTTCAATTAACCTTATGACTCCCTATGCATTCCACCTTTACAAAAATAATCGCATGGTCTTTATGTAATTTGCACCTTTCAAAACCTTGGTAAAAATTAAAATCAAAGTGCTTACCTTATAAATGCTCACCCACCTCTTCACAAAAATTATTGCCCCCTTTATGACTGCACCCAAACTCAAACCCATGACCAGCTACCACCACAATGCCTTACCCCAAAGCTAAGCTGCCACCTGGGCTACATGCCCACACAAAACTCAAAGCACACGGTCCACTATTAATGCCTTGCCTTTTGCGAATTTAAAAAAAAACCAAAAACCTTTGCTATGTGTGAAAATGAAGGGGACATGAATTGAACCCATGACTTGCCTTGTGCAAACATCTTAAATAGCTTTCAACCACCGTCTGCGCTACCCAAAACCTTGGAATTGTTTTGGTTCTCCACACGGATTTAAACAAATATCTGCCTCTTTAAATTTTACAATACATGAACCTCTTCTCCCTTCACAATGCAACGCATGATTATTTCATTAACTTAGGTATTCAAAAAATTGCATTGATGTTGAAGTGAAAATCATTTCCCCCTTTTTATATTTTTTCATTTGCACTCCAACACGTTGGCTTATGCGATTTCAAATTTTAGTTCGAATTTTAAATTTAAACCTTTGGTGCCTTATGATTATTTAAAATAAAATTTTAACCATAGGTTAAAATATTTTAATTTAAATAAATTAAATATTAACCTTTATAATCTGCTCCATGGGTCTTTTCAAGGATATATTTTTAATGATTCCTTGGACCTCATCTTGCTTCACCTCATCCTTTTTCCCGAAATATTATAATATTATTATTTCTTTTTAAACCTGCTTCTCTTTCCTTGGGTCTTCTACCTTTTAGGCTTCTTTAGGTATATAATATTTAAAATAAATATTATATCCTTTTTCTTTTAACCACTTCCTTGCCTTTTGGAAAATCAACCTTGTGACATCAAATGACAACAAAACTAGACATCAACCTCTTGACATCAATGACAACAAAACTTGCTCAAATTTCCAACAACAATGATGTTTTTCCAATGAGGAATCCATTTTCAATACACTTTCTAGCACTCTAGATTTCTTTGAACCAACTTAAGAGGAGGTAGGCTTAGATACCACTACTAGTTGAGTAGAGTATCCAAACCTACACAATAAAAACACTTATTAGTAGCACCTATTGGGTTGACCTAAGTTGGACCCAAGCTCATGAAAGGGGTAAACAATAAACTTAAATCAATGCATTAAATAGAGCTAAAAAAAGCTAAAAATATAGTAAAACTATCTTATTCACCTCTATAACTAATCTACTATGATGAATCTAACTGCAACTAGACTTCAAAAGGAATCATCCCTATTGGGATGATTCTAGCTTTAAACCATCCCTATCTAGAAAATTTCTATTGAGTTGACCCTAATAAAATTTCCTTCAATGGAAATCTTCTGCTGGTTGTTAGGTAGCTTTGATTTGAATTTGGTGCTTGTTTGAATATGAATTTGCAACTTGTTCACAAAATAAGGGTATGCATAAAGAGGTACAATATGCTATCCATGGGGTTAGCACAAGCAGATATGGGTTTTCTCAATGCATATAAATGGGTGCTGGAGTAATTTTGGCAAACTTTCTCTAAGCATCTATATCATTTCTCTAAATGAAAGAAAAAGGGAGGCTATTTATAGATTTTTCTAAGGGTTGGGGGGTGGTGAGGTGGAGGTGAGGTGGCATGGGTGCACCATGCCTCATCAATGTTTTTGGGTGGAGGAAGTCCTCACCCCACCCATATGCATTAAATGAGCATGGGTGCACCATGCCCCATTAATGGATAGTGTAGCACCCTAAAATTTGCGTAGTTAAACCCTTAGTAAAATATAAAAGATAAAAAATTAAATTAAAAACCCAAAACTACCCCAAAACCACCCCAAAACCACTTGTTACCCACTTCCCTTATTTTTCATGACATTTTAAGGATTTGTTTTGACCGTTGGACGATATCGTCGCATATCAGATGAAATCATCCCCGATCTGACAAATTCATCTGGAACAGAGCGTCTAGACGATTTCATCCTAAAACTAAATTTTCATAATTAGCTTCTATTTCAACAACCTCTCCAACTTTGGCAGAAGCGCGTCTGCACAGTTGGAGATTTCCCCGTTGGATATCTCCCAAATTGGGATGATCTCCAACCTTCTAGCCTCCCCCTAATCCTATATAAACTAGGATTTTTCTAGTTTATCCCCCCTGACTCTCATGAACCCCCTAGATGACAGATTTCCTTATAGATTTAGTTCCTTATACGCTAGAGCATCCTCGCACTACTGTCTACATTCTGTATTTTGTGTTTTCTTGCAGGAACTCTACTATTTTTCAGTCGAAGCTAGCTCGGATCGTCGCAACCAATCCTGAACGATTTCAAATGATCTTGTCGAGGAGCGCAGATGATCTCATATGATTGGAGGTGATCCTGACTGTAGTCCATATTGGGGGCAATCAGAGCCTGGAGTTTGCATTTTCTTAAATTGTTTCTGTATTTTCCCATTGTAATTTTACATTATCTTAAGTTATTATGTTTATGCATCTTGGAGTTCACCTCATTTAGCATAATCGCATGATAAAGTTAAAATCAAACATTAAATCTATTGCATTTCTCTTGTTTTTTATTTAAAATCCATTATTTAGGCACATTTACTATTATTGCTATCATTCGTCGTTGCTTCTGTAGTTGCATATTTGGTATTTTGTATCTATTTTTGTGATTGCAGGTTTCTGATGAATTCGTCAGATTTCAGACGATTCTTTCTGATCTCAGATGATCGACTATGATTTATGATGATTATGTGAAATATCAGACAATTATGTACAATTTGAGACGATCTAGACTGCTACAAAACTTAGAATCTCCACTAGACATCTGGAATCAGGTATGTACTGTTCTAGTTAGCATATTATTTGTGTTTAGCACTCATTTCTACTTATGTATCCATTTAAATTAGTATTGGCATATAGAATAGTTTAGATTCATCTTGGCAAAACCTAGGAGTTGAATTATTAAAGTACAAAATAAACACATTAAACCCATTCTCAACTTAGGCATGGAAACTGCCACTCAAAAGTTTCCTGGTGAACCCACCATCTGTCGATAATTCACCTTTATACTCCTCCCCCGAGAGGCAGGACCTTCAAAGGGCCTCTCAGTCCGAGGTATTGTCCCATACTTCTCGCATCCCCATTCTGGGCGCGGATCCTATAACCTGAGGGTAAGGATGCAAAAAATTTGGAGCGATACATTTTGGTGAACCCGACGTGAAACAAAAAACCTTTTGAAAACAAACCAAAAAAAAAACAAAAACATAAATGCATTTAGAATAAATGATTGCATATCATATTTAGATGGTAGATTATAACAAAATATGAGTTGTCACCATTAATGTTGAGAATCAATTAGCAGCTATAGAGATTACTTCTATGCTTAGAGTACCTCAAACAAATAGGGTTCAACCTTTGTGGGATGAACTTGATAGGAGATTGGGTATCATTGGATCGAGGGCAACAAAACTTAGGCAAATTAAGAGGTTTGTCCTAGATGGAATCTTGGATCCTGATCAAGTGACCCTATATCATGAACTTCAAAGAGCTTGCCATAGGTGGTTAGCAGATAAAAGAGCCCATGTGTCTTCAGAGCTATACACCTTTGAGGAATACCTCGAGAATGCAATTGTAGTACATAAATTTCTATCTCATATAGAGGATCAAGAGGTTGTTTTTACGGATAGAAAAAGATGGTATAGAGTTCCTAGAGTTGTGTTATATCGAGAGTATTGCCATGAAATCTATTTTTATAAATCAGAGTCAGAAGTAGATAATATCACTATAGCACATGTTATCAAGTTCTTGAAAAGTCATTTCCAATTTGAAGAGGAGCATTTCATGACTCTTGATGAACTTGATCCTATCAATGAAATCTATAAACTATTTATAGAAAACTAAGCCATTCATTTATTATTGTTATTTCTTGCATTTAGTGTGCTGTTTGTTGTCTTTGTAAACATAATATATATATATATATATATATATATTAAAAAAAATAAAAAAAATAAAGTCATAAAAAAAATCAAAACATTTTCTTTTAAGCAGTATAGTACGTATATAATTAAAATATATACCTCCCAAATTTGTTGCAAATATATTAATATACATATTTGCTAAAATCTAAATTTACACATAATGACTAAACTCAGAAATGGAAAATAAACAGAAGTAGAAGAAGATTGGTTAAGAAAACCAGAAAATAACCCATATGTCCTTCCTGAAGACCCAATTCAGGAAGAAGGAACCTTCGACCAACAAGAAGAAATATTTGCTGTAGGAAATGAACAAAAAGAAAATGATAGAAAGGAAGGATCCTCATCCCCTCAAATATCTCCAGAAGGAGCTGTTACTTTTGAGAACATGGAACATTTTTGGAAGTTCCTCAGTACTAATATTGGCACTCTTAATAGAGCAATCCATATGGACAAAGATCAAATTAGTGACACTCAAGCAACCCTAGAAGACATATATCACACACGCACTAATCCTTTGTCCTTCGTTGATCAAGAAAGTGATCAAGATGGACCATCCAATTTGGATATGGCCGCTATGATCCAGAACATGCAACAACAATAGGTTGTAGCAGTGTGAACACATAGTCAGCTTAGTGGTTAGGCTAGGTTAGTTTAGTTGTCGAAAAATGATTTTAATGTCGGCATGATTTTTTAATTTGAATATCTCTTCTTTCCCTTATCCCTCCATTCCCTCCTATATTCCCTCTTCCTCCTTATCACTCCACCTCCTTTCCCCTTATTCCTCCAACCTCCCTTCTTTTCCTCTCCGTCGACTTCCTCCCTTCCCTCTTCATATAAATTAGTGGCTATTTCCTATGTTCTATTAATTTGTTGTAATAGGCTCTGCATAATAAGAATAATCAAGCATTATTTTATTGCCACCTTATCCGATTTCTAGATTTGGTATCAGAGCAGGGTCGAGCAAGCATGTTGGGCATGAATCCCGAGGTCGCACGATGACTAGCTGGCGAGCGTGCTGGGCACGTATCTCGAGGGTGCATCGTGTTCGAGGAGCTGGGTGATCGGATCGAGGAGGTGGCAGAGCGTAGAGCTGGGCATGCATTTCGAGGTGACACATGGCAGAGCAGTCGTAGAGCGGACAACTGATGTGGACACGTAGATCGAGGAGCTGAGGTGGACGCTGACGTGGCGATAGCTGACACGTGGTGGGCGTTGACAGAGTGATGACTGGGTGAACCTAAAGCTGACGTGGCAAGCGCTGACAAAGCACTGACTAGGCAAACCGATAGCTGATGTGGCGAGTAGAGGTGGCGAGCTAACATGGCGGTTTGAGCATGTGGTGACGTGGCAAAAATTGGTTTGTCCACGTGGCAAAAGCGGATTTGCCTGAAGCAGTTTACGTGGCAGACGTAGATTTTTTGAGGAGCAAGCACAGAGTTGAGGAGCGATTGCCCGAAGGCAATCGACCTTACATGCGCTCGCGCGCATATTAGAAGGCCGTTTTGCCTTCTTCCCACTGCATGTGGGATAAATCCTCGATTATTATTTTTTATTAAAAAAAAAAAAAAAAACTGCCGCCCATCCGCTATAAGGAACAACAAGTTCCTTTGTTCTCCAGCCGAAGCGGGTAGCGTAGGCGGTTGAGACTCTTGCTTGCGGAATAGAGGTCCCGGGGTCGAATCCCCCGAGGTGTAAAAAAAAAGTTTTATTTTTATTTTTTTTGTTTTCGCCGGAAGTCGACGGGTTTAAGACGGCGGAGGTTTGCATTCCTCTCATCGGAGCCGTGTGGTGCAGCGGCTAGTGCTTGCGGGTAGGAAGCGGAGGTCCTTAGTTCGAATCCCGTCGGGGATTTCGCAAAAAAAAAAGGTTTTTTTTATTTAATTTTTCATTATTTGTTTTTTAATTAAAAGTTTTTAAAAATTATTTAATAATTTCCATATATATTTTATTATTATGTTTTTTAAATAAAATTTTATTTAAAAAAATTAAAATATATATATAGGAAATTGTTAAAATTTTTTCTAAGGACTTTATTAAAACAAATTTTGGAAAATTGTTTAAAAAAATTAAAAGGGTGAAAAGTTTTTTTATGGCATCATTATTGTAACCCAGTGCATGCGGTGAAATTTTGGGTAGATGATTCGGTCATCCGGATGCTATTATGCATTGCTCTCTCGTTGAGAAGAGAGAATCCTGATTCCTTTGACAAGAAAGTCCGATGAGAGTGGACTTCATACAGTGTTTTGTCAGTTGGAAAACCAAGTGATTGCACATCAGAGAAAACCAGATTCTGGATACGAGGCAGATTCTAAAGATAATATCTTCGGGCAAAGAGTAGTTGAATCCGATACGGTTGAAACAGTACCTAAAGGACAATCAAGTGAGTTATACTCCTACAGTTCCTGAAGTCAAAACGAGTGAGAGCTATACACCTCGCTCTCCTGATTCAGAACCAGTAGAAGCAGAAGCAAAAGAACCAGTGGAGGTGAAACCATCAATTGAAGAACGAGTTGTTCTCAAAAGGCATCTTGAGTCAGCAACAGCAGCAAAAGAAGTCATTATAATCAGTGACGACGAAGCAGACAACTTCACCTTTCCAATTTTGGGAAATCCTCAAGAAGAAGAATGCCAAATCAGTGAGCATTTTAAGAAAGCTAGATTTGATTTAAATTAGTAAATTAGTGATCTATTTTGTACTTCTTTGTATAGATTGTTTGAAGTTGAAATAAAAGTTGCTTTCTAAAATGGCTTCCAATACTAGTTTACCAATCCCTGAGTTCAATGGTGGTGATTACGAGTATTGGTCAATTAAAATGAAAACTCTATTGATTGGCAAAGGTCTTTGGGATGTGATTGAAGAGGGATATATTGAACCTTCAGCTGCTGAGTGGGCAGTTTTGAGTGGTGCTGATAAAAGGGCTAGAAAAGAAGCACAGAAGAATAATTCTTTTGCCCTTTATCACATTCATGCCGCCCTTGATAAAAGTATTTTCCCTAGAATAGCTTCTTTTAAAACTGTTGAATCTGCTTGGAATGCTTTACAAGAAAGTTATAGGGGTAGTGACCAAGTCAAACAAGTTAAACTCCAAACCTTGAAAAGAGAGTTTGAAACTCTTAAAATGCAAGAAAATGAAAAGGTTGGTGATTACTGTGTGCGTTGGAAAGTCGTAGTAGATAAGATGGTCACTTTAGGAGAAGATGTAAAGCCTGAAGTTATAGTGAAGAAAGTGTTGAGGACACTTCTTCCTAAGTGGAATTCAGTTGCAATAATTATAGAGGAATCTAAAGACCTAACTTCTCTATCTTTTGAAACCCTCATTGGCTCACTTCTCTCACATGAGGAGAGATTACAGCCAACTCCTTCCATGAGTCATGGAGGAGATGATAAAGCCTTTGCTTCTCAAGAAGGTAGAGGTAGAGGTCGTGGTAGAGGAAAGTATAGAGGAAGAGGCAGAAATAATTAGAGAGGTGGAACTCCTAATAGAGGAGGAAATCAGAACAGAGGAGGATTCTCAAACAATAGTGAACAGTAGCAGAATAGAGGAGGATAATAAAATAGAGGGAAACAATCAGGCAGAGGTAAAGGAGGAGATAAGTCAAAACAATATTGCTACAATTGTGGCAAACTTGGCCATTATGCTCATGACTGTTGGACTAAGACTTCACAAGGAGCTAGTAGCAACCAGAGCAGTCAGTTTGGAAACTTTGGAGAAGAGGAAGAGGCCACAAATCTCTTTCTCTCATATGGTCAAGCGAGATCAGAACATGAATGATACATGGATCTTGGACACTCGGTGTTCAAACCATATGAGTGGCAAAGAAGAGCTCTTTGCTACTCTAAATTCCTCCTACAAATCCAACATCAAATTGGGAGATGATAAATCATTGGCAGTAGAAGGCATTGGAGCTATGGTAGTTCCAACTAAAGAAGGAGTCAAACAAGTAAGTGATATCTATTATACACCCCATCTCCAACATAATCTTTTAAGTGTTGGTCAAATGTTAGAAAAGAACTACAAGTTGCTTTTTGATGAGGGTAAATGCACTATTTTTGATAAAAATAACAATAATAGAATCATTACTCAAGTGCCAATGTCAAAGAATAGATTGTTTCCTTTAAAGTTTGGCCATCCAGGGGGAGATAAGTTAGCAAGTGTTGCTATTTCCAATCCAAGTGTTCTATGGCACTTGAGATATGGCCATTTGAATTCTGCTAGTTTGAAAATGCTAACTTCCCAAGCCATGGTCACTGGACTTCCTAAAGTTTAGGATAGTAAAGAAGTCTGTGAAGGGTGTGCTCTTGGAAAGCATGCCAGATCAAAATTTCCTCATGGACAAGCATGGCGGGCCAGCTATCCACTCCAACTAGTGCATACCGACATCCGTGGTCCGATGCGGACACGAGTGCGGGTAACAACTCTTACTTTCTACTCTTTATTGATGATTATACTAGAATGTCTTTGGATATATTTTTTGAAACATAAGGATGAAGCATATGAATGCTTTATCGATTTCAAAACAAGAGTTGAAAGTGAGAGTAGATATTTTGTAAAATGTCTTCGATCAGATAGGGGAGGAGAATACTCCTCTAATGAGTTTGTGAATTTTTGTAAGCAACATGGCATTAAGAGGTAGTTCATTGCTGCCTACACTCCACAACAGAATGGTGTCGCAGAGAGGAAGAATCGCACCATTGTGGAGATGGCAAGGTCTATGCTTCAGACGAAGCATTTGACTAATTCATATTGGGTAGATGCAACCAAGACCAGCGTATATATCTTGAATAGAAGTCCTACTTCAAGTTTGAAAGGACTGACACCTTACCAAGCTTGGTATGGTAAAAAGCCAAATGTTAAGCATTTTAGAGTGTTTGGCTCGCTAGCCTATTCTCACATTCCTGATGAGCTTAGGAAGAAGCTCGATCCAAAGAGTCAGGCATGTATCTTTGTAGGATACTATGAGAATACAAAAGCTTATAGACTCTACAATCCTAGGACTAGAAAGTTTGTGATTTCTAGGGATGTAATTTTTGATGAAGGGGGAGAATGGGGTAAGCCCCAAATATTCAATGATGTTGAATCCATTGATGTAGTTTCTAAGAAGGTGCAACAACAGACACCATAGAAAGGAAAGCAGTCTCCTCCAACAAGTCCAAGTTCATCTTTTGATTCCTCTTCTTCACCAAGTCCTTCTCCACAGCGATCTGTACGTTCCTCACCAATGGACATTGATTCTCCATCCAAAGGTAAGAGAACTCTACAGTATCATCCATCATCTCAGATGTTGGATAAAATTTTTTCAAGAAGATACACTAGGAGTCAAGCTAGTGAAATGGATTCTATTTTACACAGATTAGAAAGTATGCACCTCTATGGTGATGATATCTCCCAGCAGGAACCTAGGGGAGATCAAGTTAACTATGCTTTGTTAACTAGTGCATAGCTTGAACCTTCTAGTTATGAGAAGGCATGTACTCAAAAAATTTGGCAAGATGCCATGAAAGAGGAGATAACCTCTATAAAAAACAACGACACTTGGGAGCTGGTAAAGCTTCCTAAAGGCAAGAAATGTGTTGGATGTAAGTGGGTCTACAAGACCAAGTTTAATGTTGATGGTAGCATTGAAATGCACAAGGTGAGACTAGTTGCAAAGGGATTCACTCAAAAATATGGAGTTGATTATGAAGAGACTTTTGCTCCTGTAGCCAGACAGGAGACTATTAGAACAGTTCTTGCCTTAGCTGCAAATAAGGGATGGAAAGTCCAACACATGGATGTGAAAAGTGCATTTCTAAATGGTTACTTGATAGAAGAAGTGTATGTTGAGCAACCACAAGGATTTGAAGAGAAAGACAAGGAACATCTTGTTTACAAACTGAAGAAGGCACTTTATGGCCTCAAGCAGGCACCATGAGCTTGGTACTCACGCATTGATGGGTACTTCAAAGAATTTGGGTTCACAGAAGTAGAAATGAACCCACCCTTTACTACCTCCGAGCAAGGAAATGACATCCTCATAGTTTGCTTGTATGTGGATGATCTCATATTCATGGGTAGTAATGAAAAAATGAATATGAAGTTCAAACACTCCATGATGGAGCAGTTTGAGATGAAGGATCTTGGGTTAATGCACTACTTCCTTGGAATGGAGGTTCATCAATCAGATACAAGGATCTTCATCTGTCAACATAAGTATGCTCGGGACATGCTTAAGAAGTTTGCTATGGAGCATTGTAAACCGAGTTGCAACTCCGAGTTGGACATGGGATCCAATTAAGCAAAGATGATGGAGCATCAAAAGTTGACGTGACCACTTTAGAAGCATGGTTGGGAGTTTGATGTTTCTTGCCAACACCGGACCTGATATTCAGTATGTTGTTTCTCTTGTCTCTCGATTTATGTCTAACCCTTCTGAGTTGCATTTGTAGGCAACTAAGAGAATTCTTAGATATGTAAAGGGTACATGGGATTTTGGAATCCATTACCATAAATGTAACACTATCAAGCTTGTAGGCTTCAGTGATAGTGATTGGGGTAGCAACATTGATGACAGAAAATCAACCTCAAGGAAGCTGTTTTATTCTGGGATCGGGACTAATAACTTGGAGTTCCAAGAAGCAGACAATAGTAGCACTATCTTCAATAGAAGGTGAGTATATAGCGGTCACTCATGCTAGTACTCAAGCTTTGTGGCTACGAAAGGTATTAGAAGAAATTGGAGAGCAGCAAAGTGGTCCAACAAGGATATTTTGTGACAACATTAGTGCCATTCAGTTGGCATACAATCCTATCCACCATAGTAGATCAAAGCATTTTGATATGAAGTACCACTTCATCAGAGATATGGTGGAAACTAAAACTGTTGAGCTTCACTATTGCCACACTTTGGAGAATGTTGCGGACATCTTCACCAAGGCACTGGCCAAAGCTCAATTTGTAAAGCTGAGAGACTGTATTGTCAGTCCTCTCACCTTTAAGGGGGAGAATGTAGCAGTGTGAACACATAGTCAGCTTAGTGGTTAGGCTAGGTTAGTTTAGTTGTCGGCAAATGATTTTAATGTCGGCATGATTTTTTAATTTGAATATCTCTTCTTCCCCTTATCCCTCCATTCCCTCCTATATTCCCTCTTCCTCCTTATCACTCCACCTCCTTTCCCCTTATTCCTCCAACCTCCCTTCTTTTCCTCTCCGTCGACTTCCTCCCTTCCCTCTTCATATAAATTAGTGGCTATTTCCTATGTTCTATTAATTTTGTTGTAATAGGCTCTGCATAATAAGAATAATCAAGCATTATTTTATTGCCACCTTATTTGATTTCTAGACAGGTTACCCAACCACCTAGAGTGCCTGTTATCAAGCCTAGGGTTATTCCCACACAAAAGAAACCTTCATTCACTGCTCTATTTTGCGAAGCTATTGATCAATATACCTCAAATCAACAAAAGCCTAAAACAAAACCAAATACCAATTTCCAACAATACGGGATACAACATAATGCTACAACAAATCTTCTTCATAATACTCTTCCTACCAACCATTTGCATAACATCAATATAGCATCTAATCCTTATGTCCCGCCTTCCTACACTCACAAATACCATGCTCATGTACCACCAAACCAATATGGTGGATAAACTAGTAATCTGGAAGCCATGGTGAAACAATTAGCCTCCCGTATGGACCAAATAGATCCCTATTGTCCCTCGTACAATTATCGAGAGATGTGTAGTCAACCTCTAGATCCTATAGTTGTAGCACAACCATATCCTAAACACTTTTCCATGCCTGTCCTACCTATATATAAAGGAACCGAAGATCCCATAGAGCATCTTTGTATGTTTAGGATAGCATGTCATGATATATCACATGATGACTTGTTATTACTAAAAATGTTCCCAAAAAGTTTAGGGGGGATGGCATTGGAGTGGTATTATCAATTGCCCACTCATTCTTTTAGAAATTTTGAAGAGACCGCTGAGTCTTTTGTGCATCAATTTAGTGCCTATATTGAAAGGCATGTAACCATTAAATATTTGTACAACCTAAAACAATACAAAGATGAGTGTTTTGCTGACTTATTAGCTGGATGGAGGCAGTTGATAGGAAAATTACACTTTGTGTTACCTTATCGGGAAATGTTGGATATTTTTATCAATAATTTACAAGAACAACTATCCTATGAATTATCAATTGCTACCTTGACCACCTTCGATCAAGCTATAGACTTAGCCCGAAGAGTGGAAGACGCTCTCATTAGAAGAGGTCAACTCAAAAAGAAAGATGATGAGAAAACATCCAGAAATCAATATAAAAATAAACAAGTTGTGGGTGATGGAGTCACTGATAGTAGAAACATTACCAATGTTAATACTGCAAAAACAATAGAGAAGTTCATATTGAAACCTCTTGATAAACCACCTTGAGAATTTACTAGGTTAAATCAACCTTTATCAACCATTCTCTCGCAACTATTAGCCCGAGGTTTGATTCAATTATCGAATATTCGGGAACCTGATCCAACTATACCCAGATATAGAGCTTATTTATATTGTGATTTCCATAGAGGACTTGGACATGCTACCAAATCTTGTAAATGGTTAAAACATAAAATACAAGATTTAATTGATAACAATGAGATGGAGGTGCAAGCCTTTCAACCTAAACAAAATCCTCCTAATAATGCTCAAAAGAACATCCCTCAAAGTCAAAATCAGAATGCCAATCAATCATTGGACATATTTCAACATCCTTTACCAAAGCATGGTAAAGAGGTGGCTAATCAAATTGAACATCATAATGTTCCCCCTCCTACCCGATATGTAGGAGCCATTAGTGGGCATTTACCTATTCATGACTTAGAAATATTTGATACAACTTTATCCATGGTTACGTCCAGACCTCTATATAATATTCGAACACCTGATCTTAGTGATGTAGAATATGATACTGAAAGTGACATGGAAATCACCTCAAATCAATCGAATAGTTTTGAAGATGAATCAGATCCTATTCAACCCATCACAAATTCTATGATTTTAGAAGAACCATTTCCTAGAAAAGTTACTACTCAACCATATTCTCATCAGTTACTTTCTAATGAACAAGCCATAAAAACTAGACCGAGACCAGTTCATCATCCTCAAAATAATATTGTAGGTACCATCGGAGTCGTTACTCGACAACAGGCTCAACAATCTCAACAGGATCAAACTCAGAATGTTGGATCAGCTCCATTTGTTTTGAAAAATCCCAATAAAGGGAATCATGTGCCTAATATTCAACTTAAGCCTCCTTATAATATTAACGAACAATTATCCAATACTACAGCTAGAATTTCCCTTTTGGACCTTTTACGATCTTCTCCTATCCATAGGGATGAATTAATGCTCACATTGAGCCAAATGATTGTACCACAAAATATTCAACCTGAAGCCATGTCCAATACTATCATAACTCGAGAAGTCGATTGTATTGACTTTCGAGATAGAGATATACCACAACATAGTTTACATAAGGATAACCCCTTATATATTACTACCCTAATTGGGGATGTAGCCGTTAAACGCGTCTTGATTGATAATGGTTCATCTTTAAACATATGCACTTTTGACTTCTACCAAAGATTTGGCTTTAGAAGTGACGAAATGAAAAGAACTGATATGATCATAAAAGCCTTTAATGATGAAACACAAGAAACGTGTGGAGTTATTACTATTCCATTGCAAGTTGGTCCTAGAACCTTAGACACGACCGTGTTTATTGTACATTGCCCTACATCATACAATATACTTTTGGGTCACCCTTGGATCAATGCAATGCGTGCTGTCCCCTCAACTTTACATCAGTGTGTTAAATTTGAATTTAAAAATCAGTTGGTTACCATTCATGGTGACCCTAGACCCTTTGATATGTGTGCTTTGGCAGAATCGGTTGGAGTTCAATTTTGCCCTGCTCTGTCATCCACACATCCTAATTCTCATCAACCATCTAAATGTGTGAAACACTTACCCATAACATCATCTACTTTTCCCCCATCAACTACACCTTTACATATAGCTCAACCATCTTTCGAACAACCTCATTAGGACCTCAAAAGGATCCTAAACCTACAACCAGTGCTTCTTGTTTTACTACTATAAATTCCATACATTTAGATCCTTCCATCCACATATCTACAACATATACGCCTATCAAAGACATGATTTCTGCATCCAAAAACATAGGAAATGATCCTTCTACCTCTTATGCTCTTACTGATGAGCTCTTACCCGATTTATCTAAAATTCTTATATCAGAAGAAACCAACACTGCCATGCAAGATGCCATTGTTTTAAATAAACTCCCACCCTCTCCTCATACCTTGGGCCTCCCATAGCCTATGGGAAGTATTTACCAAGTCGGGAGTTGTGCTTTTATTTATAAGGGATATGAATGGGGAAGAATACCTAGAAAAATCAAGACATATTGTGATGGATATGCTAGATGCTATTTTTCTAATGAGTATATTAAAGCTAAACATATAATGCTTAAATTAGGCTATAAAGGAAAAGGTTGGGGACCTTTCCAGAATGGTATGAAAGAACCTTTTGAGGTTGAACCATGGCCAGCCCGATGCGGTGTGGGCCTATTTCCTAGTAAAGGTCAACCCTTCCCATTTGAGGAGGATGACCATCTTACATGTTACCAAGATTATCTGGATAAACAAGATTCTTTGCATTCAAAGAATAATCCCTTTACCTATAATATGCTATCCATCACCTACCCTGAGATGATTGTTGAATCCGATGATGAGTTGGAAGGGGATATCTTCCATGATGTCTCCGTTGATGAATTGTTACATAATGGATTTTATTTTGATGGCTCTATACCTAGTATAGCCTAGCTTGAGGCCGCGACTCCTCAAGACGAATTATGCAAGCTAACCTTGGAAGAATTACAAGAATTAGGTGTTTCACCCGCCCCACCTAATTTTGAGAGAGATTTACATATGGAGGTTGAAAACGTTATAAAAATTAACATTGGAACCGAAGATAACCCTCACATAATCAATATTGGATCGAAATTAAGTCAAGAAAAACAAGATAAATACATTTCATTTCTTAAAGACTATGAAGATGTCTTTGCTTGAACATATGAAGACATGCCAGGTTTAGACCCTTATGTAGTTATGCATCATCTAGTAGTCCATCCAGATGCTAAACCCGTTAAACAGAAACTTAGAAAAATGCATCCTAAAGTGGCCTTACTAGTCAAAGGAGAACTAGAAAAATTGTTGAAGATTATTTTTATACAAGCCATTGATTATCTTTGAATGGATCTCAAATGTAGTTCCAGTAACTAAGAAAGAAGCTACCAAAGTTAGGGTTTGTATTGACTTTAGAGATATTAATGCTGCATGCCCTAAAGACGATTTTACTCTTCCCAAAATGGATTAAATCATTGATTTTACCGCTGGGAGCGGAATGATATCCTTAATGAATGGATTCTCTGGTTATAGTCAGATCAGGATAGATCCTAAAGACCAGGCTAAGACAACCTTTATTACCCCTTGGGGAACCTTTTGTTGGAATGTGATGCCATTTGGTTTGAAGAATGCAGGTGCAACATATCAACGAGCCATGACTTATATATTTCATGATATGATGCATGATATTCTACATGATTATATAGATGATATTATAGCTCGTTCCATCAAAGAAGATGATCATTTAAATGACTTGCAAAAAGTATTTGATCGCTTAAGGGAGTATCTTATCCGATTGAATCCAGCCAAATGTATATTCGGAGTTAAGTCCAATAAATTATTGGGGGTTATCGTTTCTTTGTGTGGCATTGAAATCGACCCTCTCAAGATCGTGGCTATCACTGATATGCCTGCACCCACAAATATATATGAATTACGAAGTTTACAAGGTAAGCTTCAAGCTATTCATCGCTTCATTGATAAGTTGGTCAAAAAAACCAGACCTTTTCTTAAACTTCTTAAGAAATATGTATCTTTTCATTGGGATGATGAATGCCAGGAAGCATTTGAACTCCTTAAACAATATCTCCTTAAACCACCAGTACTTTCACCACCTAGATCTGATCGTCCATTTATCTTGTACATTTCAGCCTCAGATTTTGCCTTAGTTGCTATGTTAGCTCAACTTGACGATGAGAAGAAAGAACGTGCTAATTATTACATCAGCAAAACCTTAATCAATTATGAAACTCACTATACCATATTAGAGAAGTTATGTCTAGCAGTGGTATTTTCTACATAGAAACTACGACATTATATGCTCAGTCAAAAAACGTATGTTATTGCCAAATTCAACCCTTTGTGATATCTCATGAGTCGACCGTACTTATTTGGTCACACAACCAAGTGGGTTCTTGCGCTAAGTGAGTTTGAACTCATTTTTATAGGACATAAGTCTGTTAAGGGTCAAATCATAGTAGATCAATTAGCTACTACACCCTTAGAGTCTACCCATCCCCTCATCATTGAGTTTCTCGATGAATGCCTTAAATTAGAGGCAAACCATCCTAAACAATGGTCCCTATACTTTGACGGAGCTCGATGCATGAGTGGGGCTGGTGCGAGTATTATTTTAATATATCCATAAAAACATATTATACCTCTGTCATTTAAATTAACGTTTGCTTGCACCAATAATACTACTGAATATGAGGCTCTAATCCTTGGATTACGAGCTGCTTTGGCCCTAAAAATTAAAAATTTATTAGTTTTCATTCTCAACTTGTCATAAATCAAATCAATGATGTTTATTAGACCAGAGATGATAAATTACGCCCATATAAGACATATGTTTTGCAATTATTTTCTTTATTTGATCAAATTACTTTGGAAGCTATTCCTCAAACTAGTAATCGTGCGGCTGACGCTATGGCTATAGCTGCATCTCTTTACCCTTGGAGTTAGATGATGAATATGATACCATCATTATTCGTCGACTCCAGGAACCTTCTTCAAGCAAATCATGCTTAGAACCTTTGTATGTGTTTCTAATCAACGAAACTACTCCTAAACCATGGTACACTAATTTATTTAATTTTTTGCAAAATGGGACCTTCCCTGAAGGTTGTAATAACAACTAGCATCGGTTGTTACGTAGATGAGAAAGTCGCTTCATTATTATTGGTAATACATTGTATAGGAGATCTTTTGAAGGCATATTATTGAGATGTTTGAATCTAGACGAACCTAGATCAGCTTTGAGTGAAGCCCGCGATGGATCTTGTGGAGGACACTTTAGTGGTAACGCCATTGCTAAGAAGCTCCTTCGGATAGGATATTTTTGGCCTACCATGGAGAATGATGCACATGATTATGTGTGCCATTGCGAAAAGTGCTAGAAACATGCTGACCTTGTCCATGCGCCTGCACAAGAACTACAGGCTATTTCATCTCCTTGGCCCTTTTCAAAATGGGGCTTAGATATCATTGGAAAAATCAACCCTGTGTCATCTGATGGACACAAATTCATCATAACCGCTATCGAGTATTTTACAAAATGGGTTGAAGCTATGCCTTTAGCTTCTTGTACGGGAACCCAAGTTTATCTTTAATCAAATTATTTGTAGGTTTGAAATTCCTGCAAATCTCATCTCAGATAATGGAACTTGTTTCAAAAATAAAGATGTCAAAAAATTATGTCAAAAGTATAAAATTCAACATCGTTGGTCCACTCCCTATTATCCTCAGGGTAATGGCCAAGCAGAAGCATCTAATAAAACATTAATCAAAATTTTCAAAATACTGGTCAATAAATCTGGTCGATATTGGCACATCCAATTATATCCTGCTTATGGGCCTATCGAACTAGTGTTCGCACCCCCACTGGAACTTCACCTTTCGTTTTGGTTTATGGTGCTGAAGTTTGAATTAGAAGTTCCTTCTTTGGCTCTGCTACTTCAAGATACTGAAGTAGGGGATGAATATCATCTTTGGTAGATTTAGTAAGTTGGAACTTTTAGATGAAAAGTGCATCAATGCTTTGGAGCATCTTCATGCCTACCAAAACAAGCTTAAGAGAGCATATCTCAAGAAAGTTCATCATCGATCCTTTGAGACCGGCAAACTTTTTTGAAAAGAAAATAAAAAAAATACTAATGCAACTAAAGACCTTAAAGGTAAATTCGAGCCCAACTGGCTTGGACTGTATATTATTACTGCTAAATTTGGATCGGGAGCATACAAATTATCTGCCTTAGATGGTAAAGAACTTAAAGAACCTATGAACATTATGCATCTCAAATGCTACTATGCATAAAATTTGGTTATTTCATCATTGTATATATTCATTTTTTTTCCTTTTAGTCACTTATATAAAAAGTTTCAAAAACAATCACATTGTATTTCTTTCAATTCATCAATTAAAATAAAAATACAAAAACATCAAAATTATCAAAATATTCCAAAACATATTTTATTTTGTGCTTGTCAATTCTTGAAGTTTGTAGTTATATTTTCAATTATCTTGGATAAATGAGCATTTATTTGGAATCCCGCACTTTCACATTCACATACATAAATATCTTGCGTTTATTTGGTATGATTATTAATCTCTCTTATATCAAAGTCCACATTGGCATTAAATAAAGTTTTGAGCATAGAGAACTGATCTTGTTATTTACTTGAACCAAGTATATCTTTTCACATTAAAATGATTTCATTGCAAATTCGATATGATGCTACATAGTAGAAGTGGTTTCCTGAGCGAAAAGTTTCCCCTGCTATCCTATCATGCACATGGTCTAGAATCTTTGAGAATTGACAAAAGGACAAGCTCACCCTTACCCGAAAAAAAAATCCCTTGCTCTATAGCTAATCCGAGCAAGTATCCCTAGTATAGGAAGAAAAAATATATATTTTTGTACCATTGTAGCAATATTTCAGCATTATGTCAATTTCAAGCAAAAATACAAAAAAAAAAGAAGAGAAAGAAAAGCAAAAGCAAAATGCAATAAATCCCTTTCCCTACCCTTTGAAAAGAAAAGAAGGGTGAATGAGCTTGAATCCCTGGAATTCTCAATTATTCGAAAACTATGAGGTAAGCCCCATAACAGGTGGTTTGTGCCCAATCCACTTGGCCTTGGGTAATTCCTAGCGCGGTGATATGTCTGTCACATTAGCGACCTTCTTTTGTATAGACCTATGTCAGCTTATGGATTAGCTATCTCTTGATAACCCGAATTACATAGTAGTCTGGTACGGTCACACACATATAAATCATGGTTAAGGAACACTCATTTGGTTAAGGCAAATTACTTGTATCAAATTATCTTGCTCAAAATTGGTGAATGAACAATACAATCGCACACACATTTGTATTTGAGAGATTTTGAATCATTATGATAAATCAAGATCGGTAATGAAATCACATTTGCACATGAGGATCCCTTATAAACCTACATTAGTCTTTGAGATAATTTAAAATATTTTTATAATTCTTTTCAGCCTAGTTTTATCCTCTTACTTCAGAATTTTTGTTTCATATAAAAACAATTATATACATTGTTTCACAAAATCACAAAATTATTTCAAAAACCATGTTCATATCATTATTTTTTTGCTTATTAAAAGTCAAAAATTAATCTTGCAATAAAACTCAAATATCCATTTCTTTTTTTTGGATTTCACGATGATGGTATAAGTCTATACCTATAAGTCTATGCCTAGTGCAAACCACTATTCTAATTTCATTTTCCCATTCATTTTAATAAAAAAACATATGGCTTACATCATTATGTTACATAACTAAGCTTCAAAATGAAAGCACACTCATCTTATTTCAGGTCATTATGTCAACATTCAATTTTGCAATGATGGTATAGTTCCTAAGACCTTATGCAAATTTTTTTATCACACTTAGGAATTTATGCCTAGCAACAAATCATATTTCTTTTTTATCTCACGCATAATATTTTTTATGAAAATCTGAAAACAAATCATCACCATCATCATTTTCATCATCACAACATCAAGTCTTAAGACAGTCTCTTAAGCACTCTTTTACTTTTAACAATATTTCTATCCTGGGATTAGCTTGATGACCTAGTGAGTGGTGACTCCATGAAATGGTCTATAACAACGATAATGTCCTTTGAAATTATTGTTAGAAGTCCTTTTTATTTTTTTCAAATTACACCAAAACAACCAATTTATTTACATCAGATTATTTCATTTACAATTTTATGCCATGATATCAAAATATAATATTTCAAAACGACATAATTACATGAATATTCAATATCAAATTAAAGCATCATACAACATATACACAAGTCATATCATCAAAAACAAAACCATATATATATATATATATATCAAATTATGTACATCATATCAAAACTAGATTGGTATGCCACAATCTATACCTTGGCATACTCAATCCTCTCAAAAATCTATACAATCTCTGTGCAGTCTATAGCCAATTATCCTTGAGAAGCCCTTGAGCTTTTAGCCTCATCTACTCCCCCACTCTACCGTGGAGGAGGTGGTCCCATAGGAGTTTAGGCTGTGTCTTGGGTCCTCGTCATCGATCGTGAGGATGTCCTCGATGATCCCATCATGATCGGCTCTACAATCAGGGCTGGAAGTGGTACCCTATGGTTCTTTGGAACCATGTTATAGTATAACCCCTAGTAGAATGCGGTTTAAACAATAGACCGTGCCAGATCCCAAGTGCTCGCTCCTCCACCCTGAGCTCTGAGCCGTGTGGCCTCATCCTACAGTGTCTGCACTTGAGATCAAAGGTGGGCAACCTTAGCCTAGAGAGTTGCCATCTCATTGCTCTCACCTACATCGACACCCTTGCCCTTATCATGATGGTGGTCTCTCCCCATACTATGATGGGAGTCTCTCCTCCCTCTGCCCTGTCTCCTACGACCTTTATGGAGCCCATGCCATCCTTTGGCGTCTCTCCTATAGAGACCATCACTGCTCTCTCCCATCATGACCCTGTGCTGCCTTAATGGTAGCCTGGTGCTGCCTCCCCATTTGTTGCACAACCATGTGCATCAGACCCTGTGCCCTCGTCATCTGAGGAGGGCATATGCCTGCATACCAGGAATCATATCCACCAGTCACCCCAGAGTTATCACCATCCACTGGCTAGATGGGGGCATCATCAGTGTCCTAGCTCCAAAACCGCTGCATGTCTAGAGCCTCGCTTAGTGTGGTACTATTCTGAACAGTCTGGGAGTACTCATAATCCCTAAGAGAAGGGATCCCCTATTGAAGACCAAAATTTTGTAGTACCCGATCATAGCGATGGAGCTCTACCTCTCCCCGCTCCATCCTCAACCAGTAGACTCGCCTTATGCGAGCCAGATCTTGCCAATCCTCTACCCACCTAAGGTGCTCTCACCACGGCCTCCAGGTGATCTGGTCTGGGATGAGGTCGTCCAACAACCTCTGTGACATCGACATATCTATCCGTCGCTATGACCCTCTCTATAGCCACCAATAGTAAACTCGGGGTGTCTCCTAGTAAACCCTTGTCAATGGGAGCCCTATCAGCCTCCACACCGTGATGTGCTTCTAGCACCAAATCTATAGTAGCAATGTTAAGACCAGACATCGACCTCCCTTGTATATGACCCCATGTAGGATCCTATACAAGAGACATAGTACAAAGCTACCCCATATATATCTATAGCTGTGGTCTCTCATGTCGCAAACTATGTCTGAGAGCACACATGTTAGTCTGCACCCACTCTGGTGGCACAGCAGTAAGCCACCGACCACCCCTACAAAAACTCGAGTCAACCTGAATGCCCCAAGCATTTGTCGTAGAGACTCAATGTTTACCCCGCACTTCTCTAGGGTGAAGCTCAAATCTTCGATCAGTCTCATCATCGCCTGGCCCTGATTGGTCGTAGGCATCATGAGCCATCCCTATATGGGGATCCTCATGATCCTCCATACGTCCTCTAGTGTGGGAGTCATCTCCCCTATTGGTAGCCGAAAGCAGGACAACCTTGGATACCATCTCTCTGCTAGGGCTGTCAGAAGCCCTATGTTCGTCGATACCTGTGGCATCTCTACCACATGCCGTAGCTCGACCTGTGTTAGTCTATCATGCTTTGCCTAGTAGAGAGTGGCCAAGTCATCTCTCAGCCCATCGTATTTCCATTCCCGGATCTTTAGTAATCCCCTCTGCAAAACAAACAATAAAACAACAAAAATTCATTAATAACCAATCATTAAAATTAAAAATATTTTAATCAAGCTTAATTTCTTAACAAAGATGATATCGTCCACCATTGGATGATATCGTCCCAAATTGGGCAACATCATCCTTCTTTATGACAAATTTGTCTCCGATTTTGCAACTTGGGGATCACCCCTTGTTGGACGAGATCGTCCCTGGTTCGTTGATTTTTCCCTCGGATGAAATCAACGATTTAGGGATGATTTCAATGAAATAGGGATGATTTCGTCCCGACGTCGTTGACGGCCTAAAAATGGCCATGATGCCCCAAACAATCAAAATTTAAAACAAAAAATTGCACAAAGTAAAATCAAACCTAATCTACTAGGATTAGATCCTTACCCGCGCCAGACCTCTGTCGCTCTGTGCGCTGTCTCCACCATTGTTTCTCTATGCAGAGCTTTGGAACAGTAAAAATGAATAGTAAAAATGAATTAGGGTTTTCCCTATTTTTCTTAATTTTATTCAAAATCAACAACATTTTAATTTTGCTTTTTCGCGTTTTTACCTCAAACGTTCAATTTGGGTAAAAACACGGAGGGGGCACCATAGTCAGTAGTCATACAATTCGACCAAGAATCGTCATCTAAAAATTGAATAAATTTTTTATTTCTCGTAAAACAAGAAAAACTCATCTTTAACGCATTTTCTTCGAAAAAGAGGGGGCAAAATGTAGCACCCTAAAATTGGCGCAGTTAAACCCTTAGTAAAATATAAAAGATAAAAATTTAAATTTTAAACCCAAAACCGCCCCAAAACCACCCCAAAATCATTTGTTACCCACTTCCCTTCTTTTCCATGTCATTTTTAGGATTTGTTTTGA
Source organism: Wollemia nobilis (assembly GCA_028583015.1). Taxonomy (NCBI): domain Eukaryota; kingdom Viridiplantae; phylum Streptophyta; class Pinopsida; order Araucariales; family Araucariaceae; genus Wollemia; species Wollemia nobilis. The sequence continues at coordinate 10,212,038 of JAQPPZ010002169.1, forward strand.
CCGTTGGACGATATCGTCGCATATCAGACAAAATTATTCCCGATCTAACGAATTCGTCTGGAACAGAGCATCCAGAAGATTTCATCCTAAAACCGAATTTTCATAATTAGATTCTGTTTCAACAGCCTCTCCAAATTTTGCAGAAGTGCGTCTACGCAGTTGGAGATTTCCTCGTTGGAGATCTCCCAGATTGGGATGATCTCCAACCTCCTAGCCTCCCCCTAATCCTATATAAACTAAGATTTTTCTAGTTTATCCCCCCTGACTCTCTTGAACCCCCTAGCTAACAGATTTCCCTGCAGATTTAGTTCCTTATATGCTAGAGCATCCTCACACTATTGTCTGCATTCTGTATTTCATGTTTTCTTGCAAGAACTCTACTGTTTTTCAGTCGAAGCTAGCTCGGATTGTCGCAACCGATCCCAGATGATTTTAGACGATCTTGTCGAGGAGCGCAAAAAATATTGTATGATTGGAGGCGATCCCGACTGTAGTCCAGATTGGGGGCAATCAGAGCCTAGAGTTTGCATTTTATTAAACTGTTTATGTATTTTCCCATTGTAATTTTACATTATCTTAAGTTATTATGTTTATGCATCTTGGAGTTCATCTCATTTAGCATAACCGCATGATAAAGTTAAAATCAAACATTAAATCTATTGCATTTCTCTTGTTTGTTATTTAAATTCCATTATTTCAGCACGTTTACTATTATTTCTATCATTCTCCGTTGCTTCTACAGTTGCATATTTGGTATTTTGTATATGTTTTTGTGATTGTAGGTTTTTGACGAATTTGTCTGATGAATTCATCAGATTTCAGACGATTCTGTTTGATCTCAGATGACCGACTATGATTTGCGAAGATTATGTGAAATATTAGATGATTACGTATGAGTTGAGACGATCTGGACTGCTACAAAACTTAGAATCTCCATCAGACATCCGAAATCAGGTATGTACTATTCTAGTTAGCATATTCTTTGTGTTTAGCACTCATTTTTGCTTTTGTATCCATTTAAATCAGTATTGGCATATAGAATAGTTTAGATTCATCTTGGCCAAAAATAGGAGTCGAATGATTAAAGTACAAAATAAACACATTAAACCCATTCTCAACCTAGGTGTGGAAACTGCCACTCAAAAGTTTCCTGGTGAACCCACCATCCGTCAAAAATTCACCTTTATACTCCTCTCCCGAGAGGCGGGACCTTCAAAGGGCCTCTTAGTTCGAGGTATTGTCCCATCCTTCTCGCATCCCCCTTCTGGGCGTAGATCCTATAACCTGAGGCTAAGGATGCAAAAAATTTGGAGCGATACACATAGGGGTGAAGAAAGTCTTGACCCCATAAAGTTATATGGGATAAAGTCTTCATCCAAATTAATGTAAATGGGTGGATAAAGTCTTCACCCCACCCATGTGCATTAAATGAGCATGGGAGGGGGTGTGGGTGCATGGGGATGTGGAGAGTAGGGGGTAAGGTAGACTAGGGTCATAGGGTAGACTAGGGTCAAAGGGTAGACTAGGGTGGTGTGCACCTAGGCTAGGTGAGTGGGATGGTCACATGGTGACCATGGACTAGGTGTAGGATGGGGCTTAGTGGGGAAAAGGGGCTAAGATGGATAATTAATATTTTAATACAAAATAATTAGATTTTTGGAGCCTTTTGTAAAATAATTAAATATTAACACTACACAAGGGATAATGTGATATTTTTAGGTGTCTATATTTACCCCTTTTTGTACTATGGTGTGTGTAGACATGATGTAGTGCAAAAATATATGACACCATATGGGTGGTTGACTATGACAAGAATGAGTTGATAGTGGATGATCATGGTTGACCATGAATTTTAGCATGCTACAATTATAGTTGAGGGATGAAATATAATGTTATCTCAAATAATAAACAATGTAATATGCCCCAATTGTGAAAGGGATGAACATACTCTAATAATTGTATTTGACATATTTTTGAGTTTGCTTGATTGAGTAACCTGACCACCCATAGGTATGTAGCCTCATGTCACTCTGATCAATTAGATAAGTGGGCTTAATTTACCAACTTGATGAAGTGAGTATGTGAGTAAGCATACAACATTGGCATTGAGCCTACCAAATTTGTATTGGATTAGTGTTTGATTTGAGAGGATAAAAATAAGGAGAAGATAAATTCTACTACCCCAATAGAGGAGGTCTAGCGATAGTCTTAGGAAAAGTTCTTGGACAAACATGATTCCAAGATTGAGTGTTTAGATATTGGACATGTTCAATATGACATTGATGGGTAATATATTCTCCCTCAAGCATTGATTTGATGAGTGAAGAAGTAAAATAAAACAACAAAGTGCTTTATGGGATGTCATTGTGCAACAACAAAGTAAAAATGATGGGAGAAACTAGCAAAATTGGTTGGTAGGAATAAGAATTACATGATCGAGTAAAGGTCACACGGTCAATGGATTAGGCTATATAGGATGGTCATAGACCATATGGGATAATCAAGGATCATACCAAAATAAAAAGAGCATGTGAGGGGCACATGAGCTCATTTGCATCGTGCAATTTAGAAGAAGAGAAAGTGAGAGAGATGGGTGAGGGTAAGAATTTGATGTGAAGTACTTTCAAAATGAACACAGAGGGATGATATGTTGGACAATAGTGTGGGACCTAGCGATGAAGGGAGTGTAGTGTATGTTAGTAGATTTTTGTCCTTTATTTCTTTCTTTTTGGTTTTCAAAATAAAATAAATTCTAGGGACTATTTTTAGAGAAAAGAAATTGTAGAAGCTTAGGCTAGCATAAGAACGATAAAATGCATGTGTTATTTTGCTTTTTGGGTGGTTGGGTTTGTTTATTTTTATTTTTGGGGCTAGGGGTTTTGTAAAATTGCATATACATGAACCATCCCTCTTCATATGGTTTTTGTGTTCATACGCTATATGGAACATACAACCATATGAATGGTTACGAGAATTGTATAGAAGTCATAAGATTTTTTTATTTTTTATTTTTTTAATAGTGATTGGAGGGGTAATAGGATTGATGGCTGGTATGATGGAAGGGGAATGCAGTGTGGTCATGACATATATTTAGGCCTCTCTTATTCAAGTTGAATAGGAATTTGATTGAGGATGATAGAGAATGGTTAATGAAGATTGGGTTTTGGGGAGTGGCTTAGATGGATACTATACATATTGATCGATCATACTTGTTGATCTTGATTGAGCACTAAGATCCACATAGAGGTACCTTTCACTTCCCCATATGATAAATGACATTGACACTAAAGGACATGTATAGGATATATCGATTACCTATGGAGGGATGCATAGTTATAGCAGTGGGTGTGAGTGACACAGTAGGGGGAGGTGATGGGGAGGATTTTTGGAATGGATTGGGACTAGATGGAGACAAAGAGTCCTAGGGTATTGTATGAGACTTTTTATGTGGATGGGTTATTATCACAAAGGTAGATGCTAGCGATGGTTCATATATTGAGTTTTATGCTCCTTTACTCCTTAGGTCTACAATTTTTATGGAACCTATTAGGGATTGTTTAAGATTTGGTGGAGACATCGATGATGTATACATGTGAATAGAACTTACTGGCATAGAGTCATAGATATATAGGGAGCTATATGGATTGACTAAGGGTGAGCATGGGGGGATGAGCTATGGTTTACTGGTGTAGTTGTGGGTATGAGAGTATGTGGAAATTAAGAGGCCATGAGGTTTATTATATGATGCTCACCTTTTTATGGGAGGATTTCCCATACACCTTGATGTGGTGAATGAACATGGAGTCACACAAGAGGAGGGCCCATGAGGGAAATATAAAGTTTTATCACTAAAAACATGTGAGATTGCAGTGATAGGATATGATCTAATGACCATGGAGGGGTGGTCCAGTATGGGAGGATAAGGCTCACCATTTATGTTAGGTGTGGTGAGTGAGATGGTTGATTGGCCATAAGGCCACTCAAGTGGAGTACTTTTAGTTCACCCAAGTGTTATGATAATTTAGGCTAAGACAAGGATGGTACTAGATCTTCCTATGAAATATTAAAAGATTAGGGATGAGGATAGGCCAACATCATAAGTAGGGCCAGTGGAGGAGCATGCAGGTGAGGTTGTGGTAGTTCCAAATATAGATGATGTTGATACTATGCTAAAGCATGATAGGTGGTGGACCATACAGTAGTGGCATAGAGGGAGAGTTATGGAGGAGGGTTTATATGGGGATGTAGGTGATGATGTAGAGGTTTATGGAGGAGGTAGAGAGTAGGTGATGATGTAGAGGTTTATGGAGGAGGTAGAGGTTTAGGTGAGGAGTACACCATCAAGTAGATGAGGAGTGGGCTCATCAAGGGCAGCAGGTGTGGAGATGCCAATAAAAAATTTCAAGAGTGGAGGGGCACTCAAGTATGATGATACCATGGATTTTAGTGGATTGGATGTAGTGACTAAGGACGACAATATTTTGAGGGACTGGGCATGGAATTTGGAGGCCCAACTAATATACGAGGTAGTGAGGGCGCTAGAGAGGATAGGGCTATAGCTTGATTTAGTGACTATAAAGTAAGATAATTAGGTGGTGGATTGGGATAGGCTATAGATATGGATCAATGTAGTGATGGTAGAGTAGGATAGTCTCTAATAATAGGTTAAAAAGTTGTGGGTATAACCACCAATGATGATGAGCAAAGGAGATGTGGTGGCCTTACGAGTTGAGATCGTGCAACTGTATCAAAGTAAGGAGGAGTTTATGACTAGATGGTCATGTTAGAAGGATAAATTTTGTTTATATGAGGATATGCTAATGAGGGTGGATGTACCTGTTCTATCACTTACAATTATCTAATATTAGTAGAGTTCTAAAAGCACACCATCAGTTTCCCATTTTATGAATCTACGCGCCTTATAGGTAGCATTACCAAATACTTTTTAGGTTAGAAGACAAAATAGAAGTAGTAGTGATGATAATCAAGGAGGGATAGACCCTAAAGATAGAGAGGGTGGATAGGAGGGGAGTGAAGAGACTCTAAGGGATAAACAATAGTAATTCAATTTTTGGGTGTGGCAGATTGGACGCAATTTTATAGAGTATTTTTTGATGAGATGATGAGGATGTGTGTATTATGACATGTATATATGTATGTATGATGTAGCTCGAGGGGTAGTTTTGATGTAGCCCTATGAGCATTGATGATGATGATATATTATTGATTTTTTATTGAGATGTATTGTATGTATGTGGACATTTGATGGGTTTTATGAATTGTATGTATTTTATTATTTCATGATATACACATGATGCTTATTTGATGGTTGGAATGATATGATGTTATGTATGGATGATGGGATGCATATGTTTAGGCTATTTTGATTTTTATTATATATGGATGTATGATGATTAGATAGACATGACATGCTAGATGATATGGATTTGATATGATTATATGATGAATGATGGTTCCTCTATTTATTTACATGGTTTAGAATCACATGTGTTATGTTAATTACTATTTGGATGTTTGCATATGAATTTCACAATCTAAAATGACTTAATAAATCAACGATAATTTAACAATCACAAGAAAAACATTAAAACATGATAAGACAAGATAACAAGCAATGAAAAAAATGAATACAATGCTAATAATGACCATGGGTAGAATATTAGGGACAATGAATTAAATATAAACCTAATAATAAGAAACAATGAATATAAGGAACAAGAGAAATGAAGATTATGAGGACAAACAATAAGATAAAATGTAATGGACAATTTGCTAACCAAATAAACATTGGACAATGACTAATGATTAATGACATGAATTAAAACTTAGGATATATCGACAATAAATGAGGGCTATCCAATATGTGATTTGCCCATATATCCTAGGGTTTTTGGATGCTATAAGAATCTCAAGAAATTTAAACATCCTAGTTTCAACAATCAAACTCATCTAATGGTTAGTCAATATCCCATAGAAATCTAGACCATCTTGAATAAGATCAAGCCTATCATGGACTGAAGTGTGTGCAAGGAAGTTCATTTTCCATATTGATCAAGGTTTAACTAACCAATTATAACTTAAGCCAATATAAGCTATCTCATACACAAGTGCTCAAAGGTTTGTACAAAAGGTTGCTAATGTAATAGACATATCACCACTCGAAAGGCATACTCCACTACCAAGTGTCTATAGCCCTAATGAAGGTTAGCCCCATAATACTTTTATATAGATACAATGCTAGCAATGCATCTATAGCCTTGGTGGAGATGTCAATAACACCTAAGGGGACCAATGAGAATTACATTTAGATTCCTTATTCTTTGGATATATTTTTCTTTTTTTTGGAACTTGCAATTTGGATCCTTAGGTTCAAATTATGCGAATGATAGGATGAGTGAGAAAAATTTTGCTTTATGGAAAGACTACTCATGGAATTGTCTTCCCTAAAATAAAAATTTAATTAAAGTGTGATATGTGATTGGTCCAAGAAAGAACTCAAGTTAGTTAGGGGAAGCCTAAAATCTCCTTAGAACACAATGAAATTTGACAAAGGTTGATTGGATCAACTAGGAATGGTTGAATAACATAAAAAACTTCTATTTCCAAGCAACCTAAGAATATGATTGAACAAGACATCATGACAATTGGGACAACTAGTGCATGCTTACTAACAAATTATGAAAGATAAATGATGTTTGTGTGTAATATGTTTGACAAGACAACATGACATGTGACAAATGACTACATTTAGACAAATGAAAATGAGCTATGAAAAATGGGTAAAAATGCAACACATACAGATGGGAAAAAAATACACCACGTACATGTCATTGATTAATTATGCCAATCAATATTGGGGAATACATATTTTCACATCCAAAAGGTGATAAAACTAGCACATTATGAGTTTGATTTAATGATGTGAAAATTTGAAGTAAAAATAGCAAATTTATTGAAGGGGTGTCCAAGTTTTTTGGTTTCAAATAAAATAAATTAAGCATCAAAATGAGTAAAAATGAGTGAAAAAAAGGGTCCATGTGATTACTTATATATCACTATTGCTATAAAAATTATGAATTGACATTTGGGAGTGATTGGGGATTTTTTCTAAATTTATTTCATTTGAAAAATTTTGAGGGTCAAATTTTTAGGGACACCCTTTATTTGACAATTTCAAAAAGTTGGTTTCAAAAGGGGCCTATATTTTGATGATGTCAATGCAAAAAATGATGAGATATGAGTCCAAATGATTGGTGGAATCAAAATGAATAGACTAGAAGTGATAGAATTGAATTTAGAGACCCCAAAGCATTTTTGGTGAATTTATTTGAGAGGCAATTGGGGTGGTTTTTGAAATTTATTATTTTTTGTTTTTGTTGCAAAGAATATACAAGAATTAGAGAGCTTGTTGGATGTGATTATGCATAGAAAGCATGAATATGAAATATGTTAAGGGGTTTGAGTTCCTAAATCCCCTCAAGATTGGCCAGCTTGTAGGTGCCAAAACCAAACTTATATTTGATGATGTAAGGACCTAGTCAATTAGGAATGAATTGTCTTGCAAGTGGCATGGTTGGTTTGGGTTCTACTGGTTTTATTTGAGCATGAGATATCCTACTTGAAATTTGTGATCATGGACCTTGTTGTTGTATGTGTGCTTGACATGATCTTGGTAAACACGAAGATGTTTAAGAGCATTGATTGAATGTTCATAAATAAGGGTAAGTTGGTCTAAACAAGCTTGGTAGGTAGTGTTATCATCGACAAACTCTTAGAGCGAGATTTAAAAATATGGAATTTCAAGTTCAAGGGATATAATGGCCTCAACACTATAAACTAACAAAAAATAAGTGACCCTAGTAGTTATGCGATTGCTCATTTAGTAGGTCCAAAGTGCTAAAGGTATTTGGGTATGCCAATCTCGATGGGATTCTGCAACAATCTTACATAAGATTGCATAAATGGTTTTGTTCATGGATTTGGATTGGAAATTACCTTGAGGATAGTAAGGAGTAGAGAATCTATACTGGATGTGATACTTGTCACACAATTCTCAAACCTCCTTATTCTTGAAGGATAAACCATTGTTGGATATGATTTTAGATGGGATGCCAAAACAACAAATGATATGATGCAAGATGAACTCAACAATTATGAGACTAGTCATTTTGAAAAGAGGAGCAACTTAAACCCACTTGGTGAAGTATTTAGTGGTCATTATGATAATTTATTATTCCTAGATGAAGCCGAGGAAATCTTGCCTACGAGATCAAGACCCCATTGTGAAAAGGGCCACAATGATTGGATAGGTTGCAAAGCTTGTGAGGGCAAGTGGGTTAGATTGGCATGTTGTTGGCATTTGAGATATTTCTTGACATAAGCACAACAATCACTTTCCATGGTGGGCCAATAATAACCCATGCACAAGATGTGCTTAGTGATGGTGATTCCACTAAAATGGCCACCACAAGTATCGTCATGAGCTATGGATATGACAAAGTTGGATTTGTATGAAAAGGAGAATACCATCATAACTTAATTGACAGACAATGTCCTTGAAGAGGGTGTACCTCATGGATTTTTGCTTAAAATTTTACTTCCCAACATGAGGTAAATCATGGGGAAGAACACCAAGTTTAAGATAATCCTTGACTTGTGAAAACCAAGAATTATAAGGCTCTGCTTGGAAAAAATTGATGTCCACTTCATCTAGAGAAGTCTTCTTGGAAATAGAAGATTTGTGGAGAGTGGTAACATGTACATGGGTGACTTTGTCATGCAAGTTTTGGGGAATGAGAAAGCCAAGAGAGTCCATTATGTTGGTAAAACAATTTGTAGACCTTGGAGAGGTTTTGATATCATACCACTCAAAGTGTGAAAAAAAATATTCTATAATTTTTTTATATGATTTTAGTATTTCATATTTACATTGATAGATGCCCTTAAATTTTTTAACAATGAGAAGGAAATCACCAACAATTTTGATTCATTTAATGCACATGGAAATTATAGTTTTGAGGCTGAGGCTGAGGGCTTTGTATTCAACATTGTTGTTGGTGTAAGGGAAGGTGAGTTTGAATGAGAAGGGGATGGGAGATACTTGTGGAATGAAGAAATCAACTCTAGAATCTCCCCCTTGTTCATACTTAGAATCATCAAAATATAATGTAAGGTCAACTTTATCTTTAGGTTTTGTAGACACAAAAAATTGACCCACTCAAGTGATTCATTTTTCCTATATCCCTAGAGAGATCCTCCAACTTTACCAAAGAAATTTTGGACCTCTCTCCTCCTTATTTCCCTCATTTTATAGTTTCTATGAAATCATAGTTGGCCCTTGAGAGGCATGATTTCATCGTGTTTGGGTTTTTTTTAAGAAAACCCTAATTTTCTAATCAACCTCTTTGACATCGGTTCCCCTTAGGTTTTCCTACCCATCCTTGTTTCAAATCCCTTATAAATAGAGGGTTTGAAGCCTTATTTTTCCCCAACAAGTTTTAATACAAGTGCCAATAGAATCATAGAAGCAAGCAAGAAGTTCCTAATTGCTAAAGTGCCAAGTGATCTGTTGAAGCTTTTTAATCTTTGTGGAGTTCTCTTCTACTGCATTGACTATGTGTTGCTACCCTTGGTGGATAAGTGTTGGAGCCCTAAGGAGGAGTCTACTATCTTGGAGGTCTTCATCCTTTTGTTTATTTTTTCACTACCACCAGGTTTTTTTCATTCATTTGCATTCATATATTATTAATTTTGCATCTTTCATTAGTTCATTTGCATTGATCTGTTGCTTTTACTTTTTGTTGTAAAATCATACCTCGTAATTATAGGGCATGATTTTATTAGCAATGAAATCATGGCTACCCTATACAGGGCATGATTTCATCTATGTCAAGCTTGGGGGTAGAAATTCACCTCCAAACCCTAGATTTGCATTTCATGTTATATTTAGAGCATAATAGCATAATTTGCACTCTGTTCATCATACTGTTTTGTTGCATTATATTATGTTTGTTCATTTTCCAAAAAGGTCAACTTTCACTTTTGTATTCTAAAGGTCAGCTAAAAGGACCTAGGGGGCTTGAATGCTATGCCTCCAAGCATAGTTATATAGTGGCCTAAGCAGGCCCCCTAATACTGATCATATTTTTTGAGGGTTTTGTGAAGTTATTTTGTAGGATTGAAGTTGTGGGACATTGTTGGATGCAAGATAAAGCTTGGAACAACCACCAAATTAGATAAGTGCCCTAATAGATATTTAGGCTGTTGCTATGGTGTTTTCTATTATTCTATTTTTACACTATCAAAAGGAAAAGGAAAAGAAATACATTTGGTTGCTTCTAGAAAAAAGCATATAGTGTGCATCTAGGGTTTTTAATCTTGTTTGTGCATTTCTCTTGAACCCTTGCTCAAAGGAAATTTATCTTTTGCAATCTTAGGGTTAGTGATCATTCAAACAAAGAATCATTCTAGGGTTAGTGATTGTCTTCCTGCATCTTGTGTGTCTTGCATTACTTTTTCATTTTATAGTATAGTTGTAGAAAGGCCAAACATAGGTGCATGCTTAATTGACACATTCAAACACATTCCACCCTAGACTTGGAGCGAGTCCTAAAACCATTCCTGGTGAACCCTTCCCCTTGTCCACCGAGTGTAGAGTTATAACATACCCTCATGGTCACCTCGGCTCCCAGCGGATCCAGCTAAGAATCATACATGGTAGGGCGGTTTCCCCCTCTACATATTTGGTGAACCCAACGTGAAAGACATGTCTTAGTGGCCAAATTAGGAAGCCTTTTCCTTGTTTGCTTTTATTTTGAAAACTTTTAAACAAGACCACTAATTTGTTTTCTTAGAATTAGAAGAACATTAATAAACATCTTAAAAATCTTCTTGTGTGTCTTTCGTTAGTTTTCTCTTCTATCCTTTCGCTTCTTCTAATGGATCCATTCCTTAGAAGTCAGTGAAGGCATCTAGAGTCTGATCATGTTCCCCAAGAAGATGATTAGATTGATAGAGAGAACCCTAACCTTGATGCAAAAGAGCAAGAAAATGTGGAAACTAAAACAAACTATGATCCCCTTGAAGGGCCTGATGGTGGCTACTTCTTTAAATCATTTGATCATGTTTGGGGTTTCATGAAATGCCATAAGGTAGACTTGCTTAAAGCTATGGAGAGGAAGCTCAACTCGAAAGAGGTGAGACTCCTCCTCCTCCAATAGTCTCTCCTAGGCATGTTCATGATAACCCTTTGTTTGAATATTTGAATCATGGTAATCCTATCCATCAACCAACTTATGTCACTACTGTAACCACCAACATTGGAAGGAGTTCACAAGTTCTTCCAACCAGTAGTGCCACTCAAGATTATTTTCAATTTCCTCCTCATTCTGCTAAACTCAACATTCTTGCTTCTGTTCCACCAACTGTTAGTTATCCTCTCCAACAAGATACCACATATCATAACCCATACCATAATAGTGTCAATACCTCCAACATAGGCCAAGTACCCTTTCAACAACCTACCTATACCCCTCCCTTAGGGAATCTAGGGGTATTGCACAACAATAATCCTGAGGTGCAAAGTTTAACTAATATGGTGAAACAATTGGTTTCAAGAGTGGATATGATTCAACCTCCTAGTTTCACCTACAACTATAGAGAAATGTGCAATCATCCCTTAGACCCTATCATCACCTCTAGGCCCTATCCTAAGCATTTTCCCATGCTAGTTTTGCCTATCTATAAGGGAATGAAAGATCCAATTGAGCATTTAAGAATGTTTAGGATAACTTGCCATGATATCATATATGATGACATGTTGTTGCTAAAGACGTTCCCTAAGAGTCTTGGTGGCATGGCATTAGAGTGGTATTATTAGTTGCCCAACCATTCTTTGAGGAATTTTGAAGAGACAACTGAATTATTTGTTCAACAGTTTGGTGCTTATGTTGAAAAGAATGTGACCATGAAATATGTTTACATGTTAAAACAAGGTAAAGAGGAAATTTTTTAGAATTTTTATCTCGTTGGAGGAGTCTAGTTGGATGCTTGAGATATACCTTACCTCCTCGAGACATGCTTGAGATATTTATTGGAAATTTGCAAGAGCAACTATCTTATGCATTGGAAACAACAACTATCACATATTTTGATCAAGCAATTGACCTAGCAAGAAAGGTAGAACAAGCTCTTATCAGAAGAGGACAACTTAAAGTGAAAGAAGATAGGACCACTAAAACTCAGTATAAGAACAAGCATGTGGTAGGTGATGGAGTCACGGATAGTAGGCTTGTTAATAGTATTGTTAACAACCTACAAAATATGGTGCTTAGCCAACCTCCAAAACCTCCACAAAGAAATTTCACAAGACTCAACATACCTATGATAGTGGTCCTAAAGTAGCTTTTGGAAGCTAATATGATTGAGTTACCTCCCATAAGGTAACCTGATACCACAACTAATTGGTATAAGGTTGGTCAACATTGTGAGTATCATAGAGTGGAGGGACACTTGACAAATTCTTGTAAGAGGTTGAAACATGTGGTTCAGGACCTAATTGATGAAGGATGCCTTGTTATAGAAGGTTCTCAACCCAATCCTCCAACAAATAATCAACCTCCTACACAACAAAAACCCACAATAAATCAAGATATGGGGATTTTTCAAGATCCTCTCCCTAAGCATGGTCAGCAGGCAGCAAATCAAGTGTCCTATAAGAATGTGCCACCTCCCTATGATAATATGGTTGGTATGATAGCAATAATGACAAGACAACAAGCATAGGTTCAACCGACCCAACATTCTTAGTAGGAGATGAGTTCTTCATCCAACCCACCTTCAAAACCTCCCTTAGTTTTGAAGAATACCCAAAAAAGGAGCACAAGATTAGAAACCCCACCTTTAGTGTTGAAGCCACAACCTAAAGTCTCCTTTGACATTCAACAACAGTTAGCTAGTACCCCAACCAAGATCTCTATCTTAGAACTCTTGCAAACTTCTCCTATTCATAGGGAAGCTTTGTTGGAACTTCTAAGACAATAATCTATCCCTACAAACATTTCCCCTAGTGTTGTAGTTAATGTCGTAGGTTCTCTTGGGATACATCACATCACATTTTTGGATGATGATATGCCTTCCTCAGACTTGCGAGGGGATTCTTCCCTTTACATCACAACATTTATTGGGAGAACTTTTGTCAAGTGAATCTTGATTGACAATGGTTCTTCCCTTAATTTATGCACTTATCAAATTTTCCAAAATTTTGGATTAAAAGAGGAAGACCTAACTAAATCTGATATTATCATCAAGGCTTTCAACAACGAGTCCCAAGAGGCCTGTGGTATTGTATCTCTCCCCCTTAGGGTTGGACCTCAGATCTTAGATACCTTGTTCTATGTGGTACCTTGCCCAACATCTTTCAATCTTCTTCTTGGACATCCTTGGATCCATGCGATGAAGGTTGTCCCTTCTACCTTTCATCAGTGTTTGAAGTTTAAATTTAAGGATCAAGTTGTCACCATTCTGGGTGACCCTCATCCATTCAAATATTGTTTGATGGTTGAGCAAGCTCAATCTAGTCTCAACATCTATCCTTCAGTTTCATCATCTGCTCCTCCAAGTTCCTCATCTCAAATATCTGAGCAACTTGAAAGTCTAAAAGTGAGTGAGGAACCTCAAATCAAAGTTTCATCATGGGATCAAGTTAATCAGTTTCTTCAAGAACCTCTTCTGGATCTTGCCAAGCTACCACCTTCACCAAGGACTATGGGTTTACCTCATAAGAAGGGTGAAGTTGTACACATTGGCACGTGTACCTTTATCTTCGTAGGAATGACCTTCAAAGAAAATATCCATGGTAGCAACCCTTCTCCTATGGAGCATTCTTTTACCCATTGTTACTTATCCAATGATTACCCACTCCCTAAATAGATCCTATCTAGCATGGGATATGTTGGTAAAGGTTTGGGGTCCCAATAGAAAGGCATTCAAGAGGCTTTGGGTGTCGAATTTTGTCTTGGGAGGTGTGGCATAGGCTACATCCCTAACAAAAACCAACCTTTACCATTCGATAATGATGATCACCTTAAAAATTATGCTGAATATTTAGATCATCAAATATTGGAGTGGAGTGATGAGGATGAGGGACCCCCTTATCCCTCTAACATTTTGTTTTGTAATATGATAAATTTTATGCATTTTGATGGTAAATATTCTGCTTCTCAAGGAGACCCTACTTCACTATCTTATAGAGATCTTACAAAATTAGGGATCACCCCTCCTTTTGTTAAGAAAGATGGTTCAGTTAGGGTTTGTGAAGATTTTCATGCAATGGCTATCAGAGAAAAATCTATGAAGGAGCTTCCTTGTGATTTTGATCATCAAGATGATCCCCATTCTAGATTTTTCTTTGATGGATCAGTCCCTTGTATGCCTATTATTTTTGTTAAGATAGGAGGCACAATCAGACTATGTGTTGACTATCGTTCTGCTCACTTGCATTAACAAACTAAAAATAAAATAATAAACCACTAATTAGGCATGCTTTTGCATTTTCATTTGTTGCATTCGCTTATCTGTTCATACTGCATGCTTGCCTATCATATTTTGCATGATTTGCCTAACATTTTATTTCACTTGCATCTCTGCTTGTCATAATTGCATTGTTGCTTGCTCATGACTACTTGATCATATAGCTTTTTAGGGATCTTGCAATAATGGCACGTGATGACACCTAGTTAGGTCATAGCTCACATGCATTGCACTCTCACTAGGACTCTGATGCCTAGCGAAGTCCCCAACCTAGGGCTCTTGCTTTTCATTGTTGCTCTTGTTTTTTATTTCTATTTTTCCCTTCTTCTTTGCTTTTTGTGTTCCTTGACCTTGAAATTTTTACTGATGACCATCAATTTCTCTTCAGGTCAAGGAATGCATCTCTTTTTGGTATATCCTTGTCCTTTGCTTGTTTTTTTCTTGTATTTTCATCAAGACAAGGATATACATTCTTTGTTTCTTGCTTTTCCACTTCTTCCTTCTTGAATTTTCAATTGTTAAGATGTCCTCATGGGATAGGATAGATACTGCATGGATATCATTTATGGTGTTTATATGGCCACTAACTATCTTACGCACACTGCTTAACTATTGAAACTTCAAGATGGATGCACACACACACTCTTCTTTACTCTTTGCTTTCTTCCTCCCTTTTCTTCTAGCACGTGCACACACTCACCTCTTGTTTTGATTGCTTTGTCCATACACATTTTTGCACACACCACACCCCTATGGGGGAGTACTCACTTTGGCTCATCACACACACATCACACCCCATTATAGGATAGCTTCATGGCCACACATGAGGGGTAGCCTCCATCTCAATCATTTGTGAGCATACATCCTAGCGAGTATCTCTTTCTCTTTATCCATCTTAGTGAGCACTATACCCATAGTAGGTTTCACTCCACCCTTGTCCATATTTAAGTGAATCACCTATAGAGGATAGCTTCATGGCCACACGTGAGGGGTAGCCTCCATATCGATCATTTGTGAGAATACATCTCTATAAGGTTTCACTTCTTTTCTTTCCTTTTCACTTGATGTATGTATGATTGGTCACATTGATATGATACGGTCTACACTGACCCAATCATCATACCTCAAGCCCCCCTTTCTTCTTTTCTGGCATTTTTATTCTTCTTTTCTTCTTCTTCTTTTTTTTCTTTTTTTTTCTTCTTCCTTTTTTTTTCTTCTTCGCATTTTTTGAAATCGTGCCCCATATTTATGGGTCATGATTTCACTTTGTGATGTTATCATGCTCTATTTTTATGGGGTGCAATTTTATCCAAAGTTGTGTTTTCCTTTACTCTTCTTCTTCCTTCTCTCTCCTCTTCTTTTGTTCCCCTTATTTCATCCATGCATTTTCATGCATTGCATTCACTCCATTGCATCCATACATTTGCATTTTAGGTTAGTGCATTCCATAGTTAAATCATGTTATGCATAAACATTATAATCATCATAAAAATATCATAAAAAAATAAAAGCACACACATTGCACTAAAAAGTAGCATGATATTACTTGAGAGATAGATAAAGGTACATAGGTTCGTAGTCGGTGTACCATAGTCTAAACCTGGTACACTCGACCATCCCTAGGGATGCATGCCACACTAAAAATTGGCATGTCACCCTGATCCTCTCCCTAGATTTGGGAGCTTGTCTCCTCTACTCCACCCATTGGAGGTGGTCCTAGTGGGGGTATGTTCACGGACCATGAAATCATTCATGATCTGGATTGAGTTCGACTCAATGTCTACAAGGATGAAGGTGGTGGCACTCATTGCTCTACTAGAACTTCCTAATAGTACATCATCTAGTAGAAGGTCACCCTCTACATGACTACCTCCAACCTCTCTCCCATCCTCTGTAGCTTCACCTGTAGTTGTAATGACCCACTCATTACCCAACTCAAAACAACCCAAGACATTTTTTTTTTATCATAATATACTTATCTTTAAGGTAGAGTTCATAATCAAAGATCATTGTATGATGCAATCAAACTAAATTGTTCCCATTCATTAAGGTAATAAAATACTAAGAGATTTATGATATGGTCAGTGTCAAATATTGTGATAGGAGTGAAAAACTCCTATCAAACCTTATGTACCTTTTTGAAATAGGTAAGTTAAGATAATTATCAACTTATCATTACTTTTATCTCCTTTAATTAAGTCCACATACTTAATTGACTAATAAAGGTCTCAACCATGAACTTATTCCTTAATTGCTCTTATCATTGTCATTACATGATAATCAACATAACCTGTACATCATTAAGCAATGCAATAAAATCGCCACATTCATTAATATATGATTATTACATAGATTAGCTCTTGAAAATTGCATGTAAGCATAAATTATTGCATCATTATTCAAATGAATACCATTTCAATAACCATCTCATGGAAATGTAAATACAATATCCATACTAGATATATAAAGCATCAATTGCAAGATCACAAGATAAAGATTCATAACACATCATATATCTTGGAAAAACCTCGAAGGGAAAAACCCAACCTCAAAATATCTCCTCACATTTCATAAATTCATTTGTTTCAATTTACAATGATATAAAGGAATCCTAAATATCCCTTTTTTAAATCATCAATAAATATCATTAATACAATGTGTTAGGGTACCTAGGAATATATATTTGGGGATATTTTATTATATAGTATAAGGGTTGGCATGGGCCACACATAATCTAAGGTTGATTGTATTATAATATTATATTATATTAGTAGTCAGCTCCCCAAAGTAGAATTAGAAGATGGATATATAAAGAAGAGATATTTATCATTGTAATCATCATGGAGAACAATCATATGTAATCATTTTTGCCCATGAAGTGGCTTATGGGACTTTGCTCTCCTTAAGTGTCACTCTCATCTTGGGAGATATTGTGGAGTTATTCTTTCAATAAGGATCATTATTGGTGTTTTCCTACCTTAAGGGTATTATATATATCTCTCTCATTTGTGGATTTTTATT
Source organism: Wollemia nobilis (assembly GCA_028583015.1). NCBI lineage: Eukaryota > Viridiplantae > Streptophyta > Pinopsida > Araucariales > Araucariaceae > Wollemia > Wollemia nobilis. Next base: position 10,229,609 of record JAQPPZ010002169.1, read on the forward strand.
GTGGATAATTATTTGTGGATGAATGATTTGATATTTATACATATTGGTGAATGATTTATGTTAATGATAATAAAGTTTTGTAACAAGTGGTATCAGAGCAAAGATTATGGAAAAGTGGGGAATTTTTTTTTGGACTTGTAGAATTAGGGTAGATTTTTTGAATTAGGGCAGATTTTTTCTAGAAAAATATCTCATCTTTCAAAAGCCATATCTCTATAAAATTTTATCCGATTCAAATGATTCTTGGATTTTTTATGTGGAATTTGAAGATATTTAAAATGAGTAGTCATATGAAGGAATTCAAGTAGTATTGAGGGAGATATGACATTTTGAAGTTAGTCATCTGGAATAAGAGTAGTGGCAAATTTTCAAATCATGAAGTTTTTGGAAGACGAAATTTGTTAGTTTAGAATTAGGGTAAAATTTATTTTTTGGAAAATATCTCAGCTTTCAAGAGCCATATTTCTGTGGAATTTTATCCAATTCAAACAATTCTTGGATTATTTTGTGTAAAATATGAACAGATTTAAAATGAGTGGTCATATGAAGGAATCCAAGCACTATTGAGGGAGATATGACCTTTTGAAGTTAGCCATCCAGAACAAGGGCAATGCCAAAATTTAAATGAAGAACACAAGCTTATATTGAGAGGGGGGTGAACAGTATAAGACCACTTTTTACTTTTCTTTCCCAATCAATATTATGCAATATATTAATGGCAATATCAAAAGTAGTAATCAAAGCAATGCACAAATCACCACACACAATAGAGACACCAATTTAACGTGGTTCACCCAATGTGGGCTACTCCACGGAGAAAATATTTCACTAAAATTTTCTCAACAAATCTCTTGGGAAACCTTTCCCTATTACAATGTTTATGGACCTCTATCCAAAGGAGACACCAATCCCCTAATCAAGTTCATGGATCTCTATCCATAGGAGAACTCCTTCTCCTCTACTCTGGCTGGTGATCTTCTAGAAGAACTGCTACCTCCACTACACTGGCTTATGGATCTCTATCCACTGAAGACTCTTGTCCTCACTTAGAAGACCTATCCTCACTGCCCTAGCTAATGGACCTCTATCCACTGGAGACTATCATCCTCTATACTCTATCACCTCCAAAGCTTGCTCTCAGCTCTGTCTCAAATCTGCACTAAACATGGTCCTTCGGTCTAGCACAAATCTGCTCAATCTCTATCCTCAAATATATACTAAACACAGTCCTTCGATCTAGCACAAATCTGCTCAATATCTATCCTCAAATCTATACTAAACATAGTCCTTCGGTCTAGCACAAATCTGCTCAATATCTATCCTCAAATCTGCACTAAACATAGTCCTTTGGTCTAGCACAAATCTGCTCAATCTCTATCCTCTAGTCTGGCACAAACCTATCCTCAAATCTACACCAAAATCTGTCCTCAAATCTATCCTCAAGCCTTAACACAAAGCTTGAATCAATCACAAATCAACTCTGCTAGATCTGCCCCAAACCTTAACCCAAGGTTTGAACAAATCAATCAATCAACTCTGCTCACAAGTCTTCTCAAAGACTTGTCTCAAATCTGCATTGTAAGCTTCCACAAAAGCTCACACTAATCTATCCACAAGTCCTCTCTAGAACTTGTCCAATCTACTCAACAAGTCTTCACTAGAACTTGTCCAATCTGCTCAACAAGTCTTCACCAAGACTTACCTCAAATCTACTCAACAAGTCCTCACTAGAACTTGTCCAATCTACTCAACAAGTCTTCACCAAGACTTACCTCAAATATATATTGTAAGCTTCCACAAAAGCTTACTCAACTCAACTCAACTTAACACAAAATCCTCTTCAATCACTTAGACAAGCTTCACACAGAATCTTGTTTAATCTCACAGAAACATATAGAGAATTGTTAGAGACTCAATATGCTTCACACTCACAACAATGCTCAATCACTTTCAATCTCTTTCTCAAATCAAATTAGAATATAGAACAATTTGTTTCACAGAACTTGAACTATCACTTCAACACTTCCACTTGACTAGGCTCAATCAACTCCACTCAATCAATCACTCAATGAAACACTCCTTGCTTACAAACCCTAGTCCAAGCATATGAACACTCACTCAATTATTTCCAACAATGCTTATCAAACAATCTCACATAACAATGATACTCATGTTCTTGCACAAACCCTAGTTTCAAGATAGTTCTCAACTTCACATAACAATGATACTCATGATCTTGCACAAACCCTAATCATGCATATGAAGGTTCATTCAATGTTTCCAACAATGCTTATCAAACAAGGTTTTTATCATCAAATTTCACTTAGAAAAACCTTTAACAATCAAACTCAACAATGCTTATCAAACAACCCTTTTCTCTCCAACTTAGCATTCACAACATCCAACAATCACTCACAAGGAATATGTGCCCATACCTTTTGTTTGATGAATAATTATCCTTAAACACCTATTTTAATCATAACCACTCTCTTTGCCAATCACAAGGGTTAGATGTCACAAATACACCTTATCACTCCCTCTAGATCTTAATGCACTTCTAAAAGAAAAAATAATCACCACTTCAAAATATCCCAAGGCATTGACAAGGCTTCATTAGATTTTTAATTAAATTATTCTATCCCCTTTTTATAATAAAAATGAAATTCCTTTTTCACCTTTTAACTCCACTCTCTAATTTATTTTCTAGGCATCAAAGAATTAAAATAAAATATTTTAATCCTTATATCTCCCTACTTCAAACCACTATTGTCACTACCCTCTTAATGATACGTATGCCTTAAAACACCCTTTTTATATCATAGACCTTGCAAAAATTAAATCAATTTTTCATACCTTAGGTTTGCCACAAAAATGTTTGCGCACCACACAACTACCTCTGTCCAAACTCGAACCCGAAACCTCACTGCCAGCATTGTGCCCTAGCGAATGCTAGGCTTGCCACCTGGGCTATGCACCCAGTTGAAACAAAGGCCTCACGATGTCCCTTTTGTCCTTGTCTTTCATGCAAAACATGTCAAACAAAAAACCTTTCCTTTCTTCCTTGCAAAACGTGATCGTGTGACTTGAACCCATGACCTAGCCTCCATGAAAGTCTTATCACTGCCTTGCCTATCGTCTGCGCTACCCAACACATCGTGTAGGATTTTCATGCCCTCTCTTACTTCAATGTCCACTTCTTTGTCCTATCCAAATTGCACGAAAACTCTTCCCTCGAAGTGCACAAAATATTATTTGTCTCCACTTAGGCTTCGAATGCATGATCGACTTTGGGGAAATAAATTTACCCCCTCTTTATATGCAATGTGATGAATATGAAGGCGTCGGCCCTCATTTCGATTTTACCACCATTTTTAAAAAAGAACTTTGGCACCAAGAATAGTTTAAATTAAAATTTTAACCAAAAGGTTAAAATATTTTAATTTAAATTATTTAACCTTTGCCTCCTTTAATATTTTTAAAACTTGCTCACTTGCTCTTTTCAAGGAGAATATTTTGCACACATAAAACCTTATTTTTCTCATGGGCCCAATTAATATAATATTAAAAAAATGTTTATCTTTTTGACCCATGGCCTCCTTTTCTGAGATCTTCCTTCAAAACAATTTATTACTTCGAACTCATGGTTCTAATTACTTTGGAGAGAACCTTGCCTTGTATTTACTTTTGACATCAATGACAACAAACTTGCTCATATTTCCAACAATCTCCCCCTTTGTCATTGATGGCAACCCATTTTACTTTTATCATTTCCTTTACCTCTTTATGTTCTGCTCCCCCTGAGAAACTGCTCCCCCTGATTGAATGCTTTCCTCCTAACTCAAATATCTTCCCCTTACTCAAATATCTCCCCCTTTGTCATCAATGGCAAAGGGTCACCTTTGGGGCTTGGGGCTAAGAATGAAACTCTTAGCTTAGCCCCTCCCCCACCTCCTCTTGAGGTGGTTAATTCTGGGGTGGGAGTATTTCTACTCCCAACATTGATATTTACCTTTGTCCACTTTCCTTTTCATTTGATCCTTCTGATTCCTCTGACTATTCCTGTTCCTGCTTGTCTCTAGAATTTTTGCTCTACACCACTTTGTTGTATGTCCATAATTATTGCACTTATAACACTTAATGTTATTATTCCTTGGAGGTGAAAATGTCTTGGGATTTCTCCTGGTGAAGCCATATCTATTCCTATCATGAATCCTGTAATTCATTGCCTTGTGACCAAACTGATTACAAGAGTAGCAATACCCTTGAAAAAGTTACCTATTTCTAAACTTCCCATATTCCTGTCTTTCATGTGTCCTACACTGAGAAGCTTTGTGCCCAAACCTGTGACATGAGAAGCATCATCCATTGAAACTACCTTGCCTTGACCTCATTGGTCTTTTAGTCTCTTTTACCCTGTGTTGGTTCCTGTTCCATCTGTTCCTCTTTTGTGCATTGTTCCTTTCCTTGTTGAACTTTCTATTGTCCAACTCATCCTCAGAAGTCTCACTCTCTCTTACACTCTCTTCTTCTAAAGTTTCTTCTTCTTCAGAACTTGAGGTTGACTCCTCTCCTTGTTTCTTTTGTACCTGTTCAAAACCAAGGCCTGTCTTGTTTGTAGACCATATTTGTACCTTGATAATCTTATCTATGGTTTTTGAGCTTTTCCCAAACTTGTGTAACCTATCCTTAGACTCTTTTACTTCTTTCCTTAGTAGAGCCACCTCATGCTCTAACCTTTCACATTCTAAAACCTTTGCTTCTAACTTCTCTTTGAATCTCCTTGTCTTAGCTATTGACTTATTTAGATCCTCTATAAGCTTTCCTTTCTCTTCATCACATTCTTGAAACTGAAGCTTAAGTTTGGAGTTTTGCTTTCTTACCTCCTTTAATGCATTAAGGGTAGAAATAAGTTCACCTTCAAGATCAACTTCTCATATTTTTTATTCTTCCTCTATTTCTTTGCCTTTGGAATCATCTTCATTTCCTTTTGATTTGTCTTCTATAGGATCACCTGCTTCTTCCTCTATTGCCATGAGTAGATTCTCTTTTGGTCCTTCAAGTGTATCTTCATATTCATCATCACTAAAACTGAAACCACTCTTTGTACAACTATCTTCAATATGACCAAAATTTCCACATCTAAAACACTTGAGAATTATTGGTGACCTTTTCTTAACCACTTCATTTTCTTTTTCCAGAAATAGAACTTCATATTTATCATCATCTGAGGAACTTTCATCACTATTACTTGAATACTTACTTGCTTTGTCTGCATAGAAACTCTTCTTCTATCTTTGGAAGAACTTATTTCCTTGCTTGCCTTGTCCATCCCTACTTTTCTTTTGGTACCTGTATTTTTCTGTTTCCCTGTTCTTATGATCCTATTTTTCTTCATCATTGCTATTTCTAGCTTCTTGAAAATCAGATGCATAGTGACCATACTTTCCACAATTGAAACATCTAACAGATTTCATACCTTTAAACTTTCTTGGATCCTTATTCCTTCTGCCATAATTTGCTTCTTCATCATTGGATGACTCATTGCTTGAATCTGACTTCTTACCCTTAGTCTTCTTAGTGGCTTTAAATGTTGCTTCTTTCTAGGGAATAGGTTCCTCTTTTGTTCTCATCTCAAAAGTTGTGAGAATGCCATGTAATTCATCCCTTGTCAAAATATCACTATCTTTTGATTCCTCTATAGCTGAAATATTTTCACTAAACCTTTTTGGGAGTGACCTTAAAATCTTATCACAAACATCAGATTCTTGAACTTCAAGTCCAAGTCCTTGCATGGAGTTAACAACCTCGTCCACACAAAGTAGATAAGCACTAATGTTTTCCTCATCCTTCATTTTTAGGTCTTCAAATATTCCCTTGAGATTTTGTAACTTTACCTTTTTGACATTTTTATCTCCTTCATATATGCCTTGCAATTTATCCCAAATTTCCTTTGTTGATTTGCAGTGCATAACCTTTATAAACTCTATTTTATGTAAACCTCTCAAAATTGCATTCATTGCTTTTGAGTTGTAATGATGTAGAAGCTTACCATATTTATCTGTAGGTGGAGTAGCTGGTGGTGTGTATCCATTTTCAACTGCTTCCCATATTTCATTTCCAAGAGCCATCAGGTGAATCTTCATTCTCATACTCCAAAATACATAATCACTTCCATCAAATACTAGTGCTGAATTATCTGAGGATCCACTCTTAGAATCCATTTGTGTTCTTGTGAGATTTTCCTTCAAGCTATTAAACTCTTTCGAAGGAACCCACTCTGATACCAATTGAAGAACACAAGCTTATACTGAGAGGGGGGGTGAACAATATAAGACCACTTTTTACTTTTCTTTCCCAATCAATATTATGCAATATATTAATGGCAATATCAATAGTAGTAATCAAAGCAATGCACAAATCACCACACACAATAGAGACACCAATTTAACGTGGTTCACCCAATGTGGGCTACTCCACGGAGAAAATATTTCACTAAAATTTTCTCAACAAATATCTTGGGAAACCTTTCCCTATTACAATGTTTATGGACCTCTATCCAAAGGAGACACCAATCCCCTAATCAAGTTCATGGATCTCTATCCACAGGAGAACTCCTTCTCCTCTGCTCTAGCTGGTGATCTTCTAGAAGAACTGCTACCTCCACTACACTGGCTTATGGATCTCTATCCACTGAAGACTCATATCCTCACTCAGAAGACCTATCCTCACTACCCTGGCTAATGGACCTCTATCCACTAGAGACTATCATCCTCTATACTCTATCACCTCCAAAGCTTACTCTCAGCTCTATCTCAAATCTACACTAAACATGGTCCTTCGGTCTAGCACAAATATGCTCAATATCTATCCTCAAATCTATACTAAACATAGTCCTTCGATCTAGCACAAATTTGCTCAATATCTATCCTCAAATATGCACTAAACATAGTCCTTTAATCTAGCACAAATCTGCTCAATATCTATCCTCAAATCTACACTAAACATAGTCCTTCGGTCTAGCACAAATCTACTCAATATCTATCTCTAGTATGGCACAAACCTGTCCTCAAATCTACACCAAAATCCTTAAATCTATCCTCAAGCCTTAACACAAAGCTTGACTCAATCACAAATCAACTCTGCTAGATCTACCCCAAACCTTAACCCAAGGTTTGAACAAATCAATCAATCAAATCTGCTCTCAAGTCTTCTCAAAGACTTATCTCAAATATGCATTGTAAGCTTCCACAAAAGCTCACACTAATCTATCCACAAGTCCTCTCTAGAACTTGTCCAATATTCTCAACAAGTCTTCACCAAGACTTACCTCAACAAGTCCTCACTAGAACTTGTCCAATCTACTCAACAAGTCTTCACCAAGACTTACCTCAAATCTGCTCAACAAGTCCTCACTAGAACTTGTCCAATCTCAACAAGTCTTCACCAAGACTTACCTCAAATGTATTGTAAGCTTCCACAAAAGCTTACTCAACTCAACTCAACTTAACACAAAATCCTCTTCAATCACTTAGACAAGCTTCACACAAAATCTTGTTTAATCTCACAGAAATATATAGAGAATTGTTAGAGACTCAATATGCTTCACACTCACAACAATGCTCAATCACTTTCAATATCTTTCTCAAATCAAATTAGAATATAGAACAATTTGTTTCACAGAACTTGAACTATCACTTCAACACTTCCACTTGACTAGGCTCAATCAACTCCACTCAATCAATCACTCAATGAAACACTCCTTGCTTACAAACCCTAGTCCAAGCATATGAACACTCACTCAATTATTTCCAACAATGCTTATCAAACAATCTCACATAACAATGATACTCATGTTCTTGCACAAACCCTAGTTTCAAGATAGTTCTCAACTTCACATAACAATGATACTCATGATCTTGCACAAACCCTAATCATGCATATGAAGGTTCATTCAATGTTTCCAACAATGCTTATCAAACAAGGTTTTTATCATCAAATTTCACTCAGAAAAACCTTTAACAATCAAACTCAACAATGCTTATCAAACAACCCTTTTCTCTCCAACTTAGCATTCACAACATCCAACAATCACTCACAAGGAAGATGTGCCCATACCTTTTGTTTGATGAAGAATTGTCCTTAAACACCTGTTTTAATCATAACCACTCTCTTTGCCAATCACAAGGGTTAGATGTCACAAATACACCTTATCACTCCCTCTAGATCTTAATGCACTTCTAAAAGAAAAAATAATCACCACTTCAAAATATCCCAAGGCATTGACAAGGCTTCATTAGATTTTTAATTAAATTATTCTATCCCCTTTTTATAATAAAAATGAAATTCCTTTTTCACCTTTTAACTCCACTCTCTAATTTATTTTCTAGGCATCAAAGAATTAAAATAAAATATTTTAATCCTTATATCTCCCTACTTCAAACCACTACTATCACTACCCTCTTAATGATACGTATGCCTTAAAACACCCTTTTTATATCATAGACCTTGCAAAAATTAAATCAATTTTTCATACCTTAGGTTTGCCACAAAAATGTTTGCACACCACACAACTACCTTTGTCCAAACTCGAACCCGAAACCTCATTGCTAGCGCTGCATCCTAGTGAACGCTAGGCTTGCCTCTTGGGCTACACACCCAGTTGAAACAAAGGCCTCACGATGTCCCTTTTGTCCTTGTCTTTCATGCAAAACACGTCGAACGAAAAACCTTTCCTTTCTTCCTTGCAAAACATGATCGTGCGACTTGAACCCATGACCTAGCCTCCATGAAAGTCTTATCACTGCCTTGCCTACCATCTGCGCTACCCAACATGTCATGTAGGATTTTTGCACCCTCTCTTACTTCAACGTCCACTTCTTTGTCCTATCCGAATTGCACGAAAACTCTTCCCTCGAAGCGCATGAAATATTATTTGTCTCCACTTAGGCTTCGAATGCATGATCGACTTTGGGGAAATAAATTTACCCCCTCTTTATATGCAATGTGATGAATATGAAGGCGTCGACCCTCATTTCGATTTTGCCACCATTTTTCAAAAAGAACTTTGGCGCCAAGAATAGTTTAAATTAAAATTTTAACCAAAAGGTTAAAATATTTTAATTTAAATTATTTAACCTTTGCCTCCTTTAATATTTTTAAAACTTGCTCACTTGCTCTTTTCAAGGAGAATATTTTGCACACATAAAACCTTATTTTTCTCATGGGCCCAATTAATATAATATTAAAAAATGTTTATCTTTTTGACCCATGGCCTCCTTTGCTGAGATCTTCCTTCAAAACAATTTATTACTTCGAACTCATGGTTCTAATTACTTTGGAGAGAACCTTGCCTTGTATTTACTTTTGACATCAATGACAACAAACTTGCTCATATTTCCAACAATCTCCCCCTTTGTCATTGATGGTAACCCATTTTCATTTTATCATTTCCTTTACCTTTTTCTATTATTCTCCCCATGAGAAACTTCTCCCCATGATTGAATGCTTTTATCCTAACTCAAATATCTCCCCCTTACTCAAATCTCTCCCATTTTGTCATCAATGGCAAAGGGTCACCTTTGGGGCTTAAGGCTTAGAATGAAAATCTTAGCTTAGCCCCTCCCCCACCTCCTCTTGAGGTGGTTAATTCTGGGATGGGAGTATTTCTACTCCCATCATGCACTGATCTTTACCTTTGTCCACTTTTCTCCTCATCTGATCCTTCTGATTCCTCTGACTATTCATATTCCTTCTTGTCTCTGGAATTTTTGCTCTACACCACTTTGTTGTATGTCCATAATTATTGTACTTATAACACTTAATGTTATTATTCCTTGGAGGTGAAAATGTCTTGGGATTTCTCCTGGTGAAGTCATATCTATTCCTGTCATGAATCCTGCAATTCATTTCCTTGTGACCAAACTGATTACAAGAGTAGCAATACCCTTGAAAAAGTTATCTATTTCTGAACTTCCCATATTCTTGTCTTTCATGTGTCCTACACTAAGAATATTTGTGCCCAAACCTATGACATGAGAAGTATCATCCATTGAAACTACCTTGCCTTGACCTCATTGGTCTTTTAGTCTCTTTTACCCTATGCTGGTTCCTATTCCATATGTTCCTCTTTTGTGCATTGTTCCTTTCCTTGTTGAACTTTATGTTGTCCAACTCATCCTCAGAAGTCTCACTCTCTCTTACACTCTCTTCTTCTAAAGTTTCTTCTTCTTCAGAACTTGAGGTTGACTCCTCTCCTTATTTCTTTTGTACCTATTCAAAACCAAGGTCTGTCTTGTTTGTAGACCGTATTTGTACCTTGATAATCTTGTCTATAGTTTTTGAGCTTTTCCCAAACTTGTGTAACCTATTATTAGACTCTTTTACTTCTTTTCTTAGTAGAGTCACCTCATGCTCTAACCTTTTACATTTTAAAACCTTTGCTTCTAACTTCTATTTGAATCTACTTGTCTTAGATATTGACTTATTTAGATCCTCTATAAGCTTTCCTTTCTCTTCATCACATTCTTGAAATTGAAGCTTAAGTTTAGAGTTTTGCTTTCTTACCTCCTTTAATGCATTAAGGGCAGAAATAAGTTCACCTTCAAGATCAACTTCTCTTGTTTTTTATTCTTCCTCTATTTCTTTACCTTTGGAATCATCTTCATTTCCTTCTGATTTTTCTTCTATATGATCACCTACTTCTTCCTCTATTGCCATGAGTAGATTATCTTCTGGCACTTCAAGTGTATATTCATATTCATCATCACTTAAATTGAAACCACTCTTTGTACAACTACCTTCAATATGACAAAAATTTCCACATCTAAAACACTTGAGAATTATTGGTGACCTTTTCTTAACCACTTCCTTTTATTTTTCCAGAAATAGAACTTCATATTTATCATTATCTGAGGAACTTTCATCACTATTACTTGAATACTTACTTGCTTTTTTTGGATAGAAACTCTTCTTCTATCTTTGGAATAACTTATTTCCTTGCTTACCTTGTCCATATCTACTTTTCTTTTGGTACTTGTATTTTTTTGTTTCCCTATTCTTATGATCCTATTTTTCTTCATCATTGCTATTTCTAGCTTCTTGAAAATCATATGCATAGTGACCATAATTTCCACAATTGAAACATCTAATAGATTTTGTACCTTTAAACTTTCTTGGATCCTTGTTCCTTCTGCCATAATTTACTTCTTCATCATTGGATGACTCATTGCTTGAATCTGACTTCTTACCCTTAGTCTTATTAGTGGCTTTAAATGTTGCTTCTTTCTAGGGAATAGGTTCCTCTTTTGTTCTCATCTCAAAATATGTGAGAATACCATGTAATTCATCCCTTATAAAAATATCACTATCTTTTGATTCCTCTATAGCTGAAATATTTTCACTAGAACTTTTTGGGTGTGACCTTAAACTATTATCACAAATATCAGATTATTGAACTTCAAGTCCAAGTCCTTGCATGGAGTTAACAACCTCGTCCATGCAAAGTAGATAAGCACTAATGTTTTCCTCATCCTTCATTTTTAGGTCTTCAAATATTCCCTTGAGATTTTGTAACCTTACCTTTTTTACCTTTTTATCTTCTTCATATATGCTTTGTAATTTATCCCAAATTTCATTTGCTGATTTGCAGTGCATAACCTTTATAAACTTTGTTTTGTGTAAACCTCTCAAAATTGCATTCATTGCTTTTTAATTGTAATGATGTAGAAGCTTACCATATTTATATGTAGGTGGAGTAGCTGGTGGTGTGTATTCATTTTCAACTGCTTCCCATTGTAGATGTAAAGACGTGACACTAAAAATAAAATTACAAGTAAATACACAAAGAGACAAATATTGCACAAAATATTCCAATTTTAATATTGACAATGGGGGGAGCCAAGTGAACTCTTTGATACAATGCTACTCTCCAAGAGTATTTTGATACAATATTACAATGGGCTAGGGTTCTCCGAAACCCTAGCAATAAAATAAAATAGTTTCTTCCGAAGATTGCACCTTTGATTCCAACAGGGTGAGTGGGCTTCTGAGATATCCGATGTTGGGCCACTTTGACTGTAGTAGTCTTCCAATGCTTCTTTAGATCAATGTTACCCAATCCTACACACAACAAACAGTAAAATTTTTAGTAAAAAAATGAGGGTTCCACTGTGTGAACCCTCTGAAATGAATACTAAAACCCTAGATCTGATGTAAGTTGTAAATGTAAAATGCAATAACAATGAATGATAACCAAATATAGATTTACCTTGCTTGTGAAGATTCTTTGCTCCATTTTTGTAGATCTGATGTCAGATAGCATGGTGCAGCAGACTCTGATTCATGTTTATATGGTTGCAGCAGGCTCGGACATGCACTTGGTAGGCTCTAATGTGAGCTTTGTAGGCTCTGGAGTGCACTTTCTATATATAGCAGGCTCTGGTGGGTGTCTAACAAGCTTCTACGACAAGCTTGGCAAGCTATGGTGTGCACCTATGGATCTACAGGCTTTGGAGAGCGCTTCGCAAGCTTCTGCAATGAGCTTGCGAAGCTCGGGATGGCACCTACGGGTGAGGGTAAATCTACAAAAGTAGATCAGGGGGTGCGAGAGATGCGACAGATGGATGGGGGCTATGACGGTAATGGAGGATGAAATGGAGATCTATCCTAGGGTATGCTAAAGGTGCTCAGGGTATTCTTTAGTAGAGAGGCCTCAAGATTCTTCAACATTCCATTATTTCAGTATTTTAGCCTCTTTTGGGCAATATGAGGGGCTTGTATTTATAACTTAGCTTTAGGGTTTAACTTAGGGTTCTTAAATTTACACTTTTGATCGTGTGGCTAAAATTAAATCATATCCTAGGGCTAAGATTAAATGATGGAAGTGGCATGGATTGAGTGGGATGGATGGTAGGGATTTAATATGATCAGACGGTGGAGGTTAAATGAACTTATAATTATATAATATAATATTAAATAAATTAAATATTATATAAAATATTAAAATAATATAATATATATTAAAATAAGTCCTATTTTTGTGGGAAAGGGGAAAATGGACCTTTTTGAAGGCGAGAAAGGGAAAATGAGCCTTTTGAAGGCAGGAAAGGGGGATGGAGGACAAGTGGAAGGTGGGATGACTAGGAAGGTGGATGAATGGCTGCAATTTGGTGTCTATAGATGCCCCTTTTTGTACCATGTTGCATGAAACACAATATGGTGCAAAAATATGAGACACCTGCATGGGCTATGGGCAATAGAAATTGCTTATCTCGTTGGAATTGCACATTGGCATTGAAGACAAAAAGAATGAAGAATTTTTAGAGTTCATTGCGTAGCTTACCCCCTCAATTGGTGAATGAGAAAATTCTCATGATCCAATTGAAAAAGCATGGATTTTGTGCAAACGATGGATTAAGGATGAATGATGATGTGATGTGATACTGTTTTTGCCCTAATAGTTGCAGAAAGGGGGTTGGTGTATAATACCATGATGCTTGAAGAATGATGATTGATGATTTGATACCATTTTTGCCCCAATAATTGAAGAAAATGGGGTTGGTGTATAAACCATGATGCTTGAATAATGATGACTGATGATTTGATACCATTTTTGCCCCAATGGTTGAAGAAAATGGGGTTGGTGTGTGAACCATGATTCTTGAAGAATTATTATTGATGATTTGATATCGTTTTTGCCCCAATAGTTGAATAAAAGGGGGTTGGTGTATGAACCATGATGCTTGAAGAATGATGACTGATGATTTGATATTGTTTTTGCCCCAATAGTTGAATAAATGGGGTTGGTGTATGAACCATGATCATGTAATATGTATCCCATCATGGGAAATCAAAATCAACATGGTTGTCCCAAATTTGGGGGTGATTTGATGTTGTTGAAAAAGATGCCTCACAGGCATCATTGAGTATGCAAGATATGAAAATGCAGAATGACTGAGTCATCGCAGGGCTGGCCATTGACTGTAGAAGATTCTTTGTCAATTCCATAATGGAACCAATCAAACCTAGCAAAATTTTATGCTTTATGACTATAGTCATATGAGTGAGTGATTGATATTAGTTATCCATGATTGTGCATCCCATGGAAAAGGACGTCAATGATTCCTGTTTGGAGAATTCTTCTTGGGAGTGTTTCACTTAGAATTTGAGGTTACTGATATGATTATGATTCTTGGAAATGAGATAATTGGTGATGATCATGATTAAGTGTCCTTATTATAAACTATTCATGTTACCGAATTGCATGGATTACTATCGCTACAACCACCAAGTTTATAGAATAATTTATTGGATACGAGGTTCACTTAGAGCCAACTGATGAGATACCATTTTTGCCCCAATGGTTGAAGAAAGGGGGTTGGTGTATAATACCATGATTTTTGAATAATTATGATTGATGAGATAATGTTTTTGCCCCAACGGTTGAAGAAAAGGGGGTTGGTATATAATACCATGATTTTTGATAAATGATGATTGATGATTGATGAGATACTGTTTTTGCCCTAATGGTTGAAGAAAGGGGATTTTGATGATGTAAAAATGTGATGAAATAAAATGATTTGTATCTATTTTTTACCCTTAACAAATAAAGGGGTTTTTTATGATGTGAATATGAAGTGATTATGTTTGTTATTTACCCCTAATAGATAAAGGGGTTTTTGATGATGAAAGTGTTCTTATGGTAGTCTATCCATCCTATCGGATTGCATGGATAAATAGTCGCTACAACTACCAGGTTTATAGGATAAACCACTAAATACAATGTTCACTTGATAGGAATGCAAATGTGATCTATTTTTGCCCCAATAGATGAAGGTATTTTTGAGAAATGAATGAAAATAACATGATTTGTATCTATTCTTTGACCTTAATAGATAAAGGGGTTTTTGATGATGTAAGATGAAAAAGTGTCTGCTCATTGCCCTTAACAGATAAAGGGGTTTTTGATGATTAAAGATGAAAAAGTGTCTATTCATTGCCATTAACAGATAACGGGGTTTTTGATGATGAAAGATGAAAAAGTGTCTGTTCATTGCCCTTAACAGATAAAGGGGTTTTTTGATGATGAAAGTGTCCTTATGGTAGTCTATCCATCCTACCGGATTGCATGGATAACCAGTCACTACAACCGCCAGGTTTATAGGATAAACCACTAAATACAAGTTTCACTTGATAGGAATGCAAATGTGATATATTTTTGCCCCAATATATGAAGGGATTTTTGAGAAATGAATGAAAATAACATGGTTTGTATTTGTTCTTTGCCCCTAACAGATAAAGGGATTTTTGATGATGTAAGATGAAAAAGTGTCTATTCATTGCCCTTAACTGATAGAGGGGTTTTTGATGATGTAATATGAAAAAGTGTTTGTTCATTGCCCTTAACAGATAAAGGGGTTTTTTATGATGAAAGATGAAAAAGTGTATGTTCATTACCCTTAACAGATAAAGGGGTTTTTGATGATGAAAGATGAAAAAGTGTCTGTTCATTGCCCTTAACATATAAAGGGGTTTTTTTATGATGAAAGTGTCCTTATGGTAGTCTATCCATCCTACCGGATTGCATGGATAACCAGTCGCTGCAACCACCAGGTTTATAGGATAAACCACTAAATACAAGGTTCACTTGATAGGAATGCAAATGTGATCTATTTTTTCCCCAATAGATGAAGGGATTTTTGAGAAATTAATGAAATAACATGATTTGTATTTGTTATTTGCCCTTAATAGATAAAGGGGTTTTTGATTATGTAAGATGAAAATGTGTCTGTTCATTGCCCTTAATAGATAAATGGGTTTTTGATGATGTAAGATGAAAAAATGTTTGTTCATTGACCTTAATAGATAAAGGGGTTTTTGATGATGAAATATGAAAAAGTGTCTATTCATTGCCATTAATAGATAAAGGGTTTTTTTTTTATGATGAAAGTGTCCTTATGGTAGTCTATCCATCCTGTCGGATTGCATGGATAACCAGTCACTGCAATCGCGAGGTTTATAGGATAAACCACTAAATAAAAGGTTCACTTATGAATGGATAATGATAAAAGAACGTAAATGTGATCTATTTTTGCCCCAATAGATGAAGGGATTTTTGTAATTTGGATGATGTGAATGCAAGGCAAAGGGTGCAACCTTTGACAAAAGAATGCAGTCTTTTGAACCTAGCAATTGACTTGTTGATGATGTGATGTGATTGAATGATTGAATTATTTATTGCAAGTGTGGGGAAGGTGTGAAACCTTGAACACCCCCAATTTCTAGCTATGGTGTTGATTGATTAGGGAAAAGGTGTGAAACCTTGAGCACCCCCTAGTTGTGATGCTGCTTGCTTGATTGGGGGAAAGGTGTGAAACTGAAGAACACAAGCTTATACTGAGAGGGGGGGTGAACAGTATAAGACCTCTTTTTACTTTTTCCTTTATACTTCAAAATAGTAAAGCAATATACCCAAAGCAATATCAAAGCAATGCACAATATCATCCACAAAGTGACACCAATTTTAATGTGGTTCACCCAGAATGGTTGGGCTACATCCACAAAAATTTTCTCTAAAAGTTATCTCAAAGTTCTTTGGGAATCCTTCCCAATTACAATGTTTATGAGCCTCAGCCCAAAGGAGATACCTTCCCCCAATCAAAATTTATGAGCCTCTACTCAAAGGAGATACCTTCCCCAATCAAAATTTATGAGCCTCTGCTCAAAGGAGATACCTTCCCCTCTACTTTGGAAATGATCCCTCAGAAGATCAACTGCCTCTACCTCTTGCCAGCACGTGGAACTCCTTTCCACCGAAGACCTCCTGTCCTCAATGCTTAGCCTAAGAGACATCTGCCTTCTATGATCACGTCCATAGTAGCTCAGCAACCTGTACCAAACATAGTCAGTCGGTCTAGTACAAGTCTTCCTCTGTCTGTCATATCTGTCCAACTCTTGAACAAATCAATCCTCTGCATACAAGCCTTCTCAAAGACTTGCCAACTGTCCTTAGGTTCTTCTCATAGAACCAATGCACCTCTGTCCTCAAGTTCTCTGATAGAACTATCAAACTCAGCTCACAAGTCCTCTGCTAGGACCTATCCAAATATGCTCACAAGTCCCCACCGAAACCTGTCCAAAAACTGCTCACAAGTCCCCATTGGAACCTTTCCAAAAACTCAACAAGCTCACCAAGAAAAACTTTCTTAGTAGGAAATCACAAAGTGAATTGTTAGAGACCCAATGTGATTTGTCAAACTCATAGAAGCATAAAGAGAATTGTTAGAGACTCAATATGTTCTATACTCAAATCCCAATCTCAAAACTCAACTCAAATCAACTCAGCTCAATCTCAATCTCAAATCTGAAAACTCAACTCAATATCCGAAATGGATAGGATAGAATGTTTTCTTTCAAGAACATGAAACCCCAACAATTGCCAACTATGCAAAGAATCACATAACAATGATACTCATGTTCTTTTCATCATCAATTAGGGTTTCAACAACAATGCTCATCAAACAAGGTTTAGTCAACCAACACCACTCAACTCAACATCAACCTTGAAGCATTCAACCAATCATCACAAGAAAAGGAAACAAGTAGAAATCCTTTTCCCTCCAAAGATATTTGAACAAAATAGCCACCAACACAATATCACCAAATGCAAAGAATAACTTGCTCAAATCAACTCAATGGAGTAAGCCCAATATCATGAATCAAGTAAAGCAATAACTTGATCAAACAACCTCTATGGAAGCAACTCAACCATCAAACTCAAAACAACCAACCAAGGGTTCCACCAACTCAATGCAAGTAGCTAGACTCACAAATATAAACCCTAGTGCACAAAGCTTCCACTATCTCAAACCAGAAATTATGCATTCACCAAAAACTCTCCTTAAGGATAACAATGCATAAGTAGTCTTCAACAAACCAGAAAATAGGATTTACACCCAACCAAAGGAAACCTAGTTGAAAACCTTTTCACTCCAACCTTATTTCAGAAAACATACACCAATCATACTCATAAGGAAAATGTGCCCATACCTTTTTGGAGTAGAAGAAAATTGATCCTTAAAGCTGTCACCACACACAACCCTCAAACTTCCAACCAAGTTAGGGTTAGAACCAAGATAAATGAGCATATATAAAAACTTTCCTTAATACACCTTTTAGCTTCTCTTCTTTAAAAACAACCACCAAAGAAGCCAAAAACACAACAACCAAAACTTACACCTTATATCTCCATTTTTAAATTTAGCATAGCAAAAGACTAATCTCAAAAATACAACCAAAGAAATATCCCCTTATTTCTCCTATGTCTTTTAAACAATGCTAAACAATGCCAAAAATCATATCAAGAAAATAATCACACCTTATATTGGCTTCCCTTGAAGAATCGAAATTCACGGCACAAAACACGTTTTAATAAAAACGTGACTAATCCATGCACAGCTCCCTCCGCGGGGATCGAAACACAGACCTCCGCCTATGCAAGGCCCAAATGCAGCCTTCACTGCCACTAGCCCACAAGGGGCTTACGAAGTCCAAGATGGACTTCCTTCCACATAAAGGGTCAAGCTTTCCGAAAGCTTTTCAAACCACGAGCTCTCCTCTTTCGTAGCGTAAATAGAACATTCGATCGCAGCCAAACCAATTAATTGCCTTCGATTTTCCAAGAGGGTTTAACCTTAGGAACCTTCTCATATTTATAGTCCATACGTGGACTTTAGAACACATCGGCTGCAAAGAAAAGTAATTTCGAATTTAATCAAAATTTGCTTTCTAAAGGGTTTAAAAACCCTTAAAGTATTTTTAATAAATTAAAAATAATTTCTCCCTTAATTAATTAAATAATTAATTAATTAAAACCTTGAAGGGTTTTAAATAATAATTAAATAAATAATAAAGAGAACCTCCATTGGTTTTAATAAAAACCATTGCCAATGGAATCTCTCCGGATTCTCTTAAAAATATTCTCTTGGAATCTTCCACCTTTGAAGCCAACACATCCTCTTAACATTAATGTCATTTCCTTTTGACATCAATGACAACTCATAGACAAGAAGCTAGGATCTCAAACCCAAAATTACCAACAATCTCCCCCTTTGTCATTGATGGCAAACCATGCTTCTCAACAACACAGAAACTCAACATAAACAACTCCCCTTGTCTTGAGGCTCTCCCCCTTACTCATATCTCTCCCCCTTTGTCATCAATGGCAAAGGGTCACCTTTGGGGCTTGGGACTAAGAATGAGCCTCTTAGCTTAGTCCCTCCCCCACCTCTTCTTGAGGTGTTTAATTCTAGGGTGGGAGTAAAACTCCCAATAGGCATTGATCATCATCAGTGTCTATAGCTGCCTTACCATGTCTTCTCTTGTTCTCCTTGTCCATATTCCCTGTTCTCGTTCCTGTCACTATTCCTGTTCCTATTATCATTCCTGTTCTTATCCATGCCTTGATCCTTGGACCTGTTCATACCACTGTTCCTGTTCTTGTACCTTGGAAGTTCAGCTCTACACCGTCTAGCTATGTGACCTTCATTGTTGCACTTATAACAAGTAACAATGTTATTTCTTTTAGGCATACCTATTCTTTGAATCCACCTGTTCTGACTAACCCTGTTCTTGTTATTAGCCTTGCAAAAAATTGCCTTATGCCCAAACTGTTTACAAGAGTAGCAATACCCTTGAAAGAAATTACCACCTCTGAAACTGTCATTTACCTTCCTTACTTGAGTCATGCAATGTGAAGCCATGTGACCAAACCCGTGACAAGCAAAACATCCGCCATTAAAATTTCCTGTAAATGACCTTCTAGGTCCTGTAAAATTTCTCCCCTTTTTTTGTTTCCTATTTTCTATTTATGTGCATCTATCACTCAAGGACTCTTTCTCTGAAATACTCTCCTCATCAGAACTCTCTTCTTTTTGGAATCTCTTACTAGATTCCCCAACCTGTTCCTTGTGTTTCTTACCAAAACCAAGACCTGTTTTATCTGTTGCCCTTCTTTGATCTTTGATGATGGACTTTACCTTTTTGGAGCTATCTTGAAACCTGTAAAGCTTATCCTTGTACTCTTTAGTTTCCTCTTTCAAAGAAGCCATTTTTTGTTCTAACTCACTATACTCAAGAACCTTAGACTCTAACTCATCCTTGAGTTCTTGTGTCTTAGCTATAGAGAAGTCAAGACTTTCTATAAGATCATCTCTCTCCATACAACATTCATCTAACTTATCCTTGAGTCTAGCATTCTTCTTTCTTTCCTTTTCCAAAACACTAAGAGCACTAATAAGTTCACTTTCAAGATCCTTTATTTGTTTTCTTTTTGAATCATCAAAGCCTTTTTCAGATTTCTTATCACTAGAGGTGCTACCCTTTTCAAAGACCATACATGCATCTTCCTTATAGTTTTCTGAAGCATCCTCATACATACTAGAAACCAAATCATTATTTGTGCAATCATCCTCAAGGTGACCAAAATTTCCACATCTAAGACATTTCATGATAATGAATCTATGTTTTGGTTCTTCCTCTTTTTTGATATGAACAACATCTCATTTTCATTATCACTTGAAGAACTTTCACTATCACTACTAGAACACTTACTTGCTTTGTCTAGGTAGAAACTCTTCTTGTGCTTGTGAGAATACCTCTTTCCTTGATTGTTGTGCTCATCTTTGTTTTTCCTGTGATGCTTGTGCTTTTCGGAATCCTTGCTCTTAGAATCCTGTTTATCTTCATCACTTTCATTCTTGGAAAAAGTACGATCAGGTAGCATAATGACCAAACTTTCCACAATTGAAACATCTTATATTTTTCATACTTTTGTGCTTTCTAGAGAACTTGCCTTTCTTGTCGTAATATGCCTCTTCATCACTAGAAGACTCATCACTATCTTGAAGTCGTTTACCCTTGGATTCCTTGGTAGCCTTGAAAGTCGCCTCTTTCTTGACATCAACCTTCACTTGAGTTCTCAACTCAAATGTTGCAAGTATACTATGGAGCTCATCCTTTTTCAACTTATCCAAATATTTAGCTTCCTCAATAGCATAAATCTTTTCACTAAATCTATTAGGAAGAGATCTTAAAATCTTATCACAAACATCATTTTCAGCAAGCTCAAGACCTAAGTCTTTCATGGAGTTAACAACCTCATCCATACGAAGCATGTAGTCACTAATATTTTCATCATCATTCATCTTGAGTTGTTCAAACATACCTTTGAAGTGTCTCAACTTGGCCTTTCTAACATTTGTATCACCCGTGTGAACCACCTTCAACTGATTCCACATTTCACTAGTTGTCTTGTAGTGAATCACTTTGGTGAGATCTACTTTCTGTAAGCCTTTCAAGATTGCATTCATTGCTTTTGAATTGCTGTGATGTAGGAGCCTTTCTTCTTTAGTATTAGGACCATGTTCAGGAATAGTGTACTCATCTTCAATCACTTCCCATACCTCATTACCAAGTGCCATTAGATGAACCTTCATCCTTGCACTCCAAAGACCAAAATCCGACCCATCAAGAATAGGTGCTGCATTGCCACTTGAATAATCCATTGTGTTCTTTACTAGCTTTTCCTTCAAGTCGTTAAAATTTCCGAAGGCACCTGCTCTGATACCAATTGAAGAACACAAGCTTATACTGAGAGGGGGGTGAACAGTATAAGACCTCTTTTTACTTTTTCCTTTATACTTCAAAACAGTAAAGCAATATACCCAAAGCAATATCAAAGCAATGCACAATATCATCCACAAAGTGACACCAATTTTAACGTGGTTCACCCAGAATGGTTGGGCTACATCCACAAAATTTTTCTCTAAAAGTTATCTCAAAGTTCTTTGGGAATCCTTCCCAATTACAATGTTTATGAGCCTCGGCCCAAAGGAGATACCTTCCCCCAATCAGAATTTATGAGCCTCTACTCAAAGGAGATACCTTCCCCAATCAGAATTTATGAGCCTCTGCTCAAAGGAGATACCTTCCCCTCTACTCTGGAAATGATCCCTGAGAAGATCAACTGCCTCTACCTCTTGCCAGCACGTGGAACTCCTTTCCATCGAAGACCTCCTATCCTCAATGCTTAGCCTAAGAGACCTTTGCCTTCTATGATCATGTCCACAACAGCTCAACAACCTATACCAAACATAGTCAGTCGGTCTAGTACAAGTCTTCCTCTGTCTATCAGATCTGTCCAACTCTTGAACAAATCAATCCTCTGCATACAAGCCTTCTCAAAGACTTGCCAACTGTCCTCAGGTTCTTCTCATAGAACCAATGCACCTCTATCCTCAAGTTCTCTGATAGAACTATCAAACTCGGCTCACAAGTCCTCTGCTAGGACCTGTCCAAATCTGCTCACAAGTCCCCACCGGAACCTATCCAAAAACTGCTCACAAGTCCCCACCGGAACCTGTCCAAAAACTCAGTAAGCTCACCAAGAAAAACTTTCTTAGTAGGAAATCACAAAGTGAATTGTTAGAGACCCAATGTGATTTGTCAAACTCATAGAAGCATAAAGAGAATTGTTAGAGACTCAATATGTTCTATACTCAAATCCCAATCTCAAAACTCAACTCAAATCAACTCAGCTCAATCTCAATCTCAAATCTGAAAACTCAACTCAATATCTGAAATGGATAGGATAGAATATTTTCTTTCAAGAACATGAAACCCCAACAATTGCCAACTATGCAAAGAATCACATAACAATGATACTCATGTTCTTTTCATCATCAATTAGGGTTTCAACAACAATGCTCATCAAACAAGGTTTAGTCAACCAACACCACTCAACTCAACATCAACCTTGAAGCATTCAACCAATCATCACAAGAAAAGGAAACAAGTAGAAATCCTTTTCCCTCCAAAGATATTTGAACAAAACAGCCACCAACACAATATCACCAAATGCAAAGAATAACTTGCTCAAATCAACTCAATGGAGTAAGCCCAATATCATGAATCAAGTAAAGCAATAACTTGATCAAACAACCTCTATGGAAGCAACTCAACCATCAAACTCAAAACAACCAACCAAGGGTTCCACCAACTCAATGCAAGTAGCTAGACTCACAAATATAAACCCTAGTGCACAAAGCTTCCACTATCTCAAACCAGAAATTATGCATTCACCAAAAACTCTCCTTAAGGATAACAATGCATAAGTAGTCTTCAACAAACCAGAAAATAGGATTTACACCCAACCAAAGGAAACCTAGTTGAAAACCTTTTCACTCCAACCTTATTTCAGAAAACATACACCAATCATACTCATAAGGAAAATGTGCCCATACCTTTTTGGAGTAGAAGAAAATTGATCCTTAAAGTCGTCACCACACACAACCCTCAAACTTCCAACCAAGTTAGGGTTAGAACCAAGATAAATGAGCATATATAAAAACTTTCCTTAATACACCTTTTAGCTTCTCTTCTTTAAAAACAACCACCAAAGAAGCCAAAAACACAACAACCAAAACTTACACCTTATATCTCCATTTTTAAATTTAGCATAGCAAAAGACTAATCTCAAAAATACAACCAAAGAAATATCCCCTTATTTCTCCTATGTCTTTTAAACAATGCTAAACAATGCCAAAAATCATATCAAGAAAATAATCACACCTTATATTGGCTGCCCTTGAAGAATCCGAAATTCATGGCACAAAACACGTTTTAATAAAAACATGACTAATCCATGCACAACTCCCTCCGCGGGGATCGAAACGCAGACCTCCACCTATGCAAGGCCCAAACGCAGCCTTCGCTGCCACTAGCCCACAAGGGGCTTACGAAGTCCAAGACGGACTTCCTTCCACATAAACGGTCAAGCTTTTCGAAAGCTTTTCAAACCACGAGCTCTCCTCTTTCACAGCGTAAATAGAACATTCGATCGCAGCCAAACCAATTAATTGCCTTCGATTTTCCAAGAGGGTTTAACCTTAGGAACCTTCTCATATTTATAGTCCATACGTGGACTTTAGAACACATCGGATGCAAAGAAAAGTAATTTCGAATTTAATCGAAATTTGCTTTCTAAAGGGTTTAAAAACCCTTAAAGTATTTTTAATAAATTAAAAATAATTTCTCCCTTAATTAATTAAATAATTAATTAATTAAAACCTTGAAGGGTTTTAAATAATAATTAAATAAATAATAAAGAGAACCTCCATTGGTTTTAATAAAAACCATTGCCAATGGAATCTCTCCGATTCTCTTAAAAAGATTCTCTTGGAATCTTCCACCTTTGAAGCCAACACATCCTCTTAACATTAATGCCATTTCCTTTTGACATCAATGACAACTCGTAGACAAGAATCTAGGATCTCAAACCCAAAATTGCCAACAGAAACCTTGAACACCCCCTAGTTGTGATGATGTTTGAACTTGCTAGCGATCTTTGCATATGTGAGTTTGATATATATACATACATGGATTTTATGTTTGTGTTATGATTTTGTGTTAATGTGTTAATGTGAATGCAATGCATGTTTAATGAAAATATTTTTATGGAATGCCTTATGGATGATTAATGCAATCTAAATGATGTATGTGCCTAATGCTTATATGGATGATTCATGCAAGCTAAATGATGTATTATTAATGCAAGTAAATGTGTAATGAACCTAAGCTATATGAGAGGGATGCATGGTGTTCGAATGATATTTTTATAGTTCAAAAATTTTATTGGCCATGTTTGATGTCCACTATTTTGTAATCAGGGGTACCCAATTTTAATGAATTTATGCAACTTGACGTATGACGCAGGCATGAATGTTGACATGGAAGAAGATATGGATGTTGATATGGAAGAAGATATGGATGTTGATATGGAAGAAGATATGGATGTTGATATGGAATGAGTACTATAGAATTTTCAAAAATTCAAACATACTAGTATTATCAATCAAACTCACTTGGGTTGTCTAACTTTCTTTAGGACCAATGTGTGTGCAAGTGAGGTTCAATTACCAAACCTTGAGTGTGACAATGACCCTATCTAATCAAGAACCAGTGTGTGTGCATGTGAAGTTCATTGACCCACTATGAGTAAATTGGGCATGACCTATTATGGAGATGACCTGAAGCTAGCCCGTCCTTGTGTGGTTAGAGGTCTTCCTGTTTGCCAAGGAGACATGTCACCCCACATGAGCTTACTCCACTACCATCCAGACATCTATAGCCCGGATGAAGATTCGCTCCATAGTCCAATGGGATTTGATATTTTAGGCCTTGGGGATGACTACCCATCCTTGTCAGGGACATGTAGTACGATCCTTACAACTTTAGGGATCAAGGGTGTTTGGGATTTTATTTGTTAATTTTGTATAAAGCTTTGGGGAATCGGATTCTCAACCGAAGTGTGATGAGAATTTTGACCATATCCTTACTACTCCATGTTTTTATGCTTATGTTTGAAGAGCAATTGAGGTAGTGGTGAAAACCACTATGTTTGCTTTGGACTATGGTGCATGATGGGACAAGCAAGGATTATCCCTTTTCGCTTCAAGGTACTATCCAAGTATGGAACTAACCCTCCTTGAATCATAATTTTTTTAAGATGTGATGTAATGTGGTTAGTTCAATATTGTGTCGAAATCAATTGGCAATACTCAATACTTTCTTAATATGATGGAAGTGTTCTTGGTCCTAAAGAAAATTGGACATCCTTATTGGAGACTGCTATCAACACTAGTAATGGTTGAGTGATTGAAAATCTAGGGCTTATGATTTTTTTTTTGACAAATGATGTGGTTGACCTATGAATTTTGTGAAAGTTGCGTGAGTGCTTCAAACGAGGTACCCCCAATCGTTATAACTTGACTTTTTGTTTATGGCCATATCACCATTACTAAGTAAGATAATTTGAACATGGTATGGGATGAATGCAATTATGAATGACTATAGCAAAATGTATATGAAATGTGCAATTATGAATGTATGAATCTAGATGTATGAATGCAAGCAAAAATGAAATGCATGTGAAAATTGCTTATGAATACGAATGTGGAAGTGTATATGCAAATGCCTATATGTATGAATGTTTATGAAAATGCAATTTGATTTTGTTGTTTTGATTTTTTTTTTTTTTTAGCCATGTATGCACATATATAGTAATCACAATAAGCATGGAACGCTTTCAAGTGTATGATGTTCATTAGCTCGGGTTTGTCTACTCCCACTAACATAGTAAGCTTATGACCAAAGGAGCTAGGTACCTTTGGGGCCTTTTGAAAATTTGATGTGACCAAAGGGATTGAGACCTTTGGAGCCTTTTGAAATTGATGTGTGACCAAAGGGGTTAAGACCTTTGGAGCCTTTTTAAATTGATGTGTGACCAAAGGGGTTAAGACCTTTGGAGCCTTTTGAAATTTATGTGTGACCAAAGGGGTTAAGACCTTTGGAGCCTTTTGAAATTGATGTGACCAAAGGGGTTAAGACCTTTGGAGCCTTTTGAAATTGATGTGACCAAAGGGGTTAAGACCTTTGGAGCCTTTTGAAATTGATGTGACCAAAGGGGTTAAGACCTTTGGAGCCTTTGGAAATTGATGTGTGACCAAAGGGGTTAAGACCTTTGGAGCCTTTTGAAATTGATGTGTGACCAAAGGGGTTAAGACCTTTGGAGCCTTTTGAAATTGATCTGTGACCAAAGGGGTTAATATATTTGGAGCCTTTTGAAATTGATGTGACCAAAGGGGTTAAGACCTTTGGAGCCTTTTGAAATTGATGTGTGACCAAAGGGGTGACATTTGGAGCATTTTGAAATTGGTTGTGACCAAAGGGGTTAAGACCTTTGGAGCCTTTTGAAATTGATCAGCCACCGAAGTGACCGAGGAGTGGGGCATGTTTTCCATTACACAATTAAAGTTACTTGTTTTCTTTTGCATTCTAGATTGAACTATGAAGTGCATAAACAAAAGATATGCAATTAAATCCAAATAACACCAAACCAAACAATCTTGTGTAGGGATTTTTAAAAGTAAAAGAAAATACAATGTCCTAGGTTTTACCTTGTGTGGCTTACATCATTCATTATTATTTAAAATGTATTCTTTTTTATTATTATTTGATTTAATTACGTTATGGTACTAACTCAAAATCAAACATAAGTAATAAGTTAAAACAACTTAATGGAAAATACATCAAATCCACCTATTACGTAATGATGGAATGGCTATTGTGTAAGCCATGTTAGTGATGAAAGGACTATTGGTGATGAAATGGCTAAGGTTGAGCCATTTTAATGATGAAATGGCCAAGGTTGAGCCATGTTAATGATGAAATGGCCAAGGTTGAGCCATGTTAATGATGAAATGGCCAATATTGAGCCATGCTAATGATGAAATGATGAAATGGCTAAGGTTGAGCCATGTTAATGATGAAATGGCTAAGGTTGAGCCATGTTAATGATGAAATGGCCAATATTGAGCCATGTTAGTGATGAAATGATGAAATGGCTAAGGTTGAGCCATGTTAATAATGAAATGATGAAATGGCTAAGGTTGAGCCATGCTAATGATGAAATGGCTAAGGTTGAGCCATGTTAATGATGAAATGGCTAAGGTTAAGCCATGTTAAAATGATTAAATGGCTAAGGTTGAGCTATGTTAATGATGAAATGATAAAATGGCTAAGGTTAAGCCATGTTAATAATGAAATGGCTAAGGTTAAGCCATGTTAAAGATGAAATGGCTAAGGTTAAGCCATGTTAATGATGAAATGGCTAAGGTTAAGCCATGTTAATGATAAAATGATGAAATGGCTAAGGTTGAGCCATGTTAATGATGAAATGATGAAATGGATAAGTTTGAGCCATGTTAATGATGAAATGGCTAAGGTTGAGCCATGTTAATGATGAAATGGCTAAGGTTGAGCCATGTTAATGATGAAATGGCTAAGGTTAAGCCATGTTAATGATAAAATGATGAAATGGCTAAGGTTGAGCCATGTTAATGATGAAATGGCTAAGGTTGAGCCATGTTAATGATGAAATGGCTAATGTTGAGCCATGTTAATGATAAAATGGCTAAGGTTGAGCCATGTTAATTATGAAATGGTTAACGTAAATCCAAGTTAAATGTATTTTCCATTAAGCTATTTTGGTTTATTACTTTATTCTAATGTCTTGTTAATACCATAAAGTACTTAAACCCAATATTTAAAGATTATCAAAATAAAACCAACTGTAAAAAATTGTATAAGAATTTAAAGATAAAAGAAAACAATCAGTCCTAGGTTTCACTTTGTGTGGATTACCTCATTCCGTATTATTTTCTTCATTAATGTGTGGTTCCTTTTAAAATTGTGTGGTTGGTGTGTTTGATGTTACCTAATATTTGTTAAATGAAATAAAGGAAAAATATATGGCTGGATAGGGCTACGAGATTCTTGTTGGTAATGACCTCCAACAAGTTTGCTCGAGGGTAATCCTATGGTGTCTAAGGGTAGATATTTGATGGATGGAGATGAATGCCACCATCACCAAACCTCAAGCAATAGTTGGTGATGAAATCCAACTACTACTATTAAAAAGTGGAGCGTGTAGTGTGTGATGTTAATTTTATGTTTCTTGTTCTTTATGGTGTGCAGAAAATGTTAAATATTACTAAATTTACTAATATAAATTAGAAGCCAACACAAGGATGCAAATTTCACCTAAAGAGCGCAGAGTACACCCTTAAAATCCCCTGCCTACAAGTGATTAAAATCACAAGAGCAACCAGAGGGTTCGTCCACCTCTCTGCCAAAGGGGCCAGCCTAGGTCAGGATTAATTTATGCATCAAAATATTGTTCCTATTTAGATATGCAAAATTAAAGTGATATTTAACCCTAAAATGCAAAATCTAGGATGCTTTTCTATTTCATATGCACTCAAAAATGCAAACAATCACCTAGATCTACAACTTCAGAACAAGAAATGAATTTTATGTAATAATATGCACACAAACCCTAAATGTAATTTTATAAATATTATTTCCCATATTACTTAGTGTTAAGCTCTTTTTATAACCCAAAAACAACGAAAAACTATAGAAAAATATAGAATACGTAAACTAGGGTTATGGGACTTACTTGGAAGCCTGCATTTTGGTGAATTCATTTTGAGATCTCTATTGCTCTGATTGACCTGAATATATTTTGAAACATGCTATGGAATTTCAGGAACCTACCCTCAAAATTTTAGCCCAATCCAACTTCGGATGAGTGAGATATGGCCAAAACAGTCAGGGTAGTTTGTGCAGGAAACACAATCGAATGCCTCTAATCAACACTAGGTGCAACAAGGCGCCTGCCAGGTGAAGCAAAGTTCCTATGTAGGTATAGTAGAGTGACTACATAGGTACAATAGAGCACCTATGTAAACTCTAAAAAGTTTTATAGAATGCTACAAAAACCCTAGCAACAAAATCGATGACTTTTGCGCTTTTGAAAATCCTGTAACAAACATAAATAAAATCAAGTTAGCAAGGTAGATCAATTTAAATAATGAAACCCTTGTGGGGTCCCACCATGATCACCATTTGTAAATGCAAATATGTGACACTAAAAATGAAATTACAAGTAAATACACAAAGAGACTATATTGCACAAAATGTTCCAATTTTAATATTGACAATGGGGGGAGCCAAGTGAACTCTTTGATACAATGCTACTCTCCAAGAGTATTTTGATACAATATTACAATGGGCTAGGGTTCTCCGAAACCCTAGCAATAAAATAAAATAGTGTCTTTTGAATATTGCACCTTTGATCCCAACAGGGTGAGTGGGCTTCTGAGATATCCGATGTGGGCCACTCTGACTGCAGTAGTCTTCCAATGCTTCTTTAGATCAATGTTACCCAATCCTACACACACAAAAAACAGTAAAATTGTTAGTAAACAAAAGGAGGGTTCCACCGTGTGAACCCTCTGAAATGAATACTAAAACCCTAGATCTGATGTAAGTTGTAAATGTAAAATGCAATAACAATGAATGATAACCAAATATAGATTTACCTTGCTTGTGAAGATTCTTTGCTCCGTTGTTGTAGATCTGATGTCAGATAGCATGGTGCAGCATAATTTTATTCATGTTTATATGGTTGCAATAGGATCGAAAGTGTACTTGGAAGGCTCTGACATGAGCTTCACAGGCTCTAGAGTGCACCTACTGTATGCAGTAGGCTTTAGTGGGAACATGTCAAGATTTTGTGGCAAGCTTTGCAAGCTCTGGTGTGCACCTATGGATCTATAGGCTCTGGAGAGTGCTTCACAAGCTTCTGTAGTGAGCTTGCAAAGCTTGGGATGGTGCCTACGGGTGAGGGTAAATCTACAGAAGTAGATCAGGGGGGTGCGAGAGATGTGGAAGATGGATGGGGGCTGTGATGACAATGGAGGATGAAATGGAGATCTATCCTAGGGTATGCTAAAGGTGCTCAGGGTATTCTTCAGCAGAGAGGCCTCAAGATTCTTCAACGTTCCATTATTTCAGTATTTTAGCCTCTTTTGGGCAATATGAGGGGCTTGTATTTATAACTTAGCTTTAGGGTTTAACTTAGGGTTCTTAACTTTACACTTTTGATCATGTGGCTAAGATTAAGTCATATCCTAGGGCTAATATTAAATGATGGAAGTGGCATGGATTGAGTGGGATGGATGGTAGGGATTTAATATGATCGGACGGTGGAGGTTAAATGAACTTATAATTATATAATATAATATTAAATAAATTAAATATAATATAAAATATTATATAAAATATTAAAATAATATAATATATATTAAAATAAGTCTTATTTTTGCGGGAAAGTGGAAAATGGACCTTTTTGAAGGTGGGAAAGGGAAAATCGGCCTTTTGAAGGCGAGAAAGGGGGATGGAGGACAAGTGGAAGGTGGTATGACTAGGAAGGTGGATGAATGGCTGCAATTTGGTGTCTACACCCATATTTCATTTCCAAGAGCCATAAGGTGAATCTTCATTATCATACTCTAAAATACATAATTGCTTCTATCAAATACTGGTGTTGAATTATCTGAGGATCCACTCTTAGAATCCATTTTTGTTCTTGTGAGATTTTCCTTGAATTTTTTAAACTCTTCTGAAGGAACCCGCTCTAATACCAATTGAATAACACAAGATTATACTCAGAGGAGGGTGAACATATAAGACCACCTTTTACTTTTCTTTACCAATCAATATTATGCAATATATTAATGGTAATATCAATAGTAGTAATTAGAGCAATGCATAAATCACCACACACAATAGAGACACCAATTTAACATGGTTCACCCAATGTGGGCTACTCCATGGAGAAAATATTTCACTAAAATTTTCTCAACAAATCTCTTTGGAAACCTTTACCTATTACAATATTTATGGACCTATGTCCAAATGAGATATTGATCCCCTAATCAAGTTCATGGATCTCTATCCATAGGAGAACTTCTCCTCTGCTATGGTTTGTGATCTTATAGAAGATCTACTACCTCCACTACACTGGCTTATGGATATATTTCCACTAAAGACTCATGTCCTCACTCAAAATACCTATCCTCACTCCCCTAGCTAATAGACCTCTATCCATTGGAGACTATCATCCTCTATATTCTATCACCTCCAAAGCTTACTCTCAGCTCTATCTCAAATCTACACTAAAAATGGTCCTTCATTCTAGCACAAATCTATTCAATCTCTATCCTAAAATTTGTACTAAACATAGTCCTTCAGTATAGCACTAATATGCTTAATATCTGTCCTCAAATCTGCACTAAACATAGTCCTTCGATCTAGCACAAATCTTCTCAATATCTATCCTCAAATATGCATTAGACATAGTCCTTCGATTTAGCATAAATTTGCTCAATATCTGTCTCTAGTCTGGCACAAACCTTGTTGGAAATTTTGAGTCCCTAAGCTAAAATATTTTCATTGATGTCAAAAGGTTATTTGATGTCAAAAGGATCTATGATGGCATGCACTATGTTTTGTGAAAGTGCAAGGAAGGATTTTTGTGAAAACCAAGGTAGGCAAAATAAAAGGTTTTATTTAAAACCATGGATGGTATATTTGAAATGGGTTTTTCTTAAAACCCAACTTGGCTTTTTGTTTCATCAAAAAAAGTTCCCTAGTGATGGAGATATTTAATTTTAAAGATTTAGTTTAAATTTTAATTATTTAAAATTTAAATTTAAATTTTAAAATTAATCAAAAGTTTTCCCTCCATTTTCTACTGATGTCAAATTTTATTCTTCCACATCCACATCATGTATAAAATGCGCCTTGTTAAGCAATGGTTTATGTCCTCCGAAATTCGAATGATAAATCTTTTTTGCAAAAGTTATCCTCCTTCGAAATCGTGCACTATTGATGGCAAAGGTTTGGGAGAAGTGTAGTTTGTAAGTTTGTGGGTGCCAAGAGGAAGTACTTCAAGCATGAAGTAGAATAGCTTCCATGTGGGAAGCTTAGCCCACTTGGTGGGCGAAAGGAGTGCAAAGGTGCACTCGCTACTGCAGGTCTCGGGTTCGAGTCACCCGAAATTCGTTTTTCACTTGTGTGTTGTCGCCATAATTTTTGAAGCAGAAAATAATTTTTTCAAAGGTATGTCATCGCTGAAAATTTTAGATATTGAGATATAAATGTTTTAATTTTCCTAAGCTAATTTTAATGCATCATTATTAAGGGTTTGCCATGGTGGTATAGTTTATGAGTCGTGGCTTATATTTTGCACTAGTTGATGTGGGATTTTTGCATTAAGGAGCTTAGTGAGTTGTGCATTAGTGCAAAGTATTTTTAGGAGAAATAAGGGAATGGTAAACGGTTGTCGTGATATTCATGCTATGCTTAATTATATAATAAAATAATTATCTTTAATTATCTTCTAGTGGTGGATGTGATTTTTGACTAGGAGAAATAAGGTGTAAAAGGTTATGATAATTATTTTGTAATTTCTCCTAACCCTCATGAAGATTGGCAAAAGAATATTGTGATTGTGGCAGATTTCCAAAGAGGTTTTTTCATCTTCATAAAAGGTATGGGCACATTCTCCTATTGATTTTTTATGGTGGTTGATTTCTAAAATATCATTAGAGAGAAAAGTATTGATTGTGGTTTCCTTTTAGAAAGTGGTTGGTTGAATGCTTCAAGGTTTTCTAGTTTGAGAGTTGTGATTAAACCTTGTTTTATAAGCATTGTTGTTGAAACCCATTGATTGTGAAATGAAATTGAAATTGAGTTAGAGAATAACATGAGTATCATTATTATGTGAGACTTGTGATTGAGCATTATTGGAAACATTTTGAGTTGGTTGATTCATGTTTGGACTAGGGTTTGTGAGAAAGAGTTGCTTCTTGTGGTGATTGGTTGAGTAGAGTTGTTTGAGCCTATTCAAGTGATTGTGTGAAGTGGTTGTTCAATTTCCATAAAAAAAACTATTCTATATTCTAATTTGAGTTGAGTTGAGATTGGTATTTGAGTATAGAACATATTGAGTCTCTAACAATTCTCTTTATGCTTCTATGAGATTATTGTGTTGAGATTGATTTGAGTTGAGATTGGGATTTGAGTATAGAACATATTGAGTCTCTAACAATTCTCTTTATGATTCTATGAGATTGAGTTGAGATTTTGTTGAGTTTATTACAGGTAAGTATTTGAGAAGGCTTGTGGACTGATTTTGAGTAAGCTTTTGTGAAAGCTTGCTATGCAGATTTGAGCAAGTCCTAGAGAGGATTTATTGAGCATATTTGGATAAGTTCTGAGTGAGATTGTTGAGCAGATTTGGACAAGTTCTGAGTGAGCTTATTGAGCAGATTTGGACAAGTTCTAAGTGAGCTTGTTGAGCATATTTGGACAAGTTCTAAGTGATATTGTTGAGCATATTTGTACAAGTTCTGAATGAGCTTGTTGAGAAAATTTGGACAAGTTCTGAGTGAGCATGTTGAGAAAATTTGAGCAGGTTCTAAGTGAGCCTGTTGAGAAAATTTGAGTAGGTTTTGAGTGAGCCTATTGAGAATAATTGATCAGGTTACTGAGAAGATTTGAGAAGGTTCTACGTGAGCCTATTGACAAATATTTAGAGGTGATAGAGGACAGAGTCTCAGTGGATAGAGATCCAGTAGCTAGGAAAATTAAAGATAAACTTGAGTGAAGAGTCTTAAAGTAGAGAGAGATCCACAAGTCAGTGCAACAGAGAGATAGAGTCTTCTAGAAGATCACTAGCTAGAGTAGAAGGGGAAAGAGTTCTCCTGTGGAAGAGATCCATGAACTTGAGATTTAGGGGATCAACATATCCTTTGGATAGAGGTCCATAAATATTGTAATTAGGAAGGATTCCCAAGAGATTGATTGAGAAATTTTTAGCAAAATATTTTCTTTGTGGAGTAGCCCGCATTGGGTGAACCATGTAAATTGTTGTGTCACTTTTGTAGATGGTGTTTTGTGTATTGCTTTGATTATTGCTATTGATACTGCTATCTATACACTACATAATATTGAATTGAAAAGAAAAGTAAAAAGTGGTCTTATACTATTCACCCCCCTCTCAGTATAAGCTTGTGTTCTTCAAACCTATCCTCAAATATCCACCAAAATCTATCCTCAAATCTATCCTCAAGCCTTAAAATAAAGCTTGAATCAATCACAAATAAACTCTGCTATATATGTCCCAAACCTTAACCCAAGGTTTGAACAAATCAATCAATCAACTTTGCTCACAAGTCTTCTCAAAGACTTGTCTCAAATCTACCTTGTAATCTTCCACAAAATCTCACACTAATATGTCCACAAGTCCTCTCTATAACTTGTCCAATATACTCAACAATTCTTCACCAAGACTTACCTCATATATGCTCAACAAGTTGTCACTATAACTTATCCAATATACTCAACAAGTCTTCACCAAGACTTGTCCAATCTGCTCAACAAGTCTTCACCAAGACTTACCTCATATCTACTCAACAAGTCTTCACTATAACTTGTCTAATCTACTCAACACATCATCACCAAGACTTGTCCAATCTACTCCACAAGTCTTCACGAAGACTTACCTCAAATCTGCTCAACAAGTCCTCACTAGAACTTATCCAATCTACTCAACAATAAGTCTTCACTAAGACTTGCCTCAAATATGTATTGTAAGCTTCCACAAAAACTTACTCAAATCAACTCAACTTAACACAAAATCCTCTTCAATCACTTAGACAAGCTTCACACAGAATCTTGTTTAATATCATAGAAACATATAGAGAATTGTTATAGACTCAATATTCTTCACACTCACAGCAATGCTCAATCACTTTCAATCTCTTTCTCAATTCAAATTAGAATATAGAATAATTTATTTTATAGAACTTGAATTATCACTTCAACACTTCCACTTGACTAGGATCAATCAACTCCACTCAATCAATGACTTAATGAAACACTCCTTGCTTACAAATCCTAGCCCAAGCATATGAACTCTCACTCATTTATTTCCAATAATACTTATCAAATAATGTCACATAACAATGCCACTCATGTTCTTGCACAAAACCTAGTTTAAAGATAGTTCTTAGCTTCACATAACAATGATACTCATGATCTTGCACAAACCCTAATAATGCATATAAAGGTTCATTCAATATTTACAACAATGCTTATCAAACAAGGTTTTTATCATCAAATTTCACTCATAAAAACATTTAACAATCAAACTCAACAATGCTTATCAAACAACCATTTTCTCTCCAACTTAGTATTCACAACATCCAACAATCGCTTACAAGGAATATGTACCCATACCTTTTATTTGATGAAGAATTTTTCTTAAACACCTATTTTAATCATAACCACTCTCTTTGCCAATCACAAGGGTTATATGTCACAAATACACCTTATCACTCCCTCTAGATCTTAATGCACTTCTAAAAGAAAAATAATCACCACTTAAAAATATCCCAAGGCATTGACAAGGCTTCATTAGATTTTTAATTAAATTATTTTATCCCCTTTTTATAATAAAAATAAAATTCCTTTTTCACCTTTTAACTCTACTCTATAATTTATTTTCTAGGCATCAAAGAATTAAAATAAAATATTTTAATCCTTATATATCCCTAATTCAAACCACTACCGTTACTTCCCTCTTAATGATACGTATGCCTTAAAACACCCTTTTTATATCATAGACCTTGCAAAAATTAAATCAATTTTTCATACCTTAGGTTTGCCACAAAAATGTTTGTGCACCACACAACTGCCTCTGTCCAAACTCGAACCCAAAACCTCAATGCTAGCATTGCACCCTAGTGAATGCTAGGCTTGCTACCTAGGCTACACACCCAGTTGAAACAAAGGCCTCACGATGTCCCTTTTATCCTTGTCTTTTGTGCAAAATACGTCGAGTAGAAAACTTTTCCTTTCTTCCTTGCAAAACATGATCGTACGACTTGGACCCACGACCTAGCCTCCATGAAATTATTATCACTAACTTAACTACCATTTGCACTACCTAGTGTGTTGTGTAGGATTTTTATGCCCTCTCTTACTTCAATGTCCACTTCTTTGTCCTATTCGAATTGCACGAAAAATCTTCCTTCAAAGTGCATGAAATATGAGTTGTCTCCACTTAGGATTCGAATACATGATCAAATTTGGGGAAATAAATGTATTCCCTATTTATATGCAATGTGATGAATATGAAGGTGTCGGCCCTCATTTCGATTTTGCCACCATTTTTCAAAAATAAATTTGGCATCAAGAATAGTTTAAATTAAAATTTTAACCAAAAGGTTAAAATATATTAATTTTAATTATTTAACCTTTGCCTCCTTTAATATTTTTAAAATTTGATCACTTACTCTTTTCAAGGAGAATATTTTGCACACATAAAACCTTATTTTTCTCATGGGTCCAATTAATATAATATTAAAAAAATGTTTATCTTTTTTACCCATGGCCTCCTTTGTTGAGATCTTCCTTCAAAACAATTTATTACTTCAAAATCATGGTTCTAATTACTTTGGAGAGAACCTTGCCTTGTATTTACTTTTGATATCAATGACAACAAATTTGCTCATATTTCCAACATTAAAATCGTAATTTTTTCGAAAGAAAAAATTTGTTAGTTCAGGTAAGCAAATCTATTACAGTTTATTTTATTTTGAAGAAGAAATGTAGATCTAATAGTTTATGTGAAATTTTAGCTTGAAATCAGTGGAGAGATATATTTTCATAAAACCCGAGTTGGCATTGGGGCATGATATATATTCTCATAAAACCCTAGTTTTTATTGGAGCATGAACTATGGAACTTCAAAAGTTTTTTGGAGTAGATGATATTGATGGTAGACAATGGTGGACATATTTTAAGTCTTTATACTTTTATGATCCTTATTGGAAATTCCACCTTACTACACTTTTAGAAAAAGAAGCTAGAAATTGGTTGTTAAGTTTGACTGAAAAGAATAAAGGGTACACTTGGGAAGAAGTGGAGCATGCATTCTTAAGTCATTGGAACCCTCATAAAAATATAGCTACTTTGAAGGATACACTCAAAAATTATGTAGAAGAAATAAACATGCTTCAAGAAGAACAAGAGGAACTAGAAAGAGATCTTGAGGGAAGGGATAAAAATATAGATAGCCTATTGGATGTCATCAAAGACCTTGAAAAGAAACTACAGGGAATTCAAAATGAGCGAAATGAAATGAAATGAGAATGGGAAGTTTTCAAGAAAAAAAGTGAAGACTATGAAAAAGAAATAAAATTACTCAAGAAGGAAGAGGAAAATGTTAAGGAAGAAAGTGAGAAGAATGAAGCCACATATTTGGATTTTCAAAAGCAAGAGAAGGATCAAAAGGGTTTAAATTCATCTAAAAGTTCTATTTTGTAGGTTCATGGAAGCATTCAAAAGGAACATATTACTATTTCCATTGATTTTAGTAGCAGATATAATTTTATTGCTTTGGCTAAGAGGTTGCAAGTTCAAGCAAAAAATTAAAGGATATACATCTTGAGGGTGAGAATGTTCAAATTTTTGAATATTTGAAGATCACCATGGGTAAATATGTTTTACATTCAAATTTTCATGCTATTGAGATGGATTATGAGGATATTGTTTTTGGTTATTCTTGGTTAGATTCTTTAGATACTATTAACATTAATGTGCAAAAGAATTTTATGAAATTATGGTACAAGAAAAAGGAGATATCATTACAGGATATTTCTCAGCTTAAGGAGAAAGAATCCAAGGAAAAATAAGAAGTGGTTGTAGAAAAACAAATAGAATAAACTAAAACAGAATCCAAGAAGGCAACAACAACAATAGAGTCCATGGAAGAAGTAGCAGCAACTGAGTCCATGGAAATAAAAATAGTAGATTCC
This sequence comes from Wollemia nobilis, assembly GCA_028583015.1. NCBI lineage: Eukaryota > Viridiplantae > Streptophyta > Pinopsida > Araucariales > Araucariaceae > Wollemia > Wollemia nobilis. The sequence goes on from JAQPPZ010002169.1 coordinate 10,267,957, forward strand.
AAGTAAGCTTTGATAGAAGAGCACAAGGACACACAAGACAAATGGAACATGAAAGAACAATGTGTAGAAGAATTTAAAACAATAGATATAACTATTGAGTCAAATAAGGTAGAACATCAAGTTAATATTATACCATATCGCCATCTACACCACCATGAGCAACAACAATATTGGAGGTATGGTTCAAGGCATCAATATTATGCTTCTATATGGAATTAGAAGGGCACCAAGTATGGCAGTGTTTGGTAGAGAAAGCATAGTGATCCTGGTTTTTAGAGTGGTTCATCAGCATTAAGGAACAAGTGGATCCATAATTTGAATTATCAAAATAAAGCAATAGAAGTGTGGAACCAACAAAATAGATTTAGTTAATCAAGTGGAAAAATGGTATACCAACATCAACAATGACCACTACCAATCAATGTTTCACTAGGATGGATGGATGATTGAGATTGGTACCGATTACTAACATTGCTTAGAAAATCATATTATCTTGCTTCATATATTTCGAGGATGAAACATTTATAAGGAGGGTGGCAATAGATATTTGGGGATATTTTATTATATTGTATAAGGTTTGGCATGGGATACACATAAGCCAAGGTTTATTGTATTATAATATTATATTATATTAGTAATCAACTCTCCAAAGTAGAATTAGAATATGGATATATAAAGAAGAGATATTTATCATTGTAATTATCATGGAGAACAATCATATGTAATCATATTTGCCCATGAAGTGGCTTATGGGAATTTGCCCTCATTAAGTGGCACTCTCATCTTGGGATATCTTGTGGAGTTATTCCTTCCTTAAGAATCATTATCGGTATTTCCCTACCTTAAGGGTATTATCTATATCTCTCTCATTTATGGATTGTTATTATGGAAAATATTTGTAGATGAATGATTTGATATTTTTACATATTTGTGAATGATTTATGTTAATGATAATAAATTTTTGTATCACAATGAATCATATAAGAATATCCTAATTATTATATCCCAAAATTATGAAATTATCATTGGATTCATGAAGGGGACATCATCACAATATGTTCCATTAGGGAAATTATGATTCAAATATTCCATGGTGGTCCAATAATATCCCATGCACAAGATGTGCTTGGTTATGGCCATCCCACTAAAATGACCACCACATGTGCTATCATGTGCTTGTAAAATCACCCAATCACCCCATCATGTTCTTGCAGGTTAAGACAACAAAGGATAACACCATCATAGCCACTATGATAAAGGACATCCCCTAGGAGAGTATAGCAAGCTATTTTTTATTTAAAAGTTTGTTTAGTAGCTAATGGAAATTATATGGGGAGGGAGCTAAATTTGAGGAAGTCCTTCACCTGATAGAATCCATTGTCATATGGATCTATTTTAACAAAATGGATGTCCCGTTCATCCTTAGAAGAATCATGAGAAATGGCTGATTGAGAAAGCCTAGTGGCATGGATATGAGTTACGCTATATAAAGGATTATATAAAATAAGATACCCAAGGGAGTCGATAGTATCTACAAAATTATTGGTTGACCTAGGTGAAGCATCAATGTCATACCATTCGAAGCTAGTGAGAAACTTGTTGACTACTTCTTTGTAGGACTCTAAGTCTAGATATTTGCATTGGTAAATCCCTTTAACTTGGTTAAAAACAAGTTGGGGGTCATTGATATTTTGAATTAATTTAATGTGTATAGCCATAATGTTTTGAAGTCCAAGAATTAAGGCCTCATACTCTATGTTGTTGTTTGTATAGGAAAAGTCAAGTTTGAAGAAAATGGCATAGGAACCCCTTGTGGTGTGAAGAAGACAATTTGGTCCCTCCCCTTAGTTGCACTTAGAACCATAAAAGAAAAGGGTAAGGTCAACTACATTCTTTAGTTTAATATGTTCTTATTGCTCAGTGATACTAAATATGGAGTCATCAGGTTGCTCGACTATAAGAGGTTTATCATCTGTAAGAGGAGCTTCAATGAGCTGGTCAATAATTACCTAACCCTTTATGGATTTTTGACTAATAAATTCAAGATCAAACTCTATTAAGAGCATTATCCATTTTGTGGTTCTATTTCTGGTATATGTGTGACTCATCATATAGTGCAAATAATTTTCCCAAGAACTAACATAAGTTGTATGATTTGGCATGTAGTGGTGAAGCCTTTTGGTTGCAAAAACCATAGTGAGATAGAGCTTCTCCACATATGCATATTTGGATTCATAGGTCACCAAGGTATGACTAATATAATATATGGCTTGCTCTCAGTTATTTTCATTCATTTGGACTAACATGGTCCCTAGGGAAAAATTAATGGCAAAAATGTACAAGTGGAAAGGAACACCTAGACAAGGTGGTGATAAAGTAGGTGGTGAAACTAAATAGTGTTTAATGACCAAAATCTTGCTAGAATTCTTGGGTCCATGAAAAAGCTACCCCCTTTTATAAAATATGGTTGAATGACTTGCATTTGTTTGAGAGTTTGTGTGATTAAGTGACAAATCGCTTGGATCTTCCCTTGCAAGTTGTACAATTCTTTGATATTCATAGGAGGAGGAATTTCGACAAAGTTGTTGACCTTGTTGGGACCCACTTCAATACTTTGATTGGTGACTATAAACCCTAAGAGCTTACCAGGAGTGAAACTAAAGACACGGTTCTTAGGATTAAGTCTTACATTATGCTCGAGAAGCTGATCAAAAACTTTGCGTAGCATGTTAAGGTGCTCAAGATGAGTTTTAGATTTAGCCAAAAGATAATTCACATAGTATTCGATAATATTATGCATGTAATCATGTAAAATGTACATCATGGCATGTTGATAAGTAGCTCCCAAATTTTTGAGGCTGAATGACATGACTTTGTAGCAAAACATCCCCCAAGGTGTTGTAAATTATGTTTTGTGTTGGTCTACAATATTGACATGAATTTGATTATATCCTAAAAAACCATCCATAAAGAAGAGCATTTCATGGCTAGTGATGGAGTCTACAAGTGTATCAATGTTGGGCAAAGGAAATTTATCTTTAGCATATGCTTTGTCCAAATTATGAAGATTAGTGTATACGTGAATCACCTCATTAGGTTTACTAATAGGTACCATGTTCAAAAACCACTCGAGGTAATCAATGGGTTGAATGAAACCCATGTCTAAAATATTTTGTAGTTCTTCCTTGACCATAGGGCTATGGTGGGATGAAGTTTTTATATTTTTTGCTTAATCGGCTTAGCATCAGGATGCAATGTAAGATTTTGAACAACTAAATTTGGATATAGGCCAAGAATATCCTTATAGGACCAGGAAAAGACTTGTTTATATCCAGTCAAAAGAGAAATAAATTTCTCCCTTTCTTTAGACAAAAGACCTTTTTTGAGCTTGATGATCTGGGGGTTTGCAAGGTCAATGCTAAGGTCTACATCAATAGTATCCTCAATGAGCATATGGGAACCCTCTTCTAACTAATGAGGAGTGTAAATAATATGGATGTCATCAACAACATTCTCAAGCATTGGGGGTTTTGTGTTAGTGAGGTTGGCTTGATAAATAGGAGAAGAGGTGATAGAGGAAGAGAGAGGAAGGTACATGTTGGCATCCCAAAGTAGTTGGTAGAAGGAATGAAATTATAGAGGGAAGGGGAAGAGGAAATATGATCAAAGTCAATAAGACAAATTGATATGAATGGGGTTAGAAGGGAGATTTGGATCATGGAGAGGAGCTAACTAATCAATGAAAATCATTTTTATCTAAGGAAAAGGTTAAAGAGGTGGATTAGAATTTGGGTTCCCATGCTTAAGAGGGATGATTTGGGATAGAATGGGAGGGTGAGGATTGACTAGGTATAGCGTTGGTTACGATGGATGATGGATGAAGGGATTGACATAATACAAAGGGAGGAGGACAAGAATGATGGGGTGGGGGATATAAAAGAGGTATAGATAGAAATTACCATTGTCTTTAGGATTCATGATGGGAATGATAGGGGATGATTCCTCTTCAGAGTTACAAGAAGCAATCAAAAGTTGCTCAAATATCTCATCAATCTCATCTCTCGAGGAGTCATATGGGAAAGCATCAATGGTGGCCCCTTGGAGAGGATCATCTGACAAAAGGTGACTAGATTATGAATTGATGGAATCATCATCACTACCCTTCTTGATACCAAGAGAGATACATTGGAGATTATTTTTAAGAAGGCTAGTTGAAAAGGGACAACCATATCCTAGATCAAATCTATCATTATATAATTGGTAATAGGGATCAAGAATACCGCAAGTGCCTTGCTCATAGTGACCAAGACCATATCCTTAACAATTGAAGTATTAAAATATTGCATGGCAAAGGAGGGGTTAGACAAAAAATATGTATTACTACAAAATAGCAGATCAAGCTCTTTATTAGGAGGTTTATCAAGAGTAGCATCAATGCTGCCATATACAAAATTGATACAATTGGGAGAGGAGCCCATGGGATAGACCACACCTATAGCTATAGCAGTGTCTCATGGGTGACCATAATCCCTAATTGACTCTATAAGTGATGAGGTGAATGTAACATTTTGGAAAACGTACTTGCCTATACTATAATTGGTCATGTGGACCATGACGTGGATGAAGAAGAGGATGTTTTGCTATCATAAAAATAAAGCAATGGTATGGATGAAGGGGAGGAAAAGAGGTGTAAGTGACATGGATAGTGTAAAGGATAGGGGTGTATGTGCGAGGGGAATCTGGAGGAGGAGGTGATTCAGGTGGAGTGGAAGGGAAAATTATTTGGGATACTATAGCATAGGGTGAGGTGGTAGAGGTTAAGGGGAATGATGTGGTAACTTGTCCAATGATGGATGATGGATGAGCATATGATTACGTAGTAAGAGAAATGACTTCTGATGTCATCACTATAGAAGGTGTGGAGGAGGTGTTTAGAGACACTGTGAGGATTTATTTATTGGTAGACAATGAGGATGCGTAGATTAGAGTGATAGGGTTAGGATGATGGGCAATACAGATAGTTGATCTATGATGGTGAATAGCAAGGAGAGTGGAAGGGTAAAGTGGAGGATAGAAGGATGTGGGAAATAGAGGGAGTAAAGGTGATGAATATCAAATGGTAGCAAAAAAAACATAGGAAGCATAAGGATGGGAATGATGGATTTGAGAAGAGGATAGTTGAGTTGCATAAGGAAAATATTGGGTAGGGTGAAGAGGTTGAGAAAAAGGAGAAGGATTGTGGGAATGTGATGAGGGATGAAAAGGAGAATCACGGATGGAAAGTGATGAAGAAGCATGGGAAGAATTTGAGGTAATTAAAGGATTTTGATGCACCAAGGATGAGGAATCATGATGTAAATTAGAGGGTAGGGGTGATAATAATGTGATAGATTGGATTGAGTGACATGAGCAGGTGATGGGGTAGATTGAGTAGAGTCATAAGAAATTGGTTGGGAGGTCATGAGGGTGAAAAAAAGGTGAGCAAAAAGGAGGGGAGGTTCATATGGATTAGAGATCATATTACAATACTTGAATGGTTCATCATCAGTAGTGATGTAATGGATACAACCCTCATGGATATAATGAGGTAATGGGGTAAGGTTGAGGGAACACATTGCATATCCCTAATATAGGGTCTATCGAGAAGCACATTGTACTGCATCTCTCATTTAAGGGTGTGAAACAAAGTTTGGATAGTTTTCACACCGAATTGTATGAGCAAAATAATTGTTCCAAGCATTGAGCATAAAACATCGTTAAAATCCCAAAGGGTGAAAGTGGAAGCAATGACATGGGAGGGTAGAATATTGAGGTACTAAAGAGCAACAAAAGTGATGATATTGATGGAAGAGCCAATAACAACTAGTACATATATAAAATGCTTTTGATAAATATGAACCACAATGTGCAAAGGTAGGTCAAGTAACTCTATTGGCATTGACTTGATCTCATAATCATAAAATGTAATTGATGGCTTCATGCAAGTTTGAATATTTCCCATAAAATTAGCAAAGGCATGATGGACTTAAAGTTTGATGGAATTGAGAATGTCCATAAATGCCTCATGATGTGGGGGAGACTACTGAATGATTTTATAGATCAAAATCTTAGAAGATAATAGTTGAGACTATGAGTGAGACAACTCCTTAAGGAAAGAACTAGTCATGTAGAAGGTGATGTAAGGTGAATTGGGAGAGGTGGAATGGGTTAAATTGGTGGATGTGGCAAGGTGTAAGGTGCATCAGAAGGGCCACTTGGTTGTTGTGGTTAGTCAGAATGTCATTATTTTTGAGTATCCACATGGATCATACTGACAAAACCTTGGTAATATGGGATGTTAGTAACATGATTCACTTGATTTGGAGGAGTACTCAAGGTTGAAGCCCCTCTAGTTGGCTATGTTATCCCATGTTGGGGTAAGGGGGTTTGATAAACGCTAAGTTTTTTGTTAGTGGGAGCAAGAGGATTATCAAATTGAATAGTACCCTTGATTATATCTTGTATCAAGTGCATGAATTGGATGCAATCATTGATATAATGACCCCTTTGATGATTAAAGATATAATGGTGATACTCCTTATATGATTTAGATTTAGGTTTGTTAGGATCCTCTGGCTTGATTGGTGGTAAGGAGATTGATTGCACCTCATAGAGTCTTTGGAAAATTATAGAAAGAGGCTCGAAGAGGGGTGAAGTTACGAGGAGGCCTATTGTTAGAGCATCTTGCACAATTATCATATTGGGAAGCATTTTGAGTTTGGGTTGGATGCAATGTGGGTTGGTATGTTGGTTGGGATGGTGGATAAGAAGGTTATTGAAGGGGGTACTAGGGTTGAGGCAACTAGTATTGAGGTAGAGATTTGTGTTGTTGTGGGGGTGTATATTGAGGTTACAGATATTGAGGTTGAGGTTGTTATTATTGTGGAGGTGGATATTAAGGTTGTTGATTGGAAAGGGCTAGTGTACTCAATACCACTTGATTGATTTAAGCTGGTTTGGATTGGTTATTAAAGTTTTCTTTAGAATTATCATTAGGCCACTCTTTCTTTTTGAGTTTGATCTCACCTTCTTGGATTTTGATAGCTTCAATAATTTTAGCTTGAGTTAAAGCTTCCTCAAGCGTACGATATTGTTGGAATTGCAATAATAAATATATGGTTTTTGAGAAACTCCTTGTGAAATTTTGAGTGAGCTCAATCATGGAAAAAGTGAATGGCAATTTGGTTATCTGATTTCCATCAAGAGTAGTAATCCAAGATAGAATCATATTGGAATTGGTAAATATTGTAAAGATCAATCAATATATTCTTCTTTTTTACATTGAGAGAAAAAAATTCTAAGAAAATATTGGTGAGTTTCTCAAAAGTGAAGATGCTATGATTGGGAAAATTATTGTACCAATCCAAGGTGCCTCCCCCAAGGGTTTGAGGAAATGTTATGAGCAAGCATTAATAAAAGCACTCAAATGCTCCTAATTGTCCTCTTCCCCTTTGAATTTTTCAAGTTTGGGTACCTCAAAACTAGGAGGGTATGGTGGTGAAGGTACTCAAGGATGAATTGGGTGGTTAAGGAGTTAGAAAAGGGTGGGATTTTGATACCCACTACTATTTGTTTGTAGCTCTAGACTATCGACTCGATTAGCCAATATTTGGAATGCTTCCAAAAAGGGTTGAGAGCCTAGATAGGATGGAGGGGGATATGAATGTTGTGCATGGGGTTGAGCATGTGGGAGTTGATTTTGATATGTACTTAGTATTTAATAGGGATTGGTAAGATGTATATTGTTGGTAGAAAGGAGGTAGTTGCACCTAACGAGATGGAGGCTAGTATTGTGCATGATAAGGTGGTTGATGAGAAGGTGATTGGGATTGGTATTAAGGATGGGTGATATATTGATCAAGTGGAGGGTTTTGGTATGGGATAGAGTGATCTTACAGATAAGTGGGTGGATACTAATTATATGCCTTGTAATCAATGAGGTGGTTGCATGGAAGTGGAAGGGTTTTGATAATTATTAGGGGGGTTGATGCTAGTTAGGATGTGGTTGTTGGTGATTGGGAGGTGGTTGTTAATAATGTGTTGAAGGTATATTTTGAGACTACGTTGATGGCCCTTTATAGGAATTTTGAAGAGGGGGTATTGGTTTATGAATAGTGGGTGGTAAAGAGGCCCATGATGGATCTTAGATAAAGAAAGCATTTTGAGTCGATGTAGAAGAAGAAGCAGGATTTGTTGCCTGTGATGGTTGTTGAGGGATGTGAGTGTTGTGTGAAGGATGAGAATGTTGGTGAACAACACTAGTGGGCACTTGCTGCATAAAAGAATAGCCCTAAGAGAGAGGGTATTAAGATTGATAATTTTGATGGGTCAGAATTTAAGAGGTATAAGGGGGATTAGAAAAATATGAGGTAGAAGGTTATGCCACATGTGCACCAACAACTTGAATGGTAATAGATGGGGGATAAGTTGCAAAGGGAATAAAAGTGGAAATGTGAGAGGTAACATTGACTTGAGAAGAGTGGTATTGATTAGGATCAAGATTTATGTAATATGAAGATATTAAGGTATGGTGGATTTGTGATTGATGGGTCTGATTGGATGAATAAGGATGGTTTGGATAAATGGCCACTAATTTGTTGTGAGTTTCATGTTGAGGGGGAATAAAGCTACTTCCTTCGAAAGGAAAGAAATGATATGGCATCCCAAGAAATAGTACATTAGAGGTGGGTTTAGGTTTTGTGGATGACATGGGTGAAGGAGGAGGATGATGATATGTTCACCAAGAGGTCTCAGTTGAGGCCAATTGAGTCTCAAAAGGAGGTGCCGTTACAAAGGATGTTGGAGGATGATAAGATGTATGTTATAGAGGGGGAAAACTACCCTGTTGCATACAATTCTTGGCTGGATCCATGGGGAGCCAAGGTGAACTGTGGGGGTGTGTTATATTCTCTACACTTAGGAACACAAAAATATGGGTTCACCAGGATTGGTTTTAGGATTCACTCCAAGTGGGAATTTTTAATGTGTTGATTAAGCATCCATCTACTATTTGGACTTTTTAAACTAAGCTATGAGAATGAAAGAACAATGCAAGACACACAAGATGTAATAATACAAAGACAAACTCTATTATAATTCTATAATTCAATTGTGTCTAACCCTAGGATTGCAAAATAAAGTCTTTTAGCAAGGGAATGGAATGCACAAACAAGATAAAAACCCTAGATGCACACTATATGCTTTTATTCTTTCAAATACCTAGAAATTCAATCAAATATTTTTCCTTTACTTATAATCTAGGTTTTGGATAAAAATGAAAAAAAACAAACATCAAACAACTTAAATATCTATTAGGGAAATTATCTGATCAATAAATTGATCCAAGATTTATATTTCATCTAGAACATCCAATGGTTTTAAATCCTACAAAATAACTTCACAAACCCTAGAAAATTTGATCAATATTTGGGGGCTTGCTTAGGCCGTTATAAGATTGAGCTTGGAGGCACAACAATCAAGATTCCTTGGTCCTTTTAGTTGACTATTCAATATTTGAATGATATTTGACCTTTGTAACATGCAAAAACAAAGTGAAATAGATAGATAACAATGAAATATAATGCAGATGGGGTGGACACAACAAAACACTAAAATGCAAGTGTGAAATTAGGGTTTTGGGGTGCAGAACTTGTCCCAAAGCCCTAATTTACCAAATTCATGTCTTGTAAATAGGAAGCATGAATTTGGGTTACCAAATTCATGCCCTATATGGGTGAGGCACGAATCTAGTTAGGATGCCCTTTTTGGGTCCTAAAACAATGAAAAATAAAGTGCAAAAAAACAAAAAATAGACTTAAAAATTAACTAAAGTAAATGTAGAACCTAATGAGTTGATGGAGGAAGCAAGGAGCAATGAATATATGGATAAAGCACTCCAAGAAGGTTGATCTAGCTGTACCACCCTAAAAGCATACACCTAGGCTATTGCATAAATTATACCAAGCATTAAAGCATGAAAATACGAAAAACAATGAATTGAACAAGAAAGAACAACTTATTTATATTATCATTGCAAATATCCTTTAAAAATACGTCCCCCTTAGGGATACCAAACTCTTTGATAAAATTGATACAATGTTTCAAGTCCCTCAAAGGGGATGGTGCAATACGTAGGCTCTTAATGTAGACACAAATTGCTTAAGGCTCAAGGAAGCCTTCTTATCACTTGATTGGAGGAATATGTTACCAAGAATGCTTTGAATATGCTCAGATATTATAAACATACATTCAATAAACAACACAAAAGAATTATAAATAAAGGAGACCTCTCATGATAAGGCTCTTGATAGGAATTTGCATGAATTAGTACAAATGTAGCAAGAAAGCATGGAAAATATAAATATGATTAGAAAACCCCTAAATTACTGTAAAGAATGCTAAGAAAATAGTAAATATAGCTATTATGATGCATACTCTACTGTTAAAACTTGAACGTAATCAAATCTAATGAAACTAGTGCAAATTGACAAAATAGAAGGAAATAGAGCAAAGATACCTCTAATTTCTATAATTAACCATACAAAAGCATAAATGAAAGCTAATCTATGTTATATCTTCCTAATTACATGCTTAGAATGAAAATACTATGACTAAAATGAGGGAAATTGAGTGTCAAACCCTCATCGTAGGTCTAAAGCATAGTTGGCTCTGTTAGCTATGGCTGAGGTGAAAGTGTACTTGCTCTTGTAATCAGGGCTTGAATCTCAAATTGCCTCCATGGAATTGATGATCAAGGGTCACCTCTATGTTCTGGAGTGAATTGGTGATGTAGATCCTTTGAATTTGCAGTGGAAATGGTTCAATTGTGGATGAATGATCTCTTCAAGATCTTGAAACCTCCATAACTTTGAACACAGTCATGATTTCAAAATTGGTAGCATGTAGGCACTCCTCAAGGGTTGCAAATGGCTCTCCAATTTGGAAGGGCTTCAGTACATTCAATTGAAATATTCTCTATAATTTTCACTAATTTGGAGGGTCTTATAGCCCTCCCAATTCCTAATATTAGCTTCATGGAGAAGCCAATATCAAGAACCAAGAGGTTGGAGCAGTTGGGAGGAAGAATCTAGAAGCTTCCTCACTCAAAAATACTTGAAATCCATTGCCAGGGCTATTGTAACTGACTTTGTCTTGGCTTGAGAGTTCATGATAGTTACAAATCTATTCGAGGATCTTAGGAATAGCTAAATATGTTAGTCGTGGGTGTCACTGTTGGAAATAAAGCTAGTAAAAAGACCAAAAAGGAGTAAAAAGGTGTACAAATTTGTTTCAACTATAAGCTTTGGATCTTACCCCTTTTACCTCCTTATATGGCAGTTGATTGGATAGGTAAGTTTGACTTGGACGATAGCTGACTAGGCAGGATTAGATAGCAAGGGCATCAAGGTGAACCAACTCAATTTCTTTTTTCCATTTCCCCCCTATTTCTTCTATTTTCCTAACTTCCCTATATTCCCTAAGTTTGGTTAATACTACGAGTATATATTCCAATGTAACTAACATTTCTAAAGGTTGAATATAATATTGATTATCTAATTTTCACTCCTAACTTCTCTCAAATCACATCTGGTATCAGATCCGAAGGTGAGGGAGGCCCGAGGACCAAGAGCCAAAGCCAAGGACAACATGAGAATCGAGGAAAAGGAAGCCCAAGGATTGAAGCGAGAGAAACCCATAGAGCATAGCTTGTAGCTAGACCAAGGTGGGGCCCATAGCTCAAAGCTCAAGGCCAGAGAAGCCCAAAGGCATGTGAATCAAGGAAAATACCAAAACAGGCCAGCACTGTAGCCAGTAGAGACAGGAGCAACATAGAAGGATCGATCACAAAGTGACACATGGTGACAGGAGGACAAGTTAGGAGTTGATGCAGATAGACAACGAGGCACAAGGAGCTAACATGGATAGGCATGTGGCATGCGAAGGGAGGAGCAACATGGCAAACAAATGTGGGTAGACAGAAGGCAAAAGGGGCGATCAAGCGATTGCCTAAAGACAATCAAGAAGTATACTGCTTTTCTATGCTTTTAAAGCACAAAATCCCCTTCGCATAGTGGATGTGGGATTATTATTTTTTTTAAAGTTGTTTGCACGACCGAAGAGATAAAGGAGGTAAGCCCCCTCTAGATTCTCGTCAGGCCATGCAGCTCGACTGGATCGAGGAGCCAGCCATAATTTGCCTGACCCCCTGTAGGTCGCGGGTTCGAAACCCAGCGACAATGAAATTATTTTTTGTTTGAAATTACCACAAAACTCCATAATAAATATATGGCCTTCCTCCTACATACCCAGCCTGTTAGAGGTGTGAATAGGGTTTAGGATTAATAATAGCTATAAGCTATAGTCCTAGTGTGAATAAGGTTATTATTTAGGGGTTATTTTTATTTTTAATTTTATTTTAATTAATTCCCTTATCACTCCACGTACCACCTTATCCCTCCACTCCATCTTTCCTATCCTAACCTCTCCTCCTTTATTCTCTCTTACTCTTAACTCCTTATCCCTCCACCTTAGCCCTCCACGTCCCTTCTATCCCCTTATTCCTCCAACTTCCGCCGCCATCCTCATCTCTTCCCTTATCCCTCCGCAGCCCTTACCTATTTTCTTTCCAACCTCCACCTTCCCGACTAAAAAAAACATATTATAAATAATAGACGTTTTATTTAAGGTTGAGTTTGCTTTTGTAAAGGTTTGGAGTGTGAATAAATATATTCAGCACATTTTTTTCTGTATTTTTTGTCTGTATCCTTCTCGAGCAGCGTGCATACAGGTTTGGTACCACATCTGGTATCAGAGCCAGGACTACTGGCACGCATCCCGAGGCCTGAGCAGAGGCACGGCTATCGAGGCTCGGGCACGGATCCCGAGGCGCGACCAGGCGCAGCAGTCGAGGCTCGGATCCCGAGGAGGATCGAGAGCAGACTCGGGCACGGATCCCGAGGAGGACGTGGACAGACAGGTGGCAGAACGCGACACGTGGCAGAGTGAGCTGAGCTGGCTGCTGAGCTGTCGTGACACGTGGTGGCTGAGGTGGCGGTGACGTGGCAGTGAGAGAGGCCAAAATTTTGCCACGTGGCGGAGTTTGACTAGTTGGCAGGGTGTCCACGTGGCGGGTTGCGGTTTGCTGTTGACTGACGGCAAAAGGGCGTGTGAAGGGTCGACCGCCCGAAGGCAGTCGACTTAGGTAACGTCGACTGAGGGTTAAAAACCCTCGTTGCGTCCATCACCGGACGCATGTGGGATTATTCCCACTAGTTTTTAAAAAAAAAAAAACACCGCCCGAGAGGACATAAATTCATAGTCCTCACTCTTTGTTCGCAGCCAAGCCGCGTGGTGTAGCGGCAAGGCTCCTTCGTTCGAGCGCAGGAGGTCTGGGGGTCAAATCCCGCCAGCGACATTTTTTGTTTAAAAAATTTTCGCCACCTATAGTTTAAGAGGAAGGCGCTGCGCCTTCTCTACCAGCTGGGCCGTGCGGTGCAGCGGCTAAGTCCCTAGCTTGTGGCAAAGAGGTACCGGGTTCGAATCCCGTCGTGGAAAAGTTTTTTTTAAAAAGTTTTTTTTTGTCCGCAATTTCGCCGAGAAGGAGATAAATTGAAGGCTCTCGCCTTCAATACATACCTAGGCTGTGTGGTGGAGCGGCCAAGTTACCCGCTTTGTAAACAGCAGGTCGCGGGATCGAAGCTCATCAAGGAAGAGAGAAAATCCGGAATCCTTTGACCGGAGGGTTCAAAACACAGGACTTCACACTGTGTTTAGTCAGCTGCAGAATCAGGTGATTGCTCACCTGAGAAAGCCTGATTCTGGTTACGAGGGAGGTTCGGAGGATAACATCTTCGGACAAAGGATTGAGGAATCCGACACAGTGCAGTTTGTTTCGGATGTTCGAACTGGTGCTAGTTGTACACCAAGTGTACCTGTAACCGAATCAAGTGAGAGCTATACTCCACGCTCTCCAGAACCCGAACCTGAACCAGAACAAGAGGAAGAAGAGGAACCTGAAGAAGTTGAAGCAGAAGAAGAAGCAGCAGCAGAAGAAGAAGATCCAGAGGAGGTGGATCCTGAGGAACCAGAGATAATTGTCATCAGTAGTGACGACGAAGCAGTAAACCCTGCTCCTCCCAAAAGGAGCAATCCTTACACAGAAGAACACTCACAGACTGAGCGTTACAAAAAGGCGAGATTTGATCTGAATAATTAATATCTTTCTGTACTGCTTTGTATTTCCAGTTAGCATCAATAAAACTTTGTTTTGTGAAATGGCTGCAACTGCTAGTCTACCCATCCCTGAATTTAATGGTAGTGATTATGATTATTGGGCAATTAAAATGAAGACTTTATTGATTGGGAAAGGTCTTTGGGATGTAGTAGAAGAAGGTTATGAGGAACCTAGTGTTGCAGAATGGGTAGCCTTTTCAGCTGCTGATAGAAGATTAAGAAAAGATGCCCAAAAGAATAACTCATTTGCCCTATATCATATTCATGCTGCTTTAGATAAAAGTATCTTCCCTAGGATAGCTTCATATGTAATCGCCCAAGATGCATGGAATGCCCTCAAAGAAAGCTATCAAGGCACTGACCAAGTGAAGCAAGTGAAACTCCAAACTTTGAAACGAGAGTTTGAAAATCTCCGAATGTATGAGAATGAAAGAGTTGGAGATTACTGCGTGCGTGTGAAAGCCGTAGTAGATAAGATGGTCACATTAGGGGAAGATATCAAGCCTGAGATAATGGTTAAGAAAGTGTTGAGAACACTTCTTCCTAGATGGAACTCAGTAGCCATTATTATTGAAGAGTCTAAAGATTTGACTACATTGTCCTTTGAAGCTCTAATTGGTTCGCTTCTCTCACATGAAGAGAGACTACAGGAGACTACTTCCACTAGCTATGGAGGTGATGATAGAGCATTCGCTTCACATGAAGGTAGAGGCAAAGGCAGAGGTCGAGGAAGAGGACAACAGAGAGGCAGGGGCAGAAACAATCAAAGAGGTGGTACTCCTAACAGAGGAGGAATGACAAATAGAGGGGGAAACCAGAACAGAGGAGGTCAACAGAACAGAGGGAGACAATCAGGTAAAGGAAGAGGAGGAGATAAATCTAAACAAGTTTGCTACAACTGTGGCAAACTAGGCCATTACGCTCGTGATTGTTGGTCAAAGGCTTCGCAAGCAAGTAGCAGCAATCAGGGCAGTCAATTTGGAAACTTTGGAGAAGAGGAAGAGGCTTCAAATCTCTTTCTTACATATGATCAGGCAGAACAGAACATGAATGACACATGGATTTTGGACACAGGGTGTTCAAATCACATGAGTGGCAAGGAAGAACTCTTTGCTACAATTGACTCCTCCTACAAATCAAGCATTCGGTTGGGCGACGACAAGTCATTGACAGTAGAAGGCATTGGAGCCATGGAGGTTCCAACAAAAGAAGGAGTAAAACGAGTAAGTGATATCTATTACACTCCTCATCTTCAACATAATCTTTTAAGTGTTGGACAAATGCTAGAAAAGAATTATAAGTTGATTTTTGATGAGGGTAAATGCACTATTTTTGATAAGAATAATAGTAATAGAATCATTACTCAAGTACCAATGTCCAAAAATAGGCTCTTCCCTCTAAGATTTGGCCAGCCAGGGGGAGAAAAGTTAGCAAATGTTGCTATTACCAATCCAAGTGTCCTATGGCACTTGAGATATGGTCATTTGAATACAGCTAGTTTGAAATTGCTAACTTCACAAGCAATGGTGACTGGACTTCCAAAAGTTCAGGATACTAAGGAAGTTTGTGAAGGGTGTGCTTTGGGCAAGCATGCCAGGTCAAAATTCCCTCGTGGAGAAGCATGGCGGGCCAGTTATCCACTCCAACTTGTACATACAGACATCTGTGGTCCGATGCAGACCAAGAGTCTTGGAAACAACTCTTATTTTTTGCTTTTCATTGATGATTGCACACGAATGTGCTGGATTTATTTTTTGAAACATAAGGATGAAGCTTTTGCATGCTTTATCGATTTTAAAGAAAGAGTTGAGAATGAGAGTGGATATTCCATTAAGTGTTTGAGATCAGATAGAGGAGGAGAATACTCCTCTAATGATTTTTTGAATTTTTGCAAGAAACATGGCATCAAGAGGCAGTTCACAACTGCCTATACTCCACAGCAGAATGGTGTAGCAGAAAGGAAGAATCGCACCATAGTGGAGATGGCAAGATCAATGCTTCAGACGAAGCATCTGAGTAATTCCTATTGGGGAGATGCAACTAAGACGAGTGTTCACATTCTGAACAGGAGTCCTACATCAAGTTTAAAAGGGAAGACACCTTACCAAGCATGGTATGGTAGAAAACCAAATGTCAAATATTTCAGGGTATTTGGTTCACTGGCTTATTCTCACATTCCAGATGAGCAGAGAAAGAAACTAGATCCTAAGAGTCAGGCTTGTATTTTTGTTGGGTATTGTGAGAATACAAAAGGATACAGACTCTATAATCCACGGACTCGGAAAGTTATCATTTCCAGGGATGTGATTTTCGATGAAGGGGGAGAATGGGGTAAACCCCAAATATACAGTGAAGTTGAGGCACAAGATGCTAGTTCTAAGCAGGTACAGCAGCAGTCACCACAGAAAGAAAAGAGGTCTCCACCATCAAGTTCTAGTCCAAGTTCTTCCTCAAGTTCATCTCCACCAAGTCCTTCTCCTCAAGGACAGGCAAGTTCCTCACCAATGGACGTTGATCCGTCATCCAGAGGTAAGAGAACTTTACAATATCATCCTGCACATCAAATGTTAGATACAGATTTTTCAAGAAGATATCTTAGAAGTCAAGCTAGTGAAATGGGTTCAGTTTTGCAAAGATTAGAAAATTTGCGTTTGTATGGAGATGATGAGTCACAACAAGAACCTAGAGGAGATACAGTTAACTATGCTTTGTTAACTAGTTCACAGCTTGAACCTTCAAGTTTTGAGAAGGCATGTACTCAGAAAGTTTGGCAGGATGCCATGAGAGAGGAGATAACCTCTATAAAAAACAACGACACCTGGGAGCTCGTGAAGCTTCCGAAAGGAAAAAAATGTGTTGGTTGTAAATGGGTCTTCAAGACCAAATACAATGCTGATGGCAGCATTGAAAAGCATAAGGCGAGACTAGTAGCAAAAGGCTTTACACAGAAGTATGGCATAGATTATGAAGAGACTTTTGCTCCTGTAGCCAGGCAGGAGACAATCAGAACTGTTCTTGCTTTTGCTGCACACAAAGGATGGACAATCCAACACATGGATGTTAAGAGTGCTTTTTTGAATGGTTACTTGACAGAAGAAGTCTATGTTGAGCAACCACAGGGTTTTGTAGAGAAAGGCAAGGAGCACCTTGTTTGTAGATTGAAGAAGGCACTCTATGGCCTCAAGCAGGCGCCTAGAGCTTGGTACTCACGAATTGATGGGTACTTTTCAGATTACGGGTTCATCAGGAGCAAAAATGAACCCACATTGTACTACCTAAAGCAAGCTAATGACATTCTCATAGTTTGCTTGTATGTAGATGATCTCATCTTCATGGGTAGTAATGAGAAGATGAATTTGGAGTTCAAGAACTCCATGATGAAGCAGTTCGAGATGAAAGATCTAGGCTTAATGCATTACTTCCTAGGAATGGAAGTTCATCAGTCAGATTTAGGGATCTTCATCTGTCAACATAAATATGCTCAAGACATGATCAAAAGGTTTGCTATGGAGCATTGCAAGGCAGTTGCAACTCCAGTTGGACATGGTATCCATTTGAGCAAAGATGATGGAGCACCAAAAGTTGACATGACCACTTTCAGAAGCATTGTTGGGAGTTTGATGTTTCTCGCCAACACTAGACCTGATATTCAGTATGCTGTATCTCTTGTTTCCAGATTTATGGCTAACCCCTCTGAGCTGCATTTGAAAGCAGCTAAAAGAATTTTGAGATATGTAAAGGGTACACTGGATTTTGGAATCCAGTACCACAAAACTGACACTATCAAGCTTGTAGGCTTCAGTGATAGTGATTGGGGTAGCAATATTGATGACAGAAAGTCAACATCAGGGAACTGTTTTAGTCTTGGATCAGGACTAATCACTTGGAGTTCCAAGAAACAAACAGTTGTAGCGCTATCTTCAACAGAGGCAGAATACATAGCAGCTACTTATGCAGGTACTCAAGCCCTATGGCTCAGGAAAATACTTGAAGAGATTGGAGAACAGCAGAGTGGTCCCACCAGAATTTACTGCGACAGCACCAGTGCCATTCAGTTGGCATACAATCCTATCCACCATAAAAGAACCAAGCATTTTGATATGAAGTATCACTTCATTCGTGATATGGTGGAACAACAAATTATAGAGCTTGAATACTGTCACACCTTGGATAACATTGCAGACATTTTCACAAAAGCAATGACAAAAGCACAATTTGTAAAGCTGAGAGACTGTGTTGTCAGTCCTCTCACCTTTAAGGGGGAGAATGTTAGAGGTGTGAATAGGGTTTAGGATTAATAATAGCTATAAGCTATAGTCCTAGTGTGAATAAGGTTATTATTTAGGGGTTATTTTTATTTTTAATTTTATTTTAATTAATTCCCTTATCACTCCACGTACCACCTTATCCCTCCACTCCATCTTTCCTATCCTAACCTCTCCTCCTTTATTCTCTCTTACTCTTAACTCCTTATCCCTCCACCTTAGCCCTCCACGTCCCTTCTATCCCCTTATTCCTCCAACTTCCGCCGCCATCCTCATCTCTTCCCTTATCCCTCCGCAGCCCTTACCTATTTTCTTTCCAACCTCCACCTTCCCGACTAAAAAAAACATATTATAAATAATAGACGTTTTATTTAAGGTTGAGTTTTGCTTTTGTAAAGGTTTGGAGTGTGAATAAATATATTCAGCACATTTTTTTTCTGTATTTTTTGTCTGTATCCTTCTCGAGCTCGATCGATGAAGGTAGATTGTTTGTGAATCACATGTCCTGGGTTCGAATCCCACGAGGACAAGTTTTATTAGTTTAAAAAAAAAAAACTAAAAGGGTTAGAATTAGGCTTTATAAGGAAGTTGGACTTCCTTAGCTCACGACAGGTGAGTTGCTATCATGGTAAATGCACACACTGTAAGGCCCAAGGCCATCATATGTCAAGGGTTCGAAACCCTTTGCCCTCATTTCTATAGTTGAACTTTTTTTATTATAAAAAGAAATGGGGACATTACCTAGGAGGCAATTCATTGTAAAAGCAAAGTTTTTTTATTCATGGAATCATATAGTGTAATAAGCCTAAGAGGCTTAGTTTTTTTTGTAAAAGAGACAACGGATCAAATTGTAAAATTGTAACAAGGCATTGATGATAAGACCAAATGGTTGTTATCATGCCTTATGTGCAATTTTAGCACGAGAAGGTGTAGAGAGTTTTGATAACAAAGTTAGAGGTTATGGACTCAACATTGTGTTTAGTCAACTTCAAAATGTAGTGATAGCACATAAAGGCATCTTGAATTAGGGTATGAAGCAGACTTTAAAGATAACTCATTCAGGAGTGAATTTGAACAATCAGAATCAGTACAAGCTAAAGCACAAGAATCAGAGTATACACACTATAGTAATTTAGTAGAAATCCTAGAACCAGAATCACCAAAAATCATACAGATAAGTGACAACGAAGAAGTGGCAGATAACTTTTTAACTCAAGAGATCGCATCCCCACATCAAGAGGGCCAAGAAGTCCATGATAGATTAGAAAAAGTTAAATTTAACTTAAATTTGTAATCCTTCCTTCTTCCTTCTTCTTCTTTCCTTATTTCAGCAAAAATACTTTATTGTAACCATGAAATAAAGAGAGTTTTTTGGTAACTATGGCCTCACACAATAGCTTACCTATACTAGAATTTAATGGTTATGACTATGAGTATTGGTCTATAAATATGAAGACCTTGCTCATAGGTAAAGGTTTGTGGGACATCATAGAAGAGGGCTACAAGAACCTTCAAAATGGACAACACTAAGTGTTGCAGAAAAGAAAACACGAAAATAATAACAAAAGAGCAACTCTTCTGCTCTTTCTCATCTCCAAGCTGCATTGGAGAAAAGCATATTTCCCAGAATTGCTGCCTGTATGACTACACAAGCTACATGGAAAGCATTGAGTGATGGATTCCAAGGTAGTAATCAAGTGAAGCAGGTAAGGCTTCAAACATTGAAACGAGATTTGGAAAATCTCCGAATGAAAGATAATGAAAAAGTTGGTAATTATTGTGTTAGAGTAAAAGCAATTGTAGATAAAATGGTTACACTAGGTAAAGAAATCAAGCCTAAGATAATTGTAACAAAAGTGTTGAGAACACTTACACAAAAATGGAACCATATTGTCATAATAATAGAAGAATCCAAAGATCTTTCTCTTTTAAAATTCGATGCATTGATCGGATCATTAATGTCACATGAAGAGAGGTTTCCTAAAAATCCTTCAACCATATACGAAAGCGATGATAAGGCCTTCACTTCCAATGAAAATAATGGAAGAGGACGTGGAAGAGGTCAAGGTTGAGGCAAGAAAAGAGATAGAGGTAGAGGCACCTACAAAGGAGGCAATTCCAACAGAGGAGGCAAACAGAACAGAGGAGGTAATTCCAATAGAGGAGGCAACTCATACAGAGGAGGCAACCAAAAAAGAGGTGGAAATCATAATCAATGTGCAAATCAAGGACAAAGTGGCAATCAAGTGTGAGGAAGTGACAAGTCCAAATCAGCTTGTTTCAACTGTGGCAAGCCAGGTCACTTCGCTTGTGATTGCTGGTCAAAATATTCACAAGACAACATCATTAAATATGAAAATTATGGAGAAGAAGATGATGCTTCTAATATTTTTCTATCATATGGACAATCATATCAGAATTTAAATGACACATGGATTCTAGATACTGGTTGCTCAAACCATATGAGTGGCAAAGAAAAACTATTTGCTACTCTAGATTCCACTTATAAATCCCAAATCAAATTAGGGGATAACAAAGCATTGCAAGTAGAGGGCATTGGAGCCATGGTGGTTCCAACCAAAGAAGGACTAAAGAAAGTGAGTGACATATATTACACTCCAAAGCTCCAACACAATTTTCTTAGTGTTGGAAAAATGATGGAGAACAATTACAAGCTTGTCTTTGATGAAGGAAAATGTATTAGTTTTGATAAAAATAATTGTAATCGTGTCATCACCCAAGTCCCCATGACCAAAAATAGGTTATTCCCTCTCAAATTTGGTGAGCTATGGGAGATCACCTTGCAAATGTAGCAATAACAAATCCAAGTGTGCTGTGGCACTTGCGATATGGTCACCTTAATTCCGCTAGCTTGAAATTGCTCACTTCTCAATCTATGGTGACAGGACTTCCAAAAATCAATGATCAAAGGAGGTCTATGAAGGATGTGCTTTGAGAAAGCACTCCAGATTGAAGTTTTTGAGAGGAAAAGTGTGGAGAGCCAGCTATCCACTTTAGTTAGTACATTCAGACAACTGTGGTCCGATGCAAACA
Source organism: Wollemia nobilis (assembly GCA_028583015.1). NCBI lineage: Eukaryota > Viridiplantae > Streptophyta > Pinopsida > Araucariales > Araucariaceae > Wollemia > Wollemia nobilis. The sequence goes on from JAQPPZ010002169.1 coordinate 10,289,547, forward strand.
TAGAGTCTGGGAAACAATTATTATTTTCTCACTTTCATAGATGACTTCTCTAGGATGTGTTGGATTTATTTCTTAAAGCATAAATATGAAGAATTTGATTGCTTCATAGATTTTAGAAACAATGTAGAGAATTAAAGTGGGAATTATGTAAAATGTCTTCGGATAGATCAAGGAGGTGAATACTCAAAAAAAAAAAAACTATTGTAAAGCAAGTGGGATCAAAAGGCAATTCACCACAGCCTATACCCCACAATAGAATGGTGTGGCTGAAAGAAATAACCGCACCCTAGTTAAGATGGCAAGATCAATGCTTCAGACAAAGCATCTCACTAATATGTACTGGGATGATGCTATAAAAACAAGTGTATATATTCTAAATAGAATTCCAACTTCTAGTTTAGATGGAATCACTCCTTATGAGGCATGGTATGCAAATAAACAAGATGTAAAGCACTTCAAAATTTTTGGTTCTTTAGCATATGCCCACATTCCTAATGAGAAAAGGAGGAGCTTGACCAAAAAGTCAAGCTTGTATATTTGTCGGGCATTGTGAGTCTACAAAATCATATAGGCTCTACAATCCCAAGACTCATAAAATTATACTCTCCAGGGATGTAATTTTTGATGAAGGGGGAGAATGGGGTCATCAAAGATTTATTTTTTATGATGAGTCCCAAGATGTAAATTCTTCACAGGTACAGTAGGTGTCTCCAAAGAACAGGAAAGGCACACCACCCTATCCAAGATCAAGCAGTTCAAGTACTTCAACCGCCACTTGAAGTCCTTATCCATAGAGATCAGTATGTTATTCACCAATGGACATTGAATCTCCATCAAGAGGTAGAAGAACTTTACAAAATCATCCATCCTTTCAGATGTTGGATAAAAATTTCCAGAGAATATTCACTAGAAGCCAAGCTAGTGAAATGAATATAGTTTTGCAGCAACTTGAAAATTTGCAATTGTATGGGATGATGACTCCTAATAACCTAGAGGAGATGAAGTCAATTATGCTTTATTGACTAATGCACAACTAGAGCCAGCTAGCTATGAGAAGGCATGTACTCAAAATATATGGCAAGAAGCCATGAAAGAGGAAATAACCTCTATAAAAAATAATGATACATGGGAGCTAGTAAAGCTACCCAAAGGTAAAAAAAAATGTGTTGGATGTAAATGGGTCTACAAGACCAAGTACAATGCTGATGGAAGCATTTAGAGGCATAAGGCAAGACTAGTAGCAAAAGGTTTTACTCAGAAATATGACATTGAATATGAGGAAACCTTTGCTCCTATTGCAAGACAAGAGACAATCAGATCAGTTCTTTCCTTAGCAGCCCATAAAGGATGGAATGTTCAACACATGGATGTAAAGAGTGCTTTTATGAACAAATACTTGACAGAAGAGGTGTATGTTCAACAACCTCAAGTTTTCCAAGAACACTAAAAAGAGAACCTTGTTTACAAATTGAAGAAAGCACTTTATGGCCTCAAGCAAGCACCAAGAGCTTGGTACTCACGCATTGATGGGTATTTCAATGAGTATGGATTGACAAGAAGCAAAATTTAACAAAATTTGTACTACCTAAATCATGGAGTAGACATTCTCATAGTTTGTTTGTATGTGGATGATCTAATATTTACGGGTAGTAACAATATAATGAGTACAAATTTCAAAAACTCCATGATGAAGCAGTTCGAGATGAAATATCTTGGTCTAATGCGATACTTCCTAGGCATGGAAGTGCATCAATAAAACAAAGGGATCTTCATATGTCAACACAAGTATGCTCAAGTCATGATCAAGAAATTTTCCATGGAGCAGTGCAAATCAGTTGCAACTCTAACTGGACATGGGATCCAATTGAGCAAGGACGACAGAGCATCAATGGTTGACATGACCACTTACAGAAGCATGGTTGGGAGTCTAATGTTTCTCACCAACACAAGGTTCGATATTCAATATGTTGTTTCTCTAGTCTCAAGGTTTATGGCTAGTCCTTCTGAGCTGCATCTACAAGCAACTAAAAGAATATTGAGATATATAAAAGGTACATTGGATTTTGGAATCCATTACCAAAAATGTAAGTCTATAAAATTAGTTGGCTTTAGTGACAGTGATTGGGGCAGCAGTATAGATGATAGGAAATCTACATCAGGGAATTTTTTTAGTCTAGGATCAGGACTAATTACATGGAGTTCCAAGAAAAAAATTGTTGTAGCATTGTCATCAATTGAGGCTGAGTATATAGCCATCAAACATACTAGTACTCAAGCCCTATGGTTGAGAAAAGTTCTTGAAGAGATTGGAGAAAGTCAAAGTGGTCCAACTTGACTGTATTGTGATAACATAAGTGCCACTAAGTTGGCATACAATCCAGTCCACCATAGCAGATCAAAGCATTTCGATATGAAGTATCACTTCATTTAAGATATGGTGGAACAACAAATAGTTGAGCTTCAACATTGTAACACTTTGGATAATATTGCAGACATCTTCACCAAAGGTATAGCTAAATCGCAATATATAAATCTGAGAGATTGTATAGTCAATCCTCTCAAATTTAAGGGGGAGAATGTTGGAAATAAAGCTAGTAAAAAGACCAAAAAGGAGTAAAAAAGGTGTAAAAATTTGTTTCAACTAAAAGTTTTGGATCTTACCCCTTTTACCTCCTTGGACGATAGTTGACTGGACAGGTAAGTTTGACTTGGACGACAACTGACTGGGCAGGATTAGATGGCAAGGGCATCAAGGCGAACCAACTCAATTTCCTTTTTCCCTTTCCTCCCTATTTCTTCTATTTTCCTAACTTCCCTATATTTCCTAAGTTCGGTTAATACTACGAGTATATATTCCAATGTAACTAAGGTTTTCAAAGGTTGAATATAATATTGATTATCTAATTTTCACTCCTAACTTCTCTCAAATCACATCAGCCATGGTTGAGACCTTAGCTACGGATGCCATCCATGGCTAAGGCTGAGTAGGCCAAAGCTACCTAAATTGAGTGGTTAAAACCACTGCTCTATCTTGGAATGGTCCAAGATCATTCATATGGTCTGTTAGGATGCCCATATGAGTAGTCCCCTACACATGACATGTTTTAGGTGTCTACAGATGCCCCTTTTGGGATGCGTTGTGTGAAAGCACAATGCTGAGCAAAAATAGACCGCCTAAAGCCATGTCGTAGGTTGAATGATGATCATTGATCTGATCAACATTAGATGCCCTAGTCCTGCAAAAGGACATGCATCTTAGAATCATTGCTTCCAACTGAGGGAAGGCTTAAATTTGCAAAGCTTTCACGTATCCACGGTGATCGGGTAGTCAGGCTACAATCATTCCGATAGGTGGAAAGCTACTAACTTAACTATCATATTTGCTTTTTTCCCCAGCAAAGGGTAAGCTTATGATAGTTGTTGGCAATGATTCATAAGACGAACGCAATTTGACAAGATCGAGTGATCTCTTGTTGAATTTGATTATGATTATTGATATTATGACTACCCCCTCAAGCGACGAGTCGATGAGGGTAGGACATTGAATAAAGCGATGAGTCGCTTGACCAAGATGAATAATTTGGATGATTGAAGACTTTTGCACTATTGTTATTATTTGGCAAGGCCTAATTCAGTCATGATTTCAACTGTTAATAGTAATTGTATATCTCTATCCCATGGAGCAGTCCGACCGTAATGGCCTTCTTAGGGAATCAAAATGATAGCAATTCCAATTAGGCTTGTGTTGAATCACTATTGTCGATGATCTGCTAAAAATGTCATAGAAGAAATGAAATGAACGCCTCATTCCCATGGGGTAGTCCAACTATTGTGGCCTTCTTCGGGATTGAAGTGAAGTCATTTCAAGTCAACGATGACTAATTTACCCCAAATGGCCTTATGGTAATTTACTCATCTTGCTAGATTGCATGGATCGCAAGTCGCTACAACCACCAAGTGTATAGGGTAAATAACTAGATACGAGGCACATTTGAATTTTGAATTATGTGAATGTTTTTGTTATTTTTGAAATTTTTGAGGGTTTTGGCCCATTGAATATTTTTAATTTTACATTTTGAAACCCCTCATGGTGAAATTTTGAGGGTATTTATTGCTAGCTTCTAGCCACTCATCCAATTTTGGCAAATTCCTTAGCTACGACTCTGACCCACGATCGAAAAACCCTAATTATACACCCATGGTTACCAACCATGGATGAGGGCCAAATTGGAAATATAAAAGAAAAATATATCATTTTCAAATTCATTATTTCCAATTACCAACTACAGAGAGCTCTGAGAGGTAAAGTTGAAAACTTGACACGAAACGCTACCAAAACTTCCACCCACACCCATGGTTGACCAACTAGAGGCGTCCACTAGTGGTAGAGCTGGTGCTACAAAGGTAGCATCTCAAACCTCACTTATTGAATTACCAACTTAAAATGAACAAAATTAATTAATGAGCAAAATGAACTCACTAAACTATTGGTAATGAACCTCACCCTAGTTAGGATTAGACTAGGCTAGTTAGTTGGGGAGGGTTTAATTTTTGGGTTTGATGGGATGGGAAATGACCTCGAACAAGGTTTTTCCCATAGTCGTGGGTGGCAGCCATGGCTCCCAATTGGCAAATTGGGTTCGTGACTGACTTCATATCCCAATGGTCAAAAAATTGATTGTTGCCTCCATGGGTGAGACGTTGAGCAACTTTAAAATTTTAAAATTTTTTTTTTTATTTTTGAATTAATTGATTTTTTTAATTTTTCAAGTAAAATTTTGATTTTTTTGAACATTTTGAATGCATTTATGATTGTTTTTGCCTTTTTGAAGGATTTTTAATTTGTTTGTATTTTTAAGTGTATTTTTGATGTTTTTGTGATTTTAATTGATTTTATTATTATCTCTCTTTAGACTTTGATTGCTAGAGTGAGGGAGTCAGATATCCTTCATGAGCTCCATGATAGACTGAGCGATGTCAAGAGGGATTAGTTTAAGGCCATAGGCTTTGGCTATGTGTTGCAATTGCCTTCCATCTAGGCTGATCAGGCCTACATGACTACCTTGGCCCATCATTGGGATGCATAGACCAACACCTTCCACCTACCCATAGGTGAGATTACAATCACCTTAGAGGATGTCTACCACATCTTTCATATCCCCATCGATGGTGAGGCCATCACATATTCACCCACTATGATGAAGGATGTAATTTTCTAGAGGATATTTAATACTAGGAGTGATGAGGTACAGTTGGAATCTGAGCATAATGGGGTGCACATTGAGTACTGGTACCAAGAGTGGGTCTTCTCATGATGATAGGCCATGTTGATGTAGCTTATCATGTAGATTATGCTACCTGATACTTCAGGAGTGAGGTTCCCTTAGAACCTCTTAGCCAAGACATAGGACCTACTAGCTAGCACTACACAAGAGCCATTAATTCTATCCTATGGGGAGTGCTCTACTTGCACAGCTCTATGATGAGTTATACCAGATCACCCAAGGGGGATGCACTAGAGTTGGCTATAGCTTACTACTCTAGATATGGGCATGGGAGCACATCACTATTGATCACCCTAGGGGACTACCATATAGATTAAAGATATTAGTAGGAGTGCAGTGCTATGCAACATGCTAGCCTAGGGAGGCCGAGGGCTTCAGGAGTAGGTCACCACAGAGGACCTCCAGTACTACATGGATCAACTCACAAGGTTGAGGCTAGGGTAGGTTCTATGGTGCCCCTACATGGACTATCCTACATGGGAGGAGGTAGACCACTATCTGAGGTAGACATGATGTGAGAGATGGCTTCTCAAGTGTAAGCTCAAGATACATGAGTTCTTCCACTTCTCATGCATCACTAGGTAGTTTGGGATCTACTAGGACATCCTAGATGAGCCAATTATTTACCATCACCTTAAGGTGGAGAGAGACTTGGCCTAGCCTTAAGTGACTCTACTAGGAGATGAGGATGATATCTACCAAGATTCAAGGCTAGTAGATGTAGGGACCATAATAGATTATGATGCCTTGTGGACTACCAAGTTATGGTAGGGTGGTGGCCCACTAGGAAGATCTAGGGATGAGGTAGGCATAGAGGCAGTCAGTGAGGATCCTATGGGTCAATGCACTCATTAGAGGATAGAGGGTGGATGGGGACTACCATAGTAGAGGAGGAGCCCCATGTGAGGAGGAGGGCGAGGAGGAGCCAGATGATGAGGTGTCACAACTCCAGGCCTAGGTGGCTAGCTTGTAGTCACAACTTCAGACTATGAGGACTCAGATCCTAGAGAGGGATACATCCATGGCTACCCTACAAGCATAGTTGAGAGCAGTCCAAGATCAACTCATAGAGGGAAGAAGTGGTAGGGATACAAGGAGGAGAGGGCAGCTCTCCAAGCATATATTACCACTATAGATACAGAGATAGAGAAGATCACTAGGTAATATGATCTTCTTTGATATTAGCTAGATGTTATGACCATAGAGTGAGACTTGCTCTGATCAATGAGGGGAGATCCCTCAACTTCTTAGGTTGCTCCTACCACTCTAGTTGTACAGGGACTAATAGGGTTGGATATGGGAGTAGAGATCCAAAGACTACATGCCCTCATCTAGGAGGGTACTAGGTAGCATGCATTAGATGTGGCCCACATCGCTCTCCTGAAGGGAGAGGTCATGGTGGTCGAGTACTTGAGAGATCCACTAGCTATAGGGACATAGAGGACCAAGACACGGGAGACTAGGTAGTCATCAACATGGCCTAGTCACAAGACTCAACATATCTAAGAGGTCCATAGGTACCAGTTCCAAGTGGACTCATCGAGAGGGTGGAGATGGTGGAGGAGACTCATAGGTAGGAGGCATAGGCCCTATGTAGTACAGATATCAGATATTGTACCATTTTTGAGTGTAAGGTCTGAGGACCTACACAGTTGTAGCCTAAAGTATTTTTGACACATGCCTATGTACTCTTGTTGACACATACACACACATATATATATGATATAACTTTATATTATGACTCATTATATGTGTATATTTTTTATTGTTTTATGTTTATGAGATGCATATGGATGCAATGCTTATATGTGATGTTGATTTGATGCTATATGATGTGATGTATTGATGACATGCACTAGCTAGATGATGGATGTATGACTAGATATTATGATCTAGATGTGTAGATGGACTACTATGATGTATGCATATGGATGCAATGTTAGATGTTAAATGCATGTTTAATTTGATTTACTTGTATGCATTTAATTTATGATATGATGAATGCAATGTATGTAATGCATTATTTACATGATGTAATCTAATGTAAATGAACTTGTATGCTTTAATCACTTAAAACATAAGGAATGAATGCAATATGAGTTAACAATCTAATGGATGACACCATAGAATGTATAACAATCATGAATGTAATTGATAAATCTTATCATAAGAATTAATCAATTAGACATCCATATATGAGATGAGATGATATATTGTTTCTCTTCATAAGCTTTTGTAAGTTAAAAGATATGCACAAAATAGTCAGTGGTCATCTAAATATCATTGTTGATATCCATCTGGTATCTATTCTATGTTATGAACACCCTTTAATAAACAAAATCTCATAAAAATAAATTGATGATTGATTGATTGATGTGATTTGTTGCTATTTGGGAATTTTTGAGGTTTTCCATGAGACTCAAACACCCTAGTTGACTTATCAAAAGTTGTATAATGACTATACTAGACTCCTGAAAGATAAAGTTTTTGCTATGAAAGACCAAGATATTCATTATCCCTGTGTGTGCAAATGAATATATTAGATGAGACATAAGACTACCTCATTTCTAGGTGGGATTCATTCAGCCCATTGTTGTAATGAGGATCACCAAATGTTCACCTGATCCTAGGTTTGGACTTAGTTGGACTAGACCACTAGGCAATACAAGCCACCTAAAGCTAGCTCATTTGTAAATTGCTTAGACCTACCCCAATGTCAGGTGGGATTCATTCAGCCCATTGTTGTATTGGGGATCACTCTATGATTTTTGAGTATTGACCATTCTAGGGATTCAAGCTCTTCACCCCCTTATTTTATTCAATTTTATTGGGATACTTGCTCATATATATAGTGATGAAAATCATTATTTATTTTGTATTTTTATTTTTTTTTGTTTTGAGCAAGGGATTTGATTTGATTTTGGGATTTTGCTCCTTTTTGTAAGCAAGGGATTTCTTGGGTAGGGGGAACTTGTCCTTTTGCCAATGATCAACACTCTAGACCATTGCGCATCACAAAATGAGCAAGTAACAAAACCTTTCACTTAAGGTGACTAGGACCACTTTGTAGTGTTCATATTTCCTTGCCCTAATTAGGATTGTTAATGTGTTTGATTAGTGATGGGATTTTGATATGCTAAGTGCTATCAAAACTAGACCTCATCCTCAAAAGCAAAGCAAGCTTTCTACAAAATCTGAGAAGACCACTAGGTATGGTTGAATGACCAAAAAACCCTAGTATATTCTTCATAGCAATAGGAGGGGTTGTGTTGAGAAACACAATTACTCACAAGGGTGATGGAAGATGATGATGCATAGATGCATGATTGAAATACAAATGTGGTGTCATTTGTAAGATTGCAAACACAACCTATCCTAATGCAAGTGTGATGGATGGAAATGCCTAAATGCAATGCAATTAAATGAATGCAAGTGCAAAATGAAATGCATGATGCAAATGTTTTTGAAGTTTTGATGTTTTGCAATATTTTTAGATTTTATTGCTTTTTTATTTTTATGGATTTTGAATTTTTCCATGTTTTTGATTTTTTGAATTTATGTGTGGAATGCCTTAAGATGAAGGATATTGAGAGGTTCAGGCTCTTCAACACCTTCAAGTGATGTTAGGTGATACGTTCCAGGTCCAATCTTCTCGAAGATGATATATGGACCTAACCAGTTAGCCATAAATTTATCTCACAAGTGCGATGGTAGGTTTGAGTTCTGTTGGTTCTCTTTCAGTACAAGATCACCAAATTTAAAGTCTCTCAGATGGAATTTATTATTATAAGCTCATTTTAGGTATTCTTGATAAACGTGAAGATGCTCAAGGGCATTCACGTGATGTTCATCAAGAAGCATCAGTTGATCGAGGTGAGCTTGCCATGCAGTGTCATCATCGATGAACTCTTTCAATGTGATGCGCAAGGTTGGAATCTCCAACTCTAAGGGCATAATGGCCTCAGTGCCATATACTAGTGAAAATGGGGTTGCCCTAGTGGGTGTCCGTATGCTAGTCCTGTAAGCCCATAATGCAAGGGGTAGTTGTATATGCCAATATTTATGGTTATCTTGTACCATATTTTTCAAGATGGCTACCACTATCTTGTTTGAAGCCTCAGCTTGCCCGTTTGCCTATGGATAGTATGGAGTCATAAAACTATGTTGTATATTGTACTTGGATGTCAAAGCCCTCACAATTTTGTTCTTGAATGATGTTCCATTATCCAAGATTATTTTGGATGGTATCCCAAAATGACTTATGATATTGTGAAGTATGAACTCCATAATACGTGCTCTAGTTATCATTGTTAAAGGGATTGCTTCCACCCATTTTGTAAAATACTCAATAGCCATTATAATAAATGTATGTTAGCCCGATGATGGGGGAGAGATATTTCTGATTAGATCTAAACCCCACTGAGAAAATGGCCAAGCCACTTGAATGGGCTGTAAGGCCTATGATGGCAAGTGCATAAGATTAGCATGATGCTGACATTTAATGCATTTCTTGACATACATGGTGCAATCCTTCTCCATAGTGGGCCAATAATAACCCATTCGAAGGATGCGCTTGATGATGGCCATGCCACTGAAATGGCCATCGCATGTACCATCATGAGCCTGTAAAATTGCCCAAGCTGATTCTTGGGGCTCAAGACAATGAAGGAGAACTCCATCATAGCTTCGATGGTACAAGATGTCTCCTAGCAAGACATACTTTGTCACTTTCTATTTGAATGTGCATTTTGTGGCACGTGATAATCCTTGAGGGATTAAACCAAGCTTAAGGAAGTCATGTAATTGTGACATCCAATCCTGATAAGCTTCTACCTCGACTGACAAGATGACTTGTTCCCCTTGGATTTGCTATGCATGAATGCAGACTGGGATACAACCTTATGGTGAATGGTGGTGCCATTCCCCATAGGACCTTATAAGATCAAAGACCCCTAGGGTACCTTCTTGAGAAAGTCTCTAGATTTATAGAACCACTCATGGTTTGGTTCTATATGAATCATGTTGACTGATTCTTTATTATCAAAAGCCTCACGCTGCATCATGACATGCGATAGCATCTTTACATGAATGGTAGTAAAATCGGTAGATGGATTCTGAGGGATTAAAGATCCCAAAGATGCCATAGTGTCTACAAATATATTTGATGTACGAGGGATTGCCTCGATGTCATACCACTCTAGCTAGGCTAGATAAGTGTCAACAAGATCCTTATAAGCTTTCAGGATAGGACACCTACATTGAAATAGTCCCTTAACCTGATTGACAATGAGAAGAGAGTCACCAAAGATGTTTAATATTTTAATATTCATGGTGATTGTTGTTTGGAGACCCAATATTAGGGCCTCATATTCAACATTGTTATTGGTACAAGGAAAGTCTAGCTTAAATGACAAGGGCATTGGAGCACCTTGTGGCATGAAGAAGATAATTCCTACACCACCCCCTTGCTCACACTTCGAACCATCGAAGAACAAAGTCATGTCAGCTTTGTTATCTGGTTCTTCGAGTTTGGGAGATTTTGATAATGCAAATACTGCATCATCAAGAAGCTCTATGATGAGAGGCTTACTATCTTCAAGAGGTGCCTCTACCAGCTGATCAACTATGACCTATCCCTTGATGGAATTTTGGTTGATGAATTCCAAATCAAATTCTATCAATAGCATGATCCACTTTGTAGTACGTGTATTATGATATGTCTTGCTCATCATATACTACAAAGGATTTTGTTTGGATATTACATACATCGTATGACTTAGCATGTAATGATGCAACTTCTTCATTGCAAACACCACTGCTAAACACAGCTTCTCCATGTATGCATACCCTAGCTCATAACTCACCAAGGTGTGACTGATATAATATATCACTTGCTCTTTATCTTGCACATTCTTTTGGGCCAACATGGTTCCCAATGCAAAGTTAGTAGTTGATATATATAGCAGGAAAGGCACATCTAGTCTTGGTGGAGCTAGCACTAGTGGTGTTGCTAGGTATTGCTTAATTTTAGCAAAGGCCTTCTGATAGTCCTCATCCCAATTGAATGAGACCCCCTTGTGTAGCAGCGATTCATGGGTCAACATTTATCTGATAATTGTGTGATAAATCACTTTATGGATGCTACTTTACCTTGTAAGCTTCTTAGCTCTTTGATATTTGTGGGAGGATGCATTTCAAGTATGGCCTTGACCTTTGTTGGGTCAACTTTGATCCCTCATTTAGAAATGATGAATCCCAAGAGTTTTCCTGAAGTTACGCCAAATACGCACTTCTTGGGATTCAACTTGACATTATGCTCTATCAGGTGATCGAAGACCTTTCTGAGGACCTCAACATGCTCTTCACGTAGTAATGACTTTGCCAATAAGTCATCGATGTAATCCTCTAGGATTTTGTGCATGTAGTCATGAAAGATGTATGTCATGGCTCATTGATATGTGGCACCAATATTTTTAAGGCTGAATGGCATAACTTTATAACAAAATGTTCCCCATGGCATTGTGAATATGGTTTTGTGTTGGTCTTCAACTTTAATCCGAATTTTATTGTAACCAAAAAAACCATCCATAAGGGAAAGCATCTCATGACCTACAGTTGCATCTACAAGAGCATCTATGTTGGGCAATGAGAATGAATCCTTTGGTGTTGCCTTATTGAGGTCTCTAAAATCCATACAGATACAGATCCTTCCATCAAGTTTTCCTATAGGTACCATGTTTGATACCCATTCTGGATAGTCGATGGAGATAATAAAATCTACATCCAACAACTTTTACAACTCATATTTAACCATTAAAGTGATTGTTGGATGCATTTTCCTGAGCTTCTGCTTGACAGGCCTTTTAGAGGGGTCTAGCGAAAGGTTATGAGTAACCAATTTTAGATCTAGTCCCGACATATCCTTATATGTCCAAGAAAAAATATTAGGTCTCTATTTCAGTAGAGGGATGAGGATGGCATGCTCATCAAGAGATAGACTCTCTCCAAATTTAACCTTCTTAGGATTAGTGGGATCATCACTGATATCCACATCAAAGGTTTCCTCTATTGACATGTGTGATCCCTCCTCAAGATGATGAGGTATAGGAATCAAGTGGATGTCATCAACTAGATTTAAAGGTCCTACATCAGAATTACCCTCAACATGATAAACATCATGTGCACAGCCTAGTGCAAAATGAAATGGTTGTAACATTTCTTCATTAGGGAAGAAATATTCAGGCTCTAGAGGTGAATCAACATGATCCCAATCAATAGCATCTAGATTAAGACACAATGGTTTAGAAGGATCGATTAGGTTGTGGAGTGGAGTGGTTAGATCAATGGAGATCATGTTGATGGAATGGATTAGATCTCTAGGACCACGTGTGTGCAACTCTACATTATATATGCTATTCGCATACCCAAGATGTGGCTCTAGGGGTATGGGGATCTTCAGATCCAATCTATGAATAGATTAGAACATGGGATCATTAGGCTCAAGGAGCTGCATATATGTAGGTAGATCAGGGAAGACTATATGATAAATCACATCTAAATTGGGTGGTCTCCCTCTGAGGTGAGGGCCAGGATAGACTCTTTGATACATCTCATCGATGTCGAATGGTTCATGATGATGATGTAAATAGTGAGGCCCGAGATAGGCCCTCTCGATCTCATCCTCATCATCACTATCATATATGAGTCCTTCACCCCTACCTACTAGAATTAAGTAATGAGCAATATGAGGCCCAAGGTAGGCCCTCTCCTCATAGTCACTATCATCAATGAATAATCCCTCATTCCTACCCACTAATCATGGGTAACAGATGACATAAATGTAGAGGGCCAAAGTAGGCCATTCTCAGTTTCATCCTCATATTCTTCATTGTTTGAGGACTACTCATCATCATCACTTCTAGAATCACATTTTGGTCCATCACTTTTAGAAATGGACTCTACTTTAACTTCCTCAGAAGCAACTTTTGATTCAGTATCTACTATTAGGCCCAGATTCTAGATTTGCATGCCAATGTCATTGATAGCTTCACAACTTTCAATATCCAAGTCAGCTCTTGGAATATCTCCTAGATTGACCTCTACCATGATGTTATCATGATAGATCTCAGGTGGTTCTATAGAGATGTAGGTCACCAGCCTATTACCCCTTCGTATGTAGGAAGGGTTAGGGTGATAAGGATTCCAATCCATATTATCCCCTAAACTAAGGTTCAGATGATCGAGAGATGCTACTAAAAGCTCATCCTATCCTCTTATATGGTAGCCCAACCCGAACCTATCAGTTGGCAACTGATATTGTGGTTCATAGGGAGTTCGATACCCTTGCTCGAATAAGCCTAGACCATAACCATGCCAATGGTAACATTCAAAATAATGCAAGGTGAACTCTAGATTAGAAAAATAATGAACATTCATCGAGAATGGTTCATCATCATCCTCATATATGGGTGTGTGATTAGCAAGTTGGTCAAGACCTCCATAGATAAAATTTGTTTGGTTGGGTGGCACCCCTAGTGGTACCACCATCCCTATGGGAAAGTGATGGGCTTGAGGTCTACCCATATCCTATGTAGTCTCGATAAAAGGTGTGAATGTCATATTCTGCACTATATACTCTACTAGCCCAGGATTAACCAAATGGATGGTCACCTACGATGCAGATGACCCAACTAAAGAAATAGGTGAAGTAGGTTGAGGTGCCTCCTTGACTTCATTCTAAGCATCCCCTTCATCCATGGGACTAGGAACCTCAATAGTGGCTACTTTGGGTACTTCCTTTATCTCTTTCTCACCCAATATTACCTTAAGCTTCTTATCATTCCTAAGCATCATGGATGTCATAGGTTTTGTTGAAGTAGTTATTGTGTGCTCTAATAGTTATGGTGCTGACATGTGGAAGGTCCTACACACACTTCCTTTAGTTTACCTTCTAGATGTTTGATGGGTGATGTTGGTCATATATCTAGGTGCATTGAAGGGAGAATGAAATCTCTAGGTAAATCTACTAGGTTCACATATTTAAATGGTTCCTCATCGGAAGGAACCACGTGAACTTGTCCCTCATGTATATATTTAATACATTGATGTAAAATTGAGGGAACGCAATGCATCTCTCTGATCCAAGGCCTCCCCAAGAGGATGTTATATTGCATTGCACCTTCTAGTACGTGACACATCATAGGGATGGTCTTCAGTCCAACCTGAATAGGTAAGACTATAGTACCGACCGTTGAGCATAGTGCATCATTAAATGCTCTCAAAGTGAAGGTAGAAGGTACGATGTGCGATTTTGGCAACTTCAAATATGCCAATGCCTTGGTAGTAATAATATTGATTGATGACCCTATGTCAATCAATACCCATTTAAATGGTGTGTGGTTAACACATACAATTATATGCAGTGGTGGGTCCGCTATAGCAGTAGAAACCATTTTAATCTCATGATCATGAAATTGAATCATCGACTCACTACACTACTGCACATGTCCCACAAAATTTGTAAATGCTTTGAGGTCCTAGGACTAAACTTCAATAGACCTCAAGATGTCCATGAGCATCTCCCTATGCTTAGGAGACTGTTGTATCAATTCATATATTGACAACTTTGCTAGAGTTGTCTATAGGCTTTGAACAAGCCTACTCCTGATGGTCACCATCGGTCTAGTTGGTGGGCCTAGCATATTATTTTATATTAGCCTTTGTGGAGGTACAGCTTGAACCCTGATTGGAGCTGGAGGTGGATCTGGTCATTCATACCTCCCTTTTCTTGTGATAATGTTTACCATTCTGATGAAACCCTACGTAGGTGGTTCGATCCACACTTGGTTCACCTGGACAACATTGTTCCTTAGAGGCTCATGGTTCAGAAGAGGATTTTTGAAAATCCCCATATTTTGGTTATCCAAAGCCTAAGGGTTATCCATAATTAGCTCACCTTTCTCGATCATGTTTTGCACCACATGTTTAAAACTATAACATCCTTCAATGTCATGTCCCTTCATCCTATGGTATGAGCAATACTGATCATCCCTATACCCTTTTGGTTTGGGTTGGTTAGGGTCTTGCAACTTGATCTCAGGTAAGTTAATAGTCTTAGCCTCGCATAGTTGATGGAAGATCGATGTCATCATCTCTAAAAATGGTGTGAACTGGTGAGGAGGGCATTGCTCTTTATTATTACCTTATTTCTTATTATTGCACTAGTCATATCATGTAGGAGGAGGTTGGGCCTGATAATTCTATTGTTGCCCTTATCCCCTTTCTAGAGGTTTAACACCACTTGATTCACATGGGCTGGCTTGGCCTGGTGATTTTGATTTTGAGTGTTCTTCTTATTCCAATCCTTCTTATTCTAGAGCTTCAAGTTACCCTCCTATAACTTGATGTCCTCAATTACCTTAGCTTGTGCCAAGGCCTCCTCAAATATTTGGTATTGTTGTAGCTACAACAATAATGAGATGTGCTTCACACAACTCTTTGTAAACATTCGAGTCAGTTCTATGGTTGAAATGGAAAATGGTAACTTTACCATCAACTTTCTCCATATCTTCCCATAGTCCATGATCGGCTCATCATCATATTGCATTAGAGCAGCTAGATCAGATAGGTTTATCTTCTTCTTGATGTTGAAGGAGAAGCATTCAAGAAATGCATTAGCCAACTATTCAAAGTTGGTTATGTTGTGCCTTTTTAATTGGTTGAACCACTCCTGGGTAGGACCTGAAAGGGTTGTGATGAAAGTTCTCAATAATAGAGCATCATTACTTTCTATCTGAAAGCACATATCCATAAATCTCATGACATGCTCCTGAGCATCTTCCTCTCCTTGAAATTTCTCTAACTTTGGCATCTCAAAGTGATCGAGATACGCTAGAGTAGGCACTAAAGGGCATAAAGGCTCATTGTGTATTTTATTCAAGGTTGGATTTTGATAAGTCATCCCTTATTTCTCAATTGCTCTTACCTTTTCTACCAAGGCCTTGTAGGCCTTCGAAGATAGAATCTCCTCTTCTCTGAGAGGTCCTTGAGGAGCCTTTGGAGGTAGATTCTTCTTCGATCGAGGTGGAGGACTAGGCTCATCCTCCATATCCACTAAGGAGATCTCAGGATATTCCTATTCTTGCTCATCTCCTACTACTTCCTCATACTGAGAATGCCCATGATGCTCAAGTGCTTGGTGCTACAACATGTTTTGGGCCATGTAATGAGTATGATTTCCAATGTGCTTAGGGTGCAATTTGGGCTACAAAGTAGCTCATCTATGAGGGTGCTCCCTATATTCACTCTGAGGGGGTAAATTGGTATGAGCCAATCGATCCTCTCTCTCTACATGCTCCTTTTGGTCAAGGATGCATTGCTCATGCATGCATTGCTCATATAGATGTTGCCTTAACAACCTCTATCTTTGAGTATCCTCATTTTTGAGGTGCTCACGCTCTATGTGACATCTTCCAATTGATCTTGGAAGATCCGCTACCATTGCTCTGACACCAATTTTTGTGATCGATCTAGAAGATCGATCGTATGTGGTCTCTAGTGGGTTTCTCTATTCGGGCAACTTTGTTGGTGTGAGCTCCAATAGACTTGTCTACCATACTCTTGCCTTTGTCTGTATAGATGATATTTATATTCTACTATTGTCTATGATCTATGCTCATATGGGTTGATGGGGCACGTATACTATGAGAATACTTTGAGCATTCTCCTAGTTCCTTGATAGTCCTACATGTGCCCTCACTACGTGAACTCATAGAATGAGAGTGAGCCATTGAGGCTCTACACCCTAATTGCCCTAGGACTCTATCAAGACCATCAAGTTATCTTGTCTTCCATGGTTGATTTGGTGGAGTACCATTTTCTCCAAGTCTAGCTATGTCAATCATGAACTTATCAAGTTCATTATTATTTGGAGTTTGAATGGGCCTACGCTCTAAAGTAACCCTCTCTTCCTACCCCTAATTGGGTGGATTTTCTATTTGTCTATCTTGGGATGGTGGGGGCCTTGAGCCACCCTTAGATCTATCCCTAGAGGAGTGTGCATTACCTCCTCTATCTAGGGTGTTCTGAATAGAATCCTCATGCATAGAATTATCCCCTCTAATGCTCATCGAACTTCATCCAAGAGGATTCTATGGTTGAGGGTTCGATGCATTATTTTGTGCATTAGGTGGAGCTTCAACTTTGACCTTATTCTACATCGAGATCGGCCTCTCCATGTATTAACCATGATATGAATTATCTCTTATGTAGATTTTAGAGAAAACAAAGCAAACAAGGATGATTATCTCTTTTAAAATTTCTTTGTGATCCCTAAACTAGTTTGATGTGTTTCAGGTGTGTTGTAATCATAAACTAACTCTCATCATGTTTTTAGATTTGTTGATGATATACTTGTTTAGTTTAATGGATTTCACCTATATACTCACAACTCGACAACCGAAAATGAAAGTCATGATCACGTAAACCCCCCAAAGTGTGGAGATGAAATCCACACCCAGGTAGGGAGCACAGGTCCTACCGATCCTCACCCAGCACACCATGCATAGTGATACACCCCTCCAAAGAGGAATGTAGGCTATTTTGCATGGATAGGATGGATCTTGGAGTCGATATTGGCCAAAAGAACAAGGTTCATGGGATTTGAGCCAATGGATGGAAATAACTACCACCATCATTGAACTCTACTAGTGGATGGGTGTGAATTCCACATCACTAGCATTTAAGTGTTGCATGGTGTGTGTGTGTTCATTTTAAGCTTGTATGTAAATGAAAAATGCATCACCAAGCAAACATGATATTTCCTATATGCCTAAAATAAAGATATTTCAAATTTAGAAAGATGCATGTATTTAGCTATATGAAATTTAGAGAATGCAGTTTACATGATAAAATTGGCCTCTGATTGGGCCCCAGCAAGCAAACTCTACACACAATTTTAACTACTAGTTATATAAATGTTATCGAGAAACAACCCAAAAACTTAGCCATTGTTGATAATAGTACTAATCTATTTATCTCATTTGATAGATAACATAAAATTTTCATTAAATTTACCTCTTACAGTTTTTCTAAGTGATCTACTTAGCTACTGATAGGAAAAATAAAAAACAAGAAAATCAGAGGAACAAGATTACCTAGAAATCCTCATTTGATGGAGAGATAGGCTACTTACTATCTATTTTTTCTCTACTACTAGCCGTTATTGTCAAGCATGGTTGAGACTATTCACCATGGTTGTTAAGCATGGCTAAGACCTACAACAAAAAACAAAAATAAATTAGTCATCTACAACGTAATTTATGGGGTTCCCATCGTGATCGCCATATGTACCACTCTAAAAGCATACACCTAGGCTATTGCATCAATTATACCAAGCATTAAAGCATGAAAATATGAATAACAATGAATTGAACAAGAAATAACAACTTCTTTATATTATCATTGCAAATATCCTTTACAAATACATCCCTCTTAGGGATACCAAATTCTTTGATACAATTGATACAATATTTTGAGCCCCTCAAAGGGGATGGTGCAATACATAGGCTCTTAATGTAGACACGAACTGCTCAAGGCTCAAGGAAGCCTTCTTCTCACTTGATTAGAGGAATATGTTACCAATAATGCTTTGAATATGCTCAGATCCTATAAATCTACATTCAAGAAACAACATAAAAGAATTAGAAGCAAAGGAGGCCTCTCATGATGAGGCTCTTGATAGGAATTTGCATAAATTAGTACAAATATAGCAAGAAAGCATGTAAAATTATAAATATGATTACAAAACCTCTAAATTACTATAAATAATGCTAATAAAGTAGTAAATCTAGCTATTATGATGCATAATCTGCCATTAAAACTTGAAATGAATCAAATCTAATGAAACTAGTGCAAATTGACAAAATAGAAGGAAATAGAGCAAATCTACCTCTAATTTCTACAATTAACCATACAAAAGCATGAAGGAAAGCTAATCTATGTCAGATCTACCTAATTGCATGTTTAGAATGAAAATCCTATGGCTAAAACAAGGGAAATTGAATGTCAAACCCTCACCGTGGGTCTGAGGTGCAGCTGGCTCTGTTAGCCATGGTTGATAGCCACGATTGAGGTGAAAGTGCTCTTTCTCTTGTAACCAGGGCTTGAATCTCAAATTCCTCCGGGTAATTGATGATCAAGGGTCACCTCTATGTTCTTGGAACTAATTGGTGATGTAGATTCTTCGAATTTGTAGTGGAAGTGGTTCAATTGTGGATGAATGATCTCCTCAAGCTCTTGAAACCTCCATAGCTTCAAATGCAGTCATGATTTCCAAATTGGCAGCATGTAGGCACTCCTCAAGGGTTGCAAATGGCTCTCCAATCCGGTAGGGCTTCGTTGCATGCAAATTGACACTTCTCTAGACTTTTCCCCAATTTGGAGGGGGTCTTATAGCACTCTCAATTCCTAATATTGGCTTCATGGAGAAGCCAAGATCAAGAACCAGGAGGTTGGAATAGTTGGGAGGAAGATTCTGGATGCTTCCTCGCTTGAAACCACTTGAAATCCATTGCCATGGCCATTGTAACTAAATTTGGCTTGGCTCAGGAATTCAAAATAGTTTCAGGGCTAGTCGTGGCTCTGAGGCATAGCTAGCTCTGTTAGCCGTGGGTGTCAGCCATGGCTAAGGCTGAGTAGGCCAAAGTTGCCTAAATTGAGTGGTTAAAACCACTGCTTTATCTTGGAATGGTCCAAGATCATTCATATGGTCTGTTAGGATGCCCATATGAGTAGTCCCCTACACATGATGCATTTTAGGTGTCTACACTATCCAATCACCAAGGCTCCTCCACTTAATCCCCAATGGTAACCAACACCAAAGCACAAACAACAAAATAATGACTTGTAATAAAAGGGCACTTGTTAGCATGAGCAAATGAGTGAGTCAAGAATTAGAATCTCAAGAAGTGTTGGGGTAAATAGGGAATCGAATCCTCTATATATAAGAGGTTTGGAGGGAAAAATTGGTGAGAAAATGAAATTTCACTATGGGCATGGGCCAACCCTAAAACGGGCCGATAAAGGGAGGGGTTTTAGTGATAAAAATCCCTAGAATGCCAAATTCATGCCCAATAATTATAGGGTGTGAATCTGGTAATCCAAATTTGTGCCTCATATGGACCAAACATAAATGTGGTAAATCTAAGGAAACAAGGCAAAGGGAGAAGGCAAAAAGGCCCCAAATTTGCACTTGGTAAGTTTGGGTGGCTGACTAGGGATCTAAGGAAGAATTGACTCATTATGATTGGTCAATTTTTAGTGTCTATATTTTTCCCCCTCTTTGATGCATTTATATCCAAATAAATGCATCAAAGAAATATGTAGACTCCTATGGATGAAAGCAGCGAACACAAAAAGGGGTGGTCGGGTTTGGACAGAGGGGTGGTGCAAAAATGGTTGTTAGCCTGAACACCACAGATATTTGCATGCAAAATGAGGTATTAATACCATTAATGCGTCTATGGCTAGGGTGCCCTTTCAAGTTTTATAAGGAATGTAGAATTCTTAAGGAAACTCAAAATGACAGACCCAAAATAAAAAGAGAGCGATAAATAAGAAACAAAAAGAAGGTGCCAAATAGAAGAAAGAAAGAAAAATACAAAAAGGAAATACAAGAGGTTAAGTTGCATTTATATATATATATATATATATATATATATATATATATATATATATATATATATATATATATATATATATATATATATATATATATATGTTTTTGTTTTTGTTTTTATTTTTTATTTTTTGCATGATGATTACAAACATAACGAATGCAATGTAAAATGGTCCTAGCTAAAATGCATGAGTGAATATGACTAAATGTAATCTAACATGCAAGCTAAAATGAATGCAAAGTGAAATGCACGAATGAGCAGATAGAAAAAGAAAAAAAGACAAATGATGAAAGAGAGAATAAATGTGGAAGAATAAGAAAGTGAAAGCTCCAAAAGGTCAAAGAAAAAAAAATAAACAGTGTAAAACCTTGTGAGGATGTATGCTCGTAAATGGCTAAATTGAGGCTGCCCCTCGCTAGTGGCTATGAAGCTATCCTGTAAGGGTGTTATGCTTGCAAAGATGATCAGGCAGAGTGGTATCCACTATGGGTGTGGTGCTCATTTATGCCTAGATAAAAAGAGATATACCCACTAGGATGTATGCTCGTAAATGGTTGAATGGAGTTTTCCCCTCGCTTATGACCATGAAGCTATCTATAATGGGGTGTTGAAATGATATGATTGATTTTCCAAAGCAAGTACTACATGATATGGGTGTGATGTGTGCAAATGATGAGTGAATAGAGTGAGGCATAACATGTATCTACATGTGCTGGAAAAAAAGAGAAGAAATAGAGACGAAGAAGAAGAACTACACATGTGTGTGCTTTACTTGAAATGTTGAGAAAAAAGAGATGTGCGTAAGATAATCAATGGCTACATGAACACCATAATGGATATTTAAATGACATATATCCTATCCCATGAGGATCCATTAATAATCAAAATATTAAGAAGAAAAAGGTGTGAAGAAAAGCAAGATGCACAAATGGAATAAAAAATGTATATCCTTATCATGATGAAAATAGAAAAGAAAAACATACAAGTACAAGGATACACATAAGAAGAACTATATTCCTTGACTTGGGGAGGATAAGAGATGATCATTGAAAATTTCAATGCCAAGGAATATAGAATGACATGAGTGAATACAATTATGAAAAGTCCACAGAGATGAGCCCTAGGTTGGGGATTCGCTAGGCATGAAAGCCCTGGTGTGAGTGCAATGCATGTGAGCTATGATCTAACTAGGTATCATCACTTGCCATTATCATAAAATTCCAAAAATCTATATGATAAAGTAGGCATGCAGGCATGAACAAGCAAAAATGTAATTATGATAAGCAAAATGAAAAATAGAATGTCAAGCAAAACATGCAAAGATATGACAAGCAATCATGTAGTATGAACAAGTAAAAAAAATAAAGTATGAAAACTAAGATAAGTGTAATATGAATATGGAGAGATCCAAGTTATGCATAGTATCTCTTTAGATGCATTATATTCATTGGTTCTTTAAGTTCTATACCATCTAAATAAGACAAACGATAGGTCCCTACACCAAACTTGGTTGTTATGATAAAGAAGCCTAACCAATTGGGCTAAAATTTACCTTTAAGATATGATCGAGCATTAGTGGTCTAGTTTTCCTTAAGGACAAGTTATCTAACCTCAAAATAATTATTGTGAACTCTCTTGGAATAATATTTATTGAGCCTATTATGATAGGCTCACAAATGCTCTAAGGTATGAATGAAATTTTCATATAGCAACTCTAATTGATTTAAATTATCTAAGACATACTCATCACTGACCAAAGCATATTGCAACAAAATGCACAATGAAGGGACCTCTAACTCAAATAGAAATACCACCTCAGTCCCAGACGTACAAAGAAGTTCCTGTAAGAGTTTACACACTAGTGTGATAGGCCCACAGATCTGGATAAAGTTGGATATGCTAATCACAACTGGTCTTACTAACCAACTACTTGAGGATCTTGATCAAAGATTTGTTGGATGCTTTGGCTTTTCCATTACCTTGAGATTAGTATGGAGTTGACCACCTATGTTGAATCTTGTACTTAGCACAAAGTTTTTGAATATCCTTGTTCTTGAAAGAAGTGGCATTATAAAAAATGATCATCAAAGGAATCATGAACCTACCAAGGATCTGGTTAAAGATGAACTTAGAAACCTGGGATCTAGTCACTATGGCTAGGGGTATGGCTTTGACCCATTTATGAAGTATTCTATCACTATTATGATAAACTTGTGACCATCAAACAACATGGGGTTAATCTTCCCTATAATATCCAATCCACATGGACCACCAGATAGCCACCGCCATAAATCTAGCCAGTAGGTTCACTTCTCCAAGGTTGATTGTCCAAGACAGTATGTGGTACCAAAGCATGTCATATATGGAAGAAAGCAATTACCAAAGAATTATTAAGAGTAACTATCAATATAGAGCTTGTGGGAGTTTTTTTCAATACTCTGCTATGTGTGTCTGCAGCTTTTTGTTTCTCCATTGTCTCAAGGAAGGGATCTGTGTCTATTTCTTTTTTGTAATTATGATGCATGTGTGTTTTCTCAGGGTATACCCAAAATGTTGTATGGGAAGTTTTTTTTTGATAACAGGCTATGTGCCTTACCAGATGTAATGGCTTTGGCGGCATGTAGATTTTACATATATAGAATCCTTAGTAAGGATATGTTCATCAACATCCCTGGGCTGATTTTTGTAAAAGGTTTTGGGTCAACCTATAAAACCCGGTATTATCTACCAAAAAAAAAATATCCAATCCCCACATGGAAAATGGCCAAGGGCAGGAAATAACCTAAAGGTGCTAAGAAGAAGCATGGACAATGTTGTTATAGCATTGACACTTGTCACAACATCAAACATGGTCACATGCATCTTTCTCCATGGAAGGCCAATAATACCCCATCTAAAGGAGCTTTTTGGAAATGGTATTGCCACTAAAATGGTCTCCACATAAACCTTCATGAGCCTCACTAAGAGCTAGCCAGGCTTCATTGAAGTTAAGGTATCATAAGAGGATACCTTCAAAATAATGTTGATAAAATTATAATGAATCGACATGCTCCTTTGTGCAAAATATTATGTTGATTTTGATCTAAACCATCAGGAATTGAACCATCCTTAAGGAAATTAAATTTTTTAGTATACCATGGCTCAAATGGGGAAGCTTTGATGATCAAAATATCTAATAGAATAAGATAAGAATAGAACAATACAAGCTCCTAGAGTTATCTGATGATAATCTGCAAGGCACCTGCAATTGACGTTAGTATTCAAATATGAAATGGGCAGTAGAATCACCTTTATTAAAGAATCATAGTTTTGAATTGATAGAATAACCAATCAATATAAATGAATTTGATGTTCGATGATGCCTTTCCAACATTCATCGCATGCATATTAATATGTCTAAATGTATAAAATGAAAGGACGTGATGGTCCTTGATGATAACAGTGAATGAAATTAAGTTAGGATTTTAGGCTCCTAACATGCCACCCTCCTTAACAGGAGCTTTGTTCTCAAAGCTCGAAGTGAGAAGCTTCATCCTTTGTTTCCTTAGTAGTATGTGTGCATGTTCTTGCACTATTTTAATATCATGGTTCCTCAAGCAAGTATATGTTGGCAATTTTGGGTACCTTGGGTACATTGCTTTTGCTCAAGTGTATAAGTTGTCATTGATGTCAAGAAGCTTTTGAAGGAATCTAATTTGATGTAAAATAATTTGTTTTGATGAAGGTTACGGCTTGACAGGTTCGAAAGAAAGCAAGTTAGAAAAGTGTCGCGATATCGCGACATGTCGTAGTTTCGCGACTCAAAGAGGAGAGAGAATGTTCGGAGTCAGAAATGTCACGATTTTGTGACATATTGCAAGGAAGGTTGAACAGACGAAAAAGTGTCACGATTTCGTGACATGTTGCAGGAGAGAGAGTCCGAAAGAAAAAGTGTCACGATTTCATGACATAATGCAAGAGAGAGAGTCCGAGAGAAAAAGTGTCACGATATCGCGACATGTCGGGTTTTCATGACCCGAAGAAAAGAAAAGCGCTAAGGAGAAAAAGTGTCACGATTTCATGACAAGTTAGAAGACAAAGTGGAAGCAAGATAAAGTGTCACGATTTCACGACATGCAACAAAGGGAAGAGTCTAAAAATGAGAAGCGTCACGATTTCACGACTAGTTGCAGAGAAGTCGTACGAAAGCTGAAAGCGTCACGATTTCATGACAGGCTGCAAAGAAAACGTACGAAAGCTAGAAGCGTCATGATTTCATGAAAAATTCAAGGAGGAAGAGCTCAAAGGTGAAAGCATCATGATTTCATGACATGTTCCATTTTCGCTAGTGCAAGCAGACAAGAGTGCAAGGAAGAGAAAGTGTCACGATTTCGCGACAGATTGAGATGGCAGCGTTCGGTTGAAGAAAGTGTCACGATTTCATGACAGAAACAGAATGTAGGCCTTCTATAGGAGAAGTGTCACGATTTCGTGACAAAATTAGAGAGGAAGGCTATGAAGAGAAGTGTCACGATTTCATGACAAAAGCAGAGAGGAAGGCTATGAAGACAGAAGTGTCACGATTTCACAACAAAAGCAGAAAGGAGGTCGACGAAGGGAGAAGTGTCGCGATATCATGACAAAAGCAAAGTTGATGCTGACTAAGTCAAAAGTGTCATGATATCGCGACAAGAGCTTAGTTGAAGTCGACAAAGGCTGAAGTGTCGCGATATCACGACAAAAGCCAAAAGAAAGTATACGGTTGCAAAGGTGTCGTGATATCGCGACATGTTGTAGTTTCGCGGCAGAAGCTACAGAAGTGTTCCAGAGGCAGTGAAGCCGACAAAGTTAAATTTTAGCCGACAAAAATTAGGGCTTGCAGCCGACGTAGATTAGGGTTTGTTTTTTGGTATAACAGCCGACTAAGATTAAAGTTTTCATCTTGAAAATTTTGATATAAAAGGAGGGTTGTTTGGGCGATTGGATGTGTTGTTGAAGTGCGACGTTCGGAGATAGTGCGTAGTGCAAGATGTTCGATCGCTGAGAGCAGAGTGCGAATTCGATCGTAGAGTGCAGAGTGCATTTCATCGAATCATTCTAAGTGTGAAAGATCGCAAAGGAAGAAGAGTGTGCAAAGACGATGCCGCTATGATTGTGCAGAGGTGCAAAGGTTGAAGTTTGATCAAGTGCGGTTGGGTTTGCACAGAAAGAGCAGAGGTCTTGTGAACTGAGTTTGATAGTTCTATCAGAGAACTTGAGGATAGAGGTGCATTGGTTCTTTGAGAAGAACCTGAGAATATATTTGGTTGCTGAGCTATTGTGGACGTGATCATAGAAGTCAGAGGTCTCTTAGGCTAAGCATTGAGGATAGGAGGTCTTCGGTGGAAAGGAGTTCCACGTGCTGGCAAGAGGTAGAGGCAGTTGATCTTCTGAGGGATCATTTCCAGAGCAGAGGGGAAGGTATCTCCTTTGAGCAGAGGCTCATAAATTATGATTGGGAGAAGGTATCTCCTTTGAGCCGAGGCTCATAAACATTGTAATTAGGAAGGATTCCCAAAGAACCTTGAGATAACTTTTAGAGAAAATTTTTTTTTGGATGTAGCCCAACCTTTTTGGGTGAACCACGTTAAAAATGGGTCTTCAATGTGTGATGCTTTATGTCTTGATTAATGTTGTGTTGATGCCACTTGCTATCTAAAGTTAAAATTATTAATTGGTTAAGTCTTATACTGTTCACCCCCCCTCTCAGTATAAGCTTGTGTTCTTCAATTGGTATCAGAGCGGGTCTCTCCAGAAAGAGCCTAACAGCTTGGAGAAGGATCTATCAGAGGAACATACAGATTCAAAAAGATATGAAGAGGTTAAGTTCAATCTCAAAGGTGAATTCTTCTTGGCTCTAAGAAAGCTTGAGAAATTTAGGGAAGAGAATTCTGTTCTCAGGTATCAATGTCAGGAAGAAGAGATAACAAGATCAGAATTGTCTCAAAGTGTTATAGACTTCAAAATTCTAGCTGAAGAAGGGAAGAAGATTGAACAAGTTCTGACAGAGGCTCTAAAAGGAAAGGAAGCTGATTGCAAAAAACTAGAAGAAGAGGTTATGTCTCTTAGAGTGAAGTTGGAACAGTTGACTCTCAGAAAAAATACTTCGTGTGAAAAGCAAAAGAAGGATGGTATCACCATTTATGAAATAGGGTCTTCAAGCAAGATCAATCTTCATCCTGAAGAGCGGTGGATTCCAGTTGGTCACAAGAAGAACAACCATCCAAGGCATCAAAACAGGTTACATAATACTTTCCATGGCTATTGTTTTTCCTACAAGAAATTTGGTCACGAAGCTATGCATTGCAATAAGTCTTTGAATAGCCATAGTAAGGAAAATGTTAACTCTTTTGCACCTCTTATGAATAAAAATGTCATGTGTTACAAGTGCAAGAATTTTGGGCATATAGCAAGGATGTGCAGTTTGGATAGATCTAGCCTTGAGTTCACTAAAAAGAGAAATGAGATCAAATCTAAGTCAATGATAGTTCAAACCGCTTTTCATGCTCAAGACAAAGTAGAAAAATGGTATCTTGATAGTGGTTGTTCAAAACATATGACTGGTGAAAAGGAAAAGTTTTTGGTCTTAAAAAAAACAAACAGAGGAACAGTTAGTTTTGGAGATAACAGGTCAGCTAAAATCTGTGGTAAAGGGACTCTTAGTTTGGATGGGAAATCCAAAACAGAAAATGTGCTTTATGTAGAAGGCCTAAGACATAACCTTCTAAGTGTGAGTCAACTTTGTGATCAAGGACACATAGTATCTTTCTTTTCAGATAGATGTGAGATAAGTAAAGAAAAAAATGGAAAACTCATTGCTAGTGCTACAAGGACTCCAAACAATCTTTACATGCTAAGTGAGATAAAAAAGGAAAAGTGTTTTCTAACTCAAGAAGATGAGAGTTGGCTATGGCATAAAATATTGGGGCATTTGAGCTTTGATAATCTTGTCAATATTAGTAACAAGGAAGCGATTAGAGACTTGCCCAAAATAAAAAGGCCCCATAACATCATTTGCGGTCCGTGTCAACATGGAAAACAGACCAGAACCAGTTTCAAATCAAAAGGGTATACTTCTTCAAAACCATTGGATCTTATTCATACTGATTTATGTGGCCCAACCAGAACTCAGAGCATTCAAGGAGAAAGCTACTTCATGTTGTTTATAGATGATTATTCTAGAATGACTTGGGTTACTTTTCTCAAAGAAAAATCTGAAGCTTTTGAAAAATTTAAAGCTTTCAAAGAAATGATTGAAAATGAGACTGACAAGAGAATCAAATGCTTAAGATCAGATAGAGGAGGAGAGTTCACTTCAAATGAATTTGTGGAATACCGTGAGCAACAAGGAATCAAAAGAGAATATTCAAGCAGCAAGAACTCCTCAACAAAATGGAGTAGTTGAAAGGAAAAATAGAACTATTGAAAATATGGCTAGAGCTATGTTAAATGAGTCAAAACTTTCAGATGGTTTTTGGAAAGAGGCGATCAGTACAACAGTCTACATTATCACCAGGGCCCAACTTAGAGTCAATCATCATAAAACTCCTTATGAGTTGTGGAAAGGAAGACCAACTACGGTAAAATACTTCAAAGTGTTTGGGAGTAAGTGCTTCATCAGAAGGGAAGATCAGAATTTGGGTAAGTTTGATCCTAGGTGTGATGAAGGAATATTTCTTGGATATTCCAGCAGAAGCAAGGCCTACAGATGCTTCAACAAAAGAACTCATACGATTGTAGAAAGCATAAATGTAACAGTTGATGAAAAGACAGGGATAAGAGAACCAATCAAGGAACTCGGTGATGAAATTTGTCAAGAAGAATTCAGAGAGGTTTCGGATGAAGAAGAGGAAAGACAACAACTGCTTCCCAAAACTCCTTCACGATATGTTCGGAAACATCATCCCAAATATTTGATCATTGGTGATCCAAATAGCAAGCAAACAAGAAGAAGAGTCATTCCTTCACGTGATTCTACAAATGTTTCATTATTATCTCAGATTGAGCCAAAAGATTTTGGTGAAGCATGTGCAGATAAGTTTTGGGTAAAAGCAATGGATGAAGAGCTAAATCAAATAGAGAAAAGTGAAACTTGGGATTTGGTTCCAAGACCTAAGGACAAGAATGTCATTGGCACAAAATGGATATTCAGAAATAAACTCAATGAGGATGGAAAAATTGTCAGAAACAAAGCTAGGTTAGTTTGCAAAGGTTATGCTCAAGTAGAAGGTGTTGATTTCGAAGAGACGTTTGCTCCTGTTGCTCATCTTGAAGCTATCAGAATGTTTTTGGCACTTTCAAGCTTCAAATCATTCAAGGTATATCAAATGGATGTAAAGTCAACTTTTCTAAATGGCGTGTTGGTAGAAGAAGTCTACATAGAACAGCCAGAAGGAGTGTCTCTCTCAGAACAGTCAGACTATGTGTGTAAACTAAAAAAGGCCTTGTATGGGTTAAAGCAAGCACCGAGGGCTTGGTACTCAAGACTTGACAGTTATCTTCATGAGCAAGGTTTCGGGAAAGGCGTGGCGGATAGCAATTTGTATATTAAGAATGAAGATGATGATATGTTGATTATGGTTGTCTATGTTGATGATATTATTTTTGGGGGAAATAAGACTCAGATGTGCAAAGATTTTGCTAACACCATGTAGAAGGAATTTGAGATGTCTATGATTGGAGAGCTATCATTCTTTTTAGGTCTTCATATTGCTCAATCAAAAGATGGTGTATTTCTCTCTCAAGGGAAGTATATCAAAGAAATGTTGAAGAAATTTGGGATGATGGACAACAAACCAGTATGTACTCCAATGATTACAGGGTGCAAGATGAGTAAGGATGATGAATCTCCAGCGGCAGATCAAAAGTTGTACAGATCAATGATTGGCGGTTTATTATATGTTACAGCTACCAGACCAGATATCATGCAGGCAGTTGGGTTAGTAGTAAGATTTCGAGCAGCTCCAAAAGATTCTCATGTTATAGCGGTTAAAAGGATATTCGGATATCCGAAGGGCACTATGGACCTTGGGCTTTGGTATCCCAAAGGAGATGATTTCACCCTCACGGCCTATACGAGATGCAGATTGGGCAGGCGATGCGATGATAGGAAAAGCACTAGTGGTGGAGCATTCTTTCTGGGAAAGAGTTTGGTTTCTTGGCTAAGTAAGAAACAACCTTCAGTTTCCTTATCTATAGCAGAGGTTGAATACATAGCAGCAGTGGCTGGGTGTACACAAGTTTTATGGATGAAAACCACCTTGGAGGATTTCAAAGTCAAGCATGAACAACCCATCTCCATACTTTGTGATAATACAAGTGCCATAAGTATTTCCAAAAATCCGGTAATGCACTCAAGGAAAAAGCATATTTCCATCAAGTATCACTTTCTAAGGGAGAAAGTGCAAGACAAGCGAGTCAAGCTAGAGTATGTGTCTACTAAAGAGCAGATTGTAGATATCTTCACCAAACCTCTTCCAAGAGATACGTTTGAGTATCTAAGGGAGAAATTGGGAGTTGTACTCCCACCCTAGAATTAATCACCTCATCAAGAGGTGGGGGAGGGACCAAGCTAAGAGGCTCTTTCTTAGTCCCGAACCCCAAAGGTGACCCTTTGCCATTGATGACAAAGGGGGAGAGGTATGAGTAAGGGGGAGAGTTTCAAAGTGAAGAGGAAAGCTTCAAGTCAGGGGGAGCAAAACTTCAAAGGAAGTTGGTCAGTTGTTAGCATAGTTGGTTTCAGTTTTGGCTCTTGAGACATGTTTTCAGTAAAGGTTTGCCATCAATGACAAAGGGGGAGATTGTTGGCAATTTTGGGTACCTTGGGTACATTGCTTTTGCTCAAGTGTATAAGTTGTCATTGATGTCAAGAAGCTTTTGAAGGAATTTGATTTGATGTAAAATAATTTGTTTTGATGAAGGTTACGGCTTGACAGGTTCGAAAGAAAGCAAGTTAGAAAAGTGTCGCGATATCGCGACATGTCGCAGTTTCACGACTCAAAGAGGAGAGAGAATGTTTGGAGTCAGAAATGTCGCGATTTCGCGACATATTGCAAGGAAGGTTGAACGGACGAAAAAGTGTCATGATTTCGTGACATGTTGCAGGAGAGAGAGTCCGAAAGAAAAAGTGTCACGATTTCACGACATAATGCAGGAGAGAGAGTCCGAGAGAAAAAGTGTCGCGATATCGCGACATGTCGGGTTTTCACGACCCAAAGAAAAGAAAAGCGCTAAGGAGAAAAAGTGTCGCGATTTCACGACAAGTCAGAAGACAAAGTGGAAGCAAGATAAAGTGTCACGATTTCGCGACATGCAGCAAAGGGAAGAGTCTAAAAATGAGAACTGTCGCGATTTCGCGACAGGTTGCAAAGAAGTACGGAAGCTGAAAGCGTCGTGATTTCGTGACAAGTTGCAAAGAAAACGTATGGAAGCTAGAAGTGTCGCGATTTCATGACAAATTCAAGGAGGAAGAGCTCAAAGGTGAAAGCGTCACGATTTTGTGACATGTTCCATTTTTGCTAGTGCAAGCAGACAAGAGTGCAAGGAAGAGAAAGTGTCGCGATTTCGCGACAGATTGAGATGGCGGCGTTTGGTTGAAGAGAAAGTGTCACGATTTCGTGACAGAAATAGAATGCAGGCCTTCTATAGGAGAAGTGTCACGATTTCACGACAAAAGCAGAGAGGAAGGCTATGAAGACAGAAGTGTCACGATTTCATGACAAAAGCAGAGAGGAAGGCTATGAAGACAAAAGTGTCATGATTTCATGACAAAAGCAGAAAGGAGGTCGACGAAGGGAGAAGTGTCGCGATATCACGACAAAAGCAAAGTTGATGCTGACTAAGTCAGAAGTGTCGCGATATCGCGACAAGAGCTTAGTTGAAGTCGACAGAGGCTGAAGTGTCGCGATATCACGACAAAAGCCAAAAGAAAGTATACGGTTGCAAAGGTGTCGCGATATCACGACATGTTGTAGTTTCACGGTAGAAGCTACAGAAGTGTTCCAAAGGCAGTGAAGCCGACAAAGTTAAATTTTAGCCGACAAAAATTAGGGCTTGCAGCCGACGTAGATTAGGGTTTGTTTTTTGGTATAACAGCCGACTAAGATTAAAGTTTTCATCTTGAAAATTCTGATATAAAAGGAGGGCTATTTGGGCGATTGGATGTGTTGTTGAAGTGTGACGTTCGAAGATAGTGCGCAGTGCAAGATGTTCGATCGTTGAGAGCAGAGTGCGAATTCGATCGTAGAGTGCAGAGTGCATTTCATCGAATCATTCTAAGTGTGAAAGATCGCAAAGGAAGCAGAGTGTGCGAAGACGATGCCGCTGTGATTGCGCAGAGGTGCAAAGGTTGAAGTTCGATCAAGTGCGACTGGGTTTGCATAGAAAGAGCAAAGGTCTTGTGAACTGAGTTTGATAGTTCTATCAGAGAACTTGAGGACAGAGGTGCATTGGTTCTTTGAGAAGAACTTGAGAATAGATTTGGTTGATGAGCTATTGTGGACATGATCATAGAAGTCAGAGGTCTCTTAGGCTAAGCATTGAGGACAGGAGGTCTTCGGTGGAAAGGAGTTCCACGTGCTGGCAAGAGGTAGAGGCAGTTGATCTTCCGAGGGATCATTTCCAGAGCGAGAGGGAAGGTATCTCCTTTGAGCAGAGGCTCATAAATTCTGATTGGGAGAAGGTATCTCCTTTGAGCCGAGGCTCATAAACATTGTAATTGGGAAGGATTCCCAAAGAACCTTGAGATAACTTTTAGAGAAAAGTTTTTGTGGATGTAGCCCAACCTTTTTGGGTGAACCACGTTAAAAATGGGTCTTCAATGTGTGATGCTTTATGTCTTGATTAATGTTGTGTTGATGCCACTGCTATCTAAAGTTAAAATTATTAATTGGTTAAGTCTTATACTGTTCACCCCCCCTATCAGTATAAGCTGGTGTTCTTCAGTATATTGGGAAGGTGGAAGTGTTGGTGGCTTTGTCATGGCCTAGAAAGAAAATAAATGGGTAACCCTTGCCTTTCCTCCTCTAGGAATAACTTTCTCCATGTGATGAGAGCTTTCTAGTAGAGAAGGGCCAGTTTTTATCCCTTTAAGCATATAGGTGTGATCCTTTTGTGTGAATTTCATCCATAAATCATCAAGGTGCCATTGATATATCACAACCGCCTAATGGAATTGCATACATGTCAAGTTTGATGGTGTACTTACCCAAAGTGAGCTTAATATTACGATAGTTCCCATTACAAGTGATTCTTTCCCCATTATCGATCATGATTTCAAAAGTATTACAAGGATGGATAAAGCAGTCGGTTTTTTTGCCATACGTGGGTTGATGAGATTATGTGTACTTTCGAAGTCAATAAGCACAATAAGATTTTGTTGTTTAAAGGAACCGAAAACTTTCATCATTTGGGGGGATGAATTTTTGATGAGGGCATTGAAGGAAATTTCTAATGGACCTTGAGGGTTATCGTTAGGCATATCTTCCACTAGTTTGACCTCAATTTCCTCTTCCTCTGGTGTTTATTGACAAGGAATAACTATATCCAAATTATAAATTTGAGGTGTACTACATTTATGATTTAGGACAAATTTCTCATCACAATGAAAACAAAGGCCTTTTGCTCTTATTTCCTTCATTTCTTTAGAGCTAATGCGTTTAATTGGCATGTCTTTAGTTAGTTTTTTATTGGTGGAAGTATTTTGTGAATCTATTGTAGATATGTTTCCGAGTCGATGTTGGTTGTTGAATTTATCTTCGGCTAATTTATCCAATCCAATAGTCTATATCATGGTCATGGGGTTAAACATTTGTACCTCTAGTTGGATCTCTTCCTCTAATCCGTTGATGAAACAATATTGAAAAAACAAGGCATCTAACCTTGTGCGGTTTTCCAATCTCTCAAATTCTGCTTGATATTCACGTACCGACGTGGTTTGACACATTTTGGTGAGGGCTCTGGTGAAATTTTCGAGCTTGCTAGGACCAAATCATACTAATAGGTTTTATGTAAAATTTTACTACGTAGGGGTGCTGTTGGTTTTCTCAAACCACTAGTACCATTGGATAGCCTTATTATCTAAGTGAAAAGATGCAATATGCACTTTGCATGCTTCTAGAATTTGGTTTAAGGAAAAATATTGCTCTACCCAATAAATCCAGTTATTAGGATTACCACCTTCAAATTTTGGAAAATCTTAGCAGTCCTAGGAAGGATGGATGTTTGTGGACTTCCTAATGTTTTTTGGTGTGTTGGTCCTCCCGTAGTTTGGCTAGTTTGAACTAGTACCATATTCTGGTTGAATGTATCCATTTTCAAGTCTATTTTTGATATCCTTTGTTCAAATTCTTGTCTTGTAGCTATATTCTTCTCTTTGAATTGGCAAAGTTCATGATAGATTTTCTCAAGCGTGATATCTTGTGATCTCCTTCCTTTTGCCATGGCGGTGTTTTTTTTTTTTTTTTTTTCCAATTTTAGATTTCAATTTTTTTAAAAATTTACAATTTATTATTGATTTTTGCAAAAATTTGGCATCAATTGGTCAGTATTTGCAGTTTTTTGTTTTCACAAAATTTTGCAATTTTTTGTTTTCACAAAATGTTGTCAATATTTCTCAATTTGACAACATGTTGAATATAATATTTTAAAGTTATGGAACGACAGCTGTGGGGTTCGACAATTTGACAACATGTTGAATATAATATTTTAAAGTTATGGAACGACAGCTGTGGGGTTCGAGTGGAGCGGAACAACGATGGTGGTGAGAATCGAGTGGAGAGCAAATATTTTAAAGTTATGAAACGACAGCTGTGGGGTTCGGGTGGAGCGGAACAACGATGGTGGTGAGAATCGAGTGGAGAGCAAATATTTTAAAGTTATGAAACGACTATGGTGGTGAGAATCGAGTGGAGAGCAAACTGTGTGGTTGAGGCAGCGAGAGTGATGAAGTTGAGCTAGAGCGGCGAGTAAGGGTAGGTGGGTATTAGTGTCTTGTCAATGTCAAGAGTAGGTAAACTTCATGGGCGTGTGACCACCGGTGGTAGTCACAACCGGCTGTTTGCGCCATTTTTTGTTATATCCCATTGAATTCGTCATGCAGTGAATGTGGGATTTTAATCCCACAAAATTTAAAACCCCTTTTTTATTTTGCTCCTTGCGTGATCTGAAAACGGCGTCCCGATCGGTAATTTTGTCGATGCCAAAAAATTTAATTGAGACTTTATTGTAAACTTTTAATTTTTTTATTAATTTCGCTGGATTCCTGTAAGTTTCACTGGGAAAATAATATTGCGCTGGAAATTCAATTTTTTGTGCTTGTTTGAATTTTTTTCTTCACTTGGTGATGGATTTTTGATGCCACTGCGTCGATCTTTGCCCAATTTTCCCTAAAATCAACCTGTTCGTTGCTAGGATTATTATTTTTGTTCGTTGGATTGGATATGATAGATTGGTTTCTTCTCACCAAAGGTAAACACTGGATGTACTTTATATCCAGGCAGTAACACGTATATTACCAGTCCTTTATGTTGCGCAAGACAAGGATAGAGATATTTTTATAAATTTCTTAATTCAATAGTGAGACACCAAAAGCACGCTGCATCCTACAAAATTTGATAAATTTGATTTTATAGTTGATTTTTTTCATTCGCAGATCATCCGCCTGCGCTTACTTTGCGGAATTTAAACCTCCCTTGCGGTGTTAGGTGTTGCGAGGACGTGAAGAAGATACAGTGATGAACAAAATCCTACCTCGATAATTTCATTGTTCAATATGGAAGTCGATGAAACCCACCAGATGGGATGTTTGTTTAATCATTTTTTACTTGATCGAAAAAGTGCAAATCGTCTCGAAGTAAACTAATCCACCCATGCCTATTCTCTTCTCATGTGTATGCTGTGCTTGGTTAGTTTAAAATCAGTAGCTTTTTTCTGTGTTGTTGCCTTATGTTGGAGACTCCAAACCTGAGACAGGAAGCTACCACTGGAAAAGCCCTAACTAGATGACCAAAATGAGAGTTGCAAACGTTACAAGACATCGCTAGTTTCGTCGCTAATTGCCTTATTTGCCTATCTGACTTTGGTGATTTCCAGGTTGCTTCATGAACTATAAGTTTAAGTGGAAAGAATTATATTCCTGTTTAAAATTAGAGAACACCACCCTCGAGTTCTAATTTTTTTTTTAAATTCATGTACGATCTCTAATGCGTAATACCTCCCCGTGCAATCAGTGAGACATCTTTTGTGAGAATTATGGTACCACCAGGAATATAGTGATGATGCTTTACATGGTGTAATATATCTCCGCACCCAGAACTTTTACCTAGAGGTAATTCGATTCGTCATCGAACGTCTGTTATACTTATAGAAGGGATTGAATTAGTCAGAATGAAGAAAAGATTTGTGTTGGATTTTCTATCTTGATTGGTGAACCAATAATCCAAAAACAAAATTATGCAATCTCAGAATTGCGACTCTAATACCAAATGTAAGGCACCTGCAATTGACGTTAGTATGCAAATATGAAATGAGCAGTAGAATCACCTTTATTAAAGAATCGTAGTTTTGAATTGATAGAATAACCAATCAATATAAATGAATTTGATGTTCGATGATGCCTTTCCAACATTCATCGCATGCATATTAATATGTCTAAATGTATAAAATGAAACTACGTGATTGTCCTTGATGATAACAGTGAATGAAATTAAGTTAGGAGTTTAGGGTCCTAACATAATAAATGCTTGATCATCA
Source organism: Wollemia nobilis (assembly GCA_028583015.1). NCBI lineage: Eukaryota > Viridiplantae > Streptophyta > Pinopsida > Araucariales > Araucariaceae > Wollemia > Wollemia nobilis. The sequence goes on from JAQPPZ010002169.1 coordinate 10,326,277, forward strand.
TCCAACTCCAAAGGAAACAAAGATGTAGTAGTAGCCATGGCATCCACATGGTGGTTGGAGGATCTAGGGATAGACTCTATGGTTACTCGATTGAATGCGAACAAAAGCTTGGTGACAATCTCTTTATAAGGTTTTAGCTTATCATCCCGAGTCTGATAAACATCGTTAATCTGATTGACCATAAGTTGAGAGTCACCAAAGATGGAGAGAACTCTAACCTTCAAGGCTAAGGCTGCTCTAAGGCCAAGGATCAAGGCTTCATATTCAGAAGTGTTTTTCATGCAAGAAAAACAAAGCTTGAAGGAAAGGGGGATGAGTTGTTTTTGTGGGGTAACTAGAATGACTCTAGCACCAACACCCTTCATGCATTGGGCTCCATCAAAAAATAAATTCCAAGACTCTGGCTCTTTAGCCTCTATGCTAAAGCACTCATTGGGAAACTCAATGACCAAAGGATGGGTAGCTTCTAGGGGAGTGAAGGCTAACTGATCAGCAATCACCTAACCCTTGATAGCCTTCTAACCTATGAAAGTTAGGTCAAACTCACTAAGGGCTAAAACCCACTTAGCAGCTCGACCTAAAAGGTGGGGCTTAGACATTAAGTAATACAAAGGATCAAACTTTACAACCACCAATGTCTTATGGCTGAGCATGTAGTGTCTTAGCTTCTGGGAAGCAAACACCATAGCAAGGCAAAGCTTCTCTAAGGGAGTGTACCAGGTTTCATAGCTGACCAAGGTTCTACTGATATAGTAGATAGCTCACTCTTTGTTTTGATCATCATGTTGAGCCAACAAGGCTCCCAAAGCATGAGCTATGGTTGCTATGTAAAGCATCAGATGCTTATCCGATAGAGGTAAAACTAAGATAGGTGAGGAAGTGAGATACCTTTTGAGTTCATCAAAAGCTTGTTGACACTCAAAATCCCACTAGAACACATCTTTCTTAAGAAGCTTAAGAAAGGGTTGACACTTATCAACTAACTAGGCTATGAACCGATGAATAGCTTGAAGTTGACCTTGCAAGCTACGCAACTCGGTTAGGGTGCAGGGAGGAGGTATGTCAATGATAGCTACTATCTTAGTGGGGTCCACTTCAATACCTCACCTAGAAATGATGAAACCTAACAACTTGCTAGATGTGACTCCAAACACACACTTGGAGGGCTTAAGATGAACTCTGAACTATTGAAGCCTTTCAAAAATTCATCTTAGATCATGAACATGATCCTGTCGATGTATGGAATGATCCAAAAGATCATCCACATAGTCTTGTAAAATATCATGCATCATGTCATGAAAAATATAATTCATAGCCCTCTAATATGTGGCACCAATATTTTTCAAGCCAAAAGGGGGTAAAGTACCCCATGGTGTGATGAAAGTTGTCTTGGCCTGATCCTTAAGGGCAACCATGATCTGATTATATCCTGAGAAACCATCCATGAGCGAGAGCATGCCACATTTGGTGGTGAAATCTATGATCTGATCTATGTTGGGCAAGGAAAAATCATCCTTGGGACATGCTAAGTTAATGTCCCAAAATTCGGTACATATCCTGATTGTTCCCATCTTCTTAGCCACAGGGATGATATTGGAGATCCAATCAGAATAGTCGATAGCTTTTATAAAACCGACGTCAAGGAGTTGTTGGAGCTCCTCCTTGACCAAAAGGGTGACCTTAGGATGCATCTTCCTAAGTTTTTGCTTAACAGGCTTAGCACTAGGGTGAACTACCAAATGATGCATAACAAGGGAGGGATCAAGCCCTAGCATGTCGACATATGACCAAGCAAAAATATCATGAAATTCTTTCAACAAATTGGTCAACTACTCCTGCTCATCCATGGACAAGGCTTTACCTAGCTTAAGGATTCTAGGGGTCTCCTCAGAACCTATGTTAACATCTATGGTCTCCTCAATGAGAATGGATGACTCATCCTCAAGAGGAGGTAGGGCAGGAATCACTCCTAGTTGCTCAAGGTCCTCAAGAGACATAGAACCAAAGTCCTCTTGAGAACTAGAAGACTCAACCTACGCTATGCAAGGGACTGACCCATCAAGGGAGAAGCCATTCCGAGGGACATCCTCATGAACTATGTCACAAAGAGTGTCACCTTCAACATACTCCTTTGGGGTCACAACTAACAAAGAGGGAGAGGGTGGTCCCTCATCCTCAACACTCCACTCCAAACCTTGATGAGATATCCTTAAAAGAGGCTCTTGAAGAGAAGGATTGACTTGATCCTGTGATGAAACATTGATTAATGGTTCCTCACTCACGTTCAAATTTTCAAATTGCTTAGTTATATGAGATGAGGAAACTGATGGACATAAATGAAGATCAGATTGGGTTTTTTCAACTAGTGAACAATATTCAAATGGGTGAGGATCACCCAAAATGGTGATAAATTGATTTTTAAATTTAAACTTCAAACATTGGTGAAAAGTAGAAGGGACAACCCTCATCACATGGATCCAAGGGCATCCAAGAAGAAGATTAAAATATGCAGGGCAAGACACCACATAGAACAAGGTATCTAAGATCTTAGGTCCAACCCTAAGGGGGAGAGACACAACTCCGCAAGCCTCTTGGGACTCATTGTTGAAAGCTTTGATGATGATATTGGACTTAGTTAAATCTTCCTCTTTTAATCCAAACTTTTGGAAGAATTGATAAGTGCATAAATTGAGGGAAGAACCATTATCAATCAGAATTCATTTGATAAAAGTTTCCCCAATAAATGTAGTGATGTAGAGGGAAGAATCCCCTCGTAAGTCTGAGGAAGGCATATCATCATCCAAGAATGTGATATGATGTATCCCAAGAGAACTCACAACATTAGCTATAGCACTAGGGGAAATATCTTGAGGAATAGATTGTTGTCTTAGGAGCTTCAACAAAGCTTCCCCATGAATAGGAGAAGTTTACAAAAGTTCTAAGAGAGAGATCTTGGTTGGGGTACTAGCTAATTGTTGTTGAATGTCAAAGGAGACTTTAGGTTGTGGCTTCAACACTAAAGGTGGATTTTCTACTCTTGTGCTCCTTTTTTGGGTATTCTTCAAAACTAAGGTGGGTTTCGAAGGTGGGTTGGATGAAGAACTCATCTCCTACTAAGAATGTTGAGTCGGTTGATTTTGTGCTTGTTGCCTTGTAGTTATTGCTATCATACCAACCATATTATCATAGGGAGGTGGCACATTCTGATATGACACTTGATTAGTTACCTATTGACCATGCTTAGGGAGGGGATCTTGGAATATTCCCATGTCTTGATTAGTTGTGGGTGCTTGTTGAGTAGGAGGTTGATTGTTTGTTGGAGGATTGGGTCGAGAACCTTCTATAACAAGGCATCCTTCATCAATTAGGTCTTGAACCACATGTTTCAACCTCTTACATCCATTTGTCATGTGCCCCTCCACTCTATGATACTCACAATGTTGACCAACTTTATACCAAGTAGTTGTGGTATCAAGTTACCTTATAGGTGGTAACTCAATCATGTTAGCTTCCAGAAGCTACTTTAGGACCATTATCATAGGTATGTTGAGTCTTGTGAAATTCCTTTGTGGAGGTTTTTGAGGTTGGTTAAGCACCATCTTTTGTAGGGTGTTAACAACACTATTAATAGGCCTACTATCCATTACCCCATCACCAACCACATGCTTGTTCTTATACTAATTTTTAGTGGTCCTATCCTCTTTTATCTTAAGTTGACCTCTTCTGATAAGGGCTTGCTCTACCCTTCTTGCTAGATCTATAGCTTGATCAAAATATGTGATAGTTGTAGTTTCCAATTCATAAGATATTTGTTCTTGTAAGTTTCTAATAAATATCTCAAGCATGTCTCGAGGAGGTAAGGTATATCTCAAGCATCCAACTAGACTCCTCCAATGAGACAAAAATTCTGAAAAACTTTCATCTTTAGCTTGTTTCAACATATAGACATCTTTCATAGTCACATTCTTTTCAACATAAGCACCAAATTGTTGAACAAACATTTCAACTATCTCTTCAAAATTCCTCAAAGAATGATTAGGTAATTGATAATACCACTCTAATGCCATACCACCAAGGCTCTTAGGGAATATCTTTAGTAACAACATGTCATCATATATGATATCATGGCATGTTGTCCTAAACATTCTTAAATGCTCAATTGGATCTTTCGTTCCCTTATAGATAGGAAAAATCGACATTGGAAAATGCTTAGGGTAGGGCCTAGAGGTAATGATAGGGTCTAAGGGTTGATTGCACATTTCTCTATAGTTGTAGGTGAAACTAGGTGGCTGAATCATATCCACTCTTGAAACCAATTGTTTCACCACATTAGTTAAACTTTGCATTTCAGGATTGTTGTTGTGCAATACCCTTAGGTTCCCTAGGGGAGGGGTATAGGTAGGTTGTTGAAAGGGAACTTGGCTCATGTTGGAGGTATTGACACTATTATGGTATGGGTTATGATATGTGGTATCTTGCTATGGAGGATAACTAACATTTGGTGGAATAGAAGCATGAATGTTGAGATTAGTTGAATGAGGAGGAAATTGAACATAATCTTGAGATGCACTACTAGTTGGAGGAACTTGTGGAATTCTTCCAATGTTGGTGGTTATAGTAGTAGCATATGTTGGGTTGTGAACAAGATTATCATGATGTGAAGATTCAATCAAGGGGTTGTTATGAACATCTCGAGGGGAAATGATTTGATGATGAGATGTTCCAACTTCCTTGAGTTGAGCTTCCTCTTCCATAGATTTATCCAAGGCATCTTTATGATGCTTGTAGAAATTCTAGACATGTTCAAATGATTTAAATATAAGGTTCCCATTGGGCCCCTTAGTAGGATCAAGGTCATTGCCAATTTCTTCATTTTCTTCCTCTTCTAGATTATGATTCTCTCTATCAATATAATCATCTTCTTGAAAAATCTCATCAGACTCTAAAAGCCTTCGCCCACTCCTAAGGTTGGGAGCCATTAGGAGAGAGAGAAAGGATAGAGTAGAAAAGGAGGAAAACTAAAAACTAGAAAAACACAAAATATTTTAAGATATTTTTAAATTTTTTCTGATCTAAACAAATAGAATTAGTGGTCTTATTTAAAGTTTTCAAGAAGAAAAAAAGGAAGAGGCTTCCTATCTTGGCCACTAAGATGTGTGTTCACGTCGGGTTCACCAAATATGTAGAGGGGGAAAATTGCCCTGCCGCGTACGATTCTCGGTTGGATCCACTAGGAGCCGAGGTGAACCACGAGGGTGTGTTATATTCTCTACACTCGGGGACATGAAAGGATGGGTTCACTAAGAATGGTTTTAGGACTCGCTCCAAGTCTAGGGTGGGAATGTTTGATGTGTCAATTAAGCATACACCTATTGTTTGGCCTTTCTAAACTAAGCTATGAAAATGAAAGAACAATGCAAGACACACAAGATGCAAAAATACAAGGACTAACCCTAGTATGATTCTGTAATTCAATGATGTCTAACCCTAGGATTGCAAAATAAAGTCTTTGAGCAAGGGTCCAAGGGAATGCACAAACAAGATTAAAACCCTAGATGCACACTATATGCTTTTATTCTTTCAAATGCCTAGAAATTCAATCAAATATTTTTCCTTTACTTGTAATCTAGGTTTTGGATAGAAATGAACAAAAAGCAAACACCAAATAACCTAAAGATCTATTAGGGCACTTATCTAATCTAGTGGTTGATCCAAGATTTATCTTGCATCCAAAATATCCAATGGTTTCAAATCCTACAAAATAACTTCACAAACCCTAGAAAATTTGATCAATGTTTGGGGGCTTGCTTAGGCCGCTATAAGACTGAGCTTGGAGGCACAACAATCAAGCCCCCTTGGTCCTTTTAGTTGACCGTTTAAAAGTAAAATGATCTTTGACCTTTGGAACATGCACAAACAGAGTGAAATAGATAGATAACAATAAAATATAATGCAGACAGGGTGGACACAACAGAACACTAAAATGCAAGTGTAAAATTAGGGTTTTGGGGTGCAAAACTTGCCCCCAAGCCCTAATTTACCAAATTCATGCCTTGTAAATAGGGAGCATAAATTTGGATTACAAAATTTATGCCCTGTATGGGTGGGGCACGAATCTGGTTCAGATGCCCTTTTTGGGCCCTAAAACAACAAAAACAAAGTGTAAAATAGCAAAAAATAGACTTGCAAAGCAACTAAAGTAAATGCAGAACCTGATGAGTTGATGGAGGAAGCAAGGAGTAATGAAGATATGGATGAAGCACTCCAAGAAGGTTGATCTATCCAATCACCAAGGCTCCTCCACTCAATCCCCAAGGGCAGCCAACACCAAAGCACAAAATAACAAAACAACTTATAGCAGAAGGCCACTTGTTAGCATGAGCAAATGAGTGAGTCAAGAATTAAAATCTCAAGAAGAAGTATTGGGGTAAAGAGGGAATACAATCCTCTATTTATAATAGTTTTGGAGGAAAAAACGGGTGGTAAAATAAAATTTCATGGTGGGCATGGGTCGATCCCAAAATGGGTCGACGAGAGGAGGGGTTTTAGTGAGAAAAACCCCTAGAATGCCAAATTCATGCCTAGTAATTACAGGGCATGAATTTGGCAAGCCAAATTCATGCCTCGTATGGACTAGGCATGAATTTGGTAAATCTAAGGAAATAAGGCAAAGGGAGAAGGCAAAAAGGCCCCAAATTTGCACTTGGCAAGTTTGGGTGGTTGACTAGGGATCTAAGGAAGAATTGACTCATTCTGATGGGTCAATTTTCTATGTCTACATATGTGAATAGGTTTGATCTTGATGGGGGGGGACTAGTGTAGGCTAGAATTTAGAGAGGAGGTAAGGATGGTTGTGGTGAGTTAGGTGGAGTAAAAGGGCATGTATAAAGGGTGAGCAAGGCACTAGTGTCAATGGGAATTATGTGGGTATGCATAGGGGACAAAGGTGTCTCAGTACCAAGATGGCATAGTGCATCATACCTAGATCATACCTTGTATGCTACCCTTCAGGTGGGTATGGAGTGTGGTGAGGGGTTTTTTGGGGTAATTTACCATGGTGGACCTACGATGCATCCCATTGATGGGTCAAAGGAACATTCAAAACATGGGAGGTTTGACCAAAATGGTCCATGGAGGCTTGGGCTTAACTATGAGTCAGAACCATGGGCCAATAAAAATGAAAGGGGATGTGGTAATGATAGGCTTTTGGAATGGTTATGAATGGGTGATTTTGGTAAGTTTCTCAAAAAAAACGTACTATCTAATTAAGACAACAACTGATCAAACAAACAAAGCAAACAAGTAGTTTTTGGTTTTTTAATTAATTTTTTTTTACTTTTTTTTTAGATTTTGAGATTTTTGAGATGGTTTTGGGAAAATTTAGACCAAAAATGTAAGGTGGTTTTGAAGGTGATTTTTCTCTTGTTTTGTTGTTTTTTTAATTTTTTTTATGTCCCTATACCTAGGAACTACAAAAGGTGGGTGATGGAGTGAAATTTATGAGGGGTGCGTTAAAAAAAAACGTACTATCTAATTAAGACAACAACTGATCAAACAAACAAAGCAAACAAGTAGTTTTTGGTTTTTTAATTAATTTTTTTTTACTTTTTTTTGAGATTTTGAGATTTTTGAGATGGTTTTGGGAAAATTTAGACCAAAAATGTAAGGTGGTTTTGAAGGTGATTTTTCTCTTGTTTTGTTGTTTTTTTTAATTTTTTATGTGTTTTATGTCCCTATACCTAGGAACTACAAAAGGTGGGTGATGGAGTGAAATTTATGAGGGGTGCGTTCGTAGTCACCTCCATTTTGAGGAATGAGACACAAATAGCTAATGCAACTTCTTAGGATGGAGGATTGGTGATGGGTATCCTAATGGGACAAAAAGTACCTTTTGAAAGAGGTCATGCTATCTAAGTCTTGCTACTAGCCTACCCAAGATTATGCTACACCCTCGATCAAGCTTGGATAAAAATGATAGTTGTGAATCCACTAATTATTAAGCGCCATGGTTAAAGGACATCTAACCTAAAAATTACCCTAGGCTAGTCCTAAGGGTAACCAACTTCTCAATGATGAATTTTGAGAAACTATATGTACTAACTATGGTGATCTAGGGCTCAATAAATGGTTGAGGATGAATTCCTAATCATTAGGAGTTTTTCTTCACATGATGTATATATGTGAGAAATGATAGCATGTTAAAGTGTGTATAAATTGTGGGTTATATTTATTTTTATGTGTTTGTTTTTGTTTTTGAGTTTTTTTTAACACTAAATGCAAGCTAGATGGAAGATAAGCTATCCCTAGAATGAATTTGAACCCAAATGCAATTGTGCTAGGATGAAGGATATAGAAATCTCTAAATGCATGCCTAAAAAGGATGGAAATAAATTATCCTAATGACAATGAGGTTAAACTCAAAATTCTGAGGCAGGATAGAATGCAGGTCATAGGGAAGACAAAACATGTTGTCTAGGGATAGAATACAAAAAGTGCCCAAAGGAACCACAAAATGGGTCTAAGGCATAGATATAATCATAGCTGGCGACTATCTGACCACCAATGGTGGTTTCATAGTCTACATAATCACCGATGGTGATCTCGGGCTACCAATGGTAGTTACACCTGTGTATCAGATGTAATCTATAGAAAAAATGAAAAAATGCAAATGAAACATAAAATGGATCTGAATCATAGGACCAACTATAGTCGGTGTCTGTTAACCATCAATGATAGTTACATCATTTTCCTAACCACCGATGGTAGTTTTGAGTTACCAATGGTGATTGTGCTTGTGCCCCAGATGTAATATGTGGATAGAATGTAGTCCTCCTAAATAAAATGCACCTAACTTCTTAAAGGGATGCAATGCAACTATCTTAAAGATAAGTAGTCCTTTGGTAAAGATGATAAAAATCAAAACTATGCTAAGGTAAATGAGACTAACTTATCCTAAATATGTTGAATTCAACTATTCTAAAGGTAAAAAAATATGCCTATGATGCAAACTGATTATTTTGATGACAACAATTTGAGCCAAACCAAAAAATTAATTGATCTAAGTAAATGAAATTAAACTGAGCCAATGAACAAAAAACAAACTAGTATATGCTAAGCTATTGAGCCAATGATTCAAATACAATAAAAAGACAACTATTCTAATGAGCCATTAAATCCTATGTGCCAAAACAAGAAAATAACATCTAACCTAATGAGCCAATTGAAATTTTGAGCCAAGTGCAAATAAGAAAAACCTAATCTAATGAGCCATTTTGTGTTTTTTGAGTCAAATACAAATAAAGAAAATTCTAGTCTAATGAGCCTATGAGTCCTTTTGAAGTAAAGAAGGAAAAAAACTAATCTAATGAGCCATTTTGAGTCCAATACAAGTAAAAATAACTACTCTAATGAGTCCTTTGAGTCTTTTTGAGCCAAAATAAAGAAAAATACCTATCCTAATGAGCCAATGAGTCTTTGAGTCTTGTGCAAATAGAAAAACCTAATCTAACAAACTATTTTGAGTCTTGAGTCTTGTGCAAGCAAGAAAGCCTACACTAACGAGCCATTTTGAGTCTTTTTGGACCTTGATAAAGAAAAATAGTTATCCTAATGAGCCAATGAGTCTTTGAATCTTGTGCAAATAGAAAATCCTAATCTAATGAGTCGTTTTGAGTCTTGATTCTTGTGCAAGCAAGCAATCCTACACTAATGAGCCATTTTGAGTCTTTTTGAGCCTTGTGCAAATGATAGTCTTTTAGAATGGGCATGAATGGGTGATTTTGAAAGTTTCTCAAAACAGACATACTATCTAGTTAAGCCAACAAATGATCAAACAAACAAAACAAACAAGTAGTTTTTGGTTTTTTAATTGATTTTTTTTTACTTTTTTTTGAGATTTTGAGGTTTTTGAGATGGTTTTTGGAAAGTTTAGACCAAAAATGTAAGGTGTTATTAAATGTGATTGTGCTTTTGTTTTGCTTTTTATTTTTATTTTTGAAATTTTTATGTGTTTTATGTCCCTATATCTAGGAACTACAAAATATGGGTGATGGAGTGAAATCTATAAGGGGTGTGTTTGTACTCACCTCCATTTTGAGGAATGAGACACATATAGCTAATGCAACTTATAAGGATGGAGGATTTGTGATGAATATCCTAATGGGACAAAAAGTACATTCTGAAATAGGTTGCGCTATCTAAGTCTTGCTATTGGCCTACCCAAGATTTTACTACATCCTTGATCGGTCTTGGACAAAAATGATAGTTGTGAATCCACTAATTATTAAGCCCCATGGTTAAAGGGCATCTAACCTCAAAATTACCCGAGGCTAGTCCCAAGGGTAACCAAATTCTCAATGATGAAGTTTGAGACACTATACATACTAACTATGGTGATCTAGGGCTCAATCAATGGTTGAGGATTAATTCTAACTCATTCGAAGGTTTTTCTCACATGATGTATATATGTGTGGAATGATAGCATGAAAAAGTGTGTGTAAAATCTGGGTTATGTTTGATCTTGTTTTTGAGGTTTTTTTTTGTTGACACTAAATGTAAGCTAGAGGGGGGATAAGCTATCCCTAGAATGGATTTGAAACCAAATGCAATTGTGTAGGATGAAGGCTATAGAAAGCTCTAAATGCATGCCTAAAAACGATGGAAAAAATTATCCTAATGACAATGAGCTTAAACTCAAAACTCTAAGGCAGGACAAAATTCAAATCATAGGGAAGACAAAATCTATTGTCTAGGGATAGAATGAAAAAAGTGCCCAAAGGAACCACAAAATGGGTCTAAAACATAGGTCTAATCATAGTTGGCAGTTGTCTGACCACCAATGGTGGTTGTAGAGTCTGCCTAATCACTGATGGTGGTCTCGGGCTACCAGTGGTAGTTACTCCTATGTCTCAGATGCAATCTGTGGAAAAAATGAAAAAATACAAATGAAACATAAAATGGATCTAAATCATAGGACCGACTATAGTTAGTTTCTATCGATCATCAATGATAGTTACATTATTTTCCTAACCATCGATGGTAGTTTTGAGTTACTAGTGGTGATTGTGCTTGTGTCCCAGATGTAATATATGGATAGAATGTGGTCCTCCTAAATAAAATGCACCTAACTTCTTAAAGGTATGCAATGAAACTATCCTAAAGAGATATACAATCCTTTGGTAAAGATGATAAAAAGCAAAACTATGCTAAGACAAATGAGACTAACTTATCCTAAATATGTCGAATGCAACTATTCTAAAGGTGATAAAATATGCCTATGATGCAAACTGACTGTTCTAATGTTAAAAATTTGAGCCAAACCAAAGAATTAATTGATCTATAGAAATGAAATTAAAATTGAGCAAATGAACAGAAAACAAACTAGTATATGCTAAGTTATTGAGCCAATGAGTCAAATACAATAAAAAGGACAACTATTCTAATGAACCATTAAATCCTATGTGCCAAAACAAGAAAATAACATCTAACCTAATGAGCCAATTGAAATTTTGAGCCAAGTGCAAATAAGAAAAACCTAAGCTAATGAGCTATTTTATGTTTTTGAGTCAGATGCAAATAAAGAAAATTCTAGTCTAATGAGCCAATGAGTCCTTTTGAATTAAAGCAAGCAAACAACTAATCTAATGAGCCATTTTGAGTCCAATACAAGTAAAAATAACTACTCTAATGAGTCCTTTGAGTCTTTTTTAGCCAAAATAAAGAAAAATACCTATCCTAATGAGCCAATTATTCTTTGAGTCTTATGCAAATAGAAATACCTAATCTAACAAACTATTTTGAGTCTTGATTCTTCTGCAAGCAAGCAAGCCTACACTAATGAGCCATTTTGAGTCTTTTTGGGCCTTGATAAAGAAAAATAGTTATCCTAATAAGCCAATGAGTCTTTGAGTCTTGTGAAAATAGAAAAACCTAATCTAATGAGCCATTTTGAGTCTTGAGTCTTGTGCAAGCAAGCAATCCTACACTAATGAGTCATTTTGAGTCTTTTTGAGCCTTGTGCAAATAAAGAAACCTAATCTAATGTGCCTTTTTTTTTTGAATTTACACCACTATTAAACTAGAGAGGAAGACCTATAAGAAGTAGGAAGGTTTACAAATTTCCTAGATAGGAAAGTTCCTAGAGCAAATTAAGAGAGGAAAAATTCATCTAAACTAAAAGGAAAGAAGACTTTTAGTTATGTTAAAAACTAGGAGAGAGTCAAACATTGAAAGCAAGAAACTATCTATCTGGTTTGGAGTACTTACCTATAAACCATAAGCTTCTGGAGTGATCTCTATGTCTATTTGAGAACCACCAATTATATCTATAGATCACAAGCAGTGGTTGTATGTGTATCAAACCACCAACAATGGTTGCTAGTTTCCAGTGATGGTTTTGTAGGACTATAAATTGAATGTTAAGTTCTCAATGTGGCTACACTGTGATCAAAGTAGAGAGTAGAGCATCATTGAAGGTAATTAAATGGAGGCACAAAATAATAATAAACCCTCAAATCATAACACATTAGGTACATAAGATTAAGAACAAGAAAGATCCACTATTTTATGCTCTTATATGAAAATGGAAGATGCCTAATGAGTTAAGGGTGAGGGTCCCACCAGGCGTGCCATTTTCTAGACATAAAATTGTACCATGCAATAAAAACAAGCAAGATGATATGTATTTCCAATAAAGACTTGTAAGTACAATGTGACTCTTTGGAGGGTATTTTACAAATGTTATTGTTCAATAGCAAGGTGGGATGACCCTTTTACATCAAGGACTTTTGGTGCAATATCCTTTTTAATGCCATAATAAAGTTGTGGGTGGGTTTTCTTAAGCTTCTTGGACCATCCTAGTACTCTGTCAGTTGCATAACACCTACACACATAATCACAATATGGAGTTAGTAATACCTAATGGGACTTCCTTATATGAGGCCCTAGCCAAAGTGAATAAAATAAAGCTTTACCAAAACTTATGCAAATTATTACAATACCTTAAAAAAAGATCATAAGACTTGAAAAGACAATGTTTTATACCTCCATCATCTTCCTATTATTTGGAATTCTCTATTTGTTCTTCTCTGAGTAACCACCAATGACGATTGATTCTAGGTGGCCATAGGAAATAGTTGAGACTATGTAAATACCAATGGTGGTTAGTATGGTGTGACAAATAAGGCCAAATGATTTTATTAGGAGGTCTTGGAGGCTTTAGTGCAAGTATGGTGATAGAATATTAGTTGGTCTAGGTGCATTTTCAAGTCAAAGCTTACTTGAATCCCTCAAGTGGACTCGATGGTTACAATGGCTAGGTTCCTCAATATGGGTGGAAAAAGCAACTGATATCTCCAAGGGTATCAAGGCAATCTGGTGCAATTTTAGTAGCATAATAGTAGCTTCACATGTGTTGTTGCAAATGAGGTAAATGGAGGAGGATTTATAGAAATTTGGTGAGAGGAATGGGAGGTGACAAGGAAATGATATGGAAATGAGGTGGAGGTGATTTGGAGCCAAGTGGAGGGTGGAAAATCCAAGGTAAATCTAGGGAGGACACATGGAGGAATGTGCACCCTCTCCATTTAATAGCCTTGGGTGGGGTGAATCCTCACCCACCCAAGTACCATAAATTAGCCTAGGGGGTGATGAGATGTGCATGGGGACAAGTGTGCCTTGGGGGATGCCCATGGAATTTAAAATTTCCAAAAAGGTGACATAAATACTGAGAAGGACCAAACCATTAAATATGTAGATTTAATTATTTTTGACTTGGGGCTTTGTATTATATTTTTAAATCATCTAAATTTGGAGGGAAAGTTGATGGGGAGACAATGTGCATTAACTGAGGGGATTTATGTAGGTATTTTGGGTAGGCCTAGGGATTTGATTAGGATTTTATAATTAGAGTGCAAATCACCTAGGGATTTGTATGAGGGCTTAAAGTGGGGTTAGGGGCTAATGAGAGACTTGATTAGAAAAATTAGATGAATAAGAAGGATTATGATGTTGGAATATATTATATTATTTGGTACATGCTGATGTGCCACCTTGGGTACATCTTTAGATTAGGAGTGTATCTTAGATTAGGGTGTGAGTATTTACTTTATGCAATGTAATAAATGCACAAGTATTATTAGAATGTGCAAAGTATTCAATAATGTAAATGTGCATGTTAGTCCATGTGCACATGAGTCCATAGAATAGGAAGGTGAAGAGTCATAGGAATATGGAAGGTCAAGAGTCACATCCCATTATATATATGCCTTTGTATGAGCATATGAAGTGACACAATGTAGAGTAGTAGTAGAATAAGGTAGATACAATGTAGAGCATGTATGAAATATGGAGAGTTTGAGATCTCCATTTTATCTCAATAGAGTATTTTGTGAGCTTTCATTAATGATAGTTTTATTAATAGTTGCAGAAGTTTATTATGATTTTTACATGCTTAGTATATTACCATTATATTCTATTTAATATTGCATGCTCATTTTATACCTTGTGGTAGTTATTTCATTAAAAAAAAACATCAAAAGATAACAGTGGTATTAGAGACACATGGGAGATTGATATGAGATAGAGAGAGCCACAAGAGAGATTGAGAGGAGATAAGGAGATCTTATTTTTAGAAATTTTAAAGTTGCTTTTTGGATAGTCTTTCCACAGGGTTGTAGGAAAACTCGTGATGACTAGGACTCAAAATAGATCTCTTTTCCACTAGATTGAAAGATAACTAGTGAAGTTTATTGATTTTTAGAGATCTGGAGATTTGCATGTATTTTCTTGCTGCTATCTAATTTTTTTTGCAATATTAAGGAGGTCTAAGGAAAAAGGCCCCATTGGAGATTGAAGGTAGAAGATTGAGGAGACCCAATAAGGAGGTTCCCATAGAAGATTGAAGACTGTATATTATACATTGAAGAAAGAGGAAAGTAGCTCTATTGGAGATTGAGAAGGAAGAGACCAAAGAAAGAGGTCCCAATGAAGAAATTTCAGATTTGGAATATAGAATACTGAAGATTAAAGATTGAAGATTGAGGAGGACTAAGAAAATTCCTATTGAATATTTAAAAAGCTACAAAATTTGAAGACCCAAGGAAAGAGGTCTCAAGAAAACTTGGAAGGAGAAATAATAAGGTTAGAGAAAACCTATTGAAAATTTTGAAGAAGTTGCCATTGGATAAAATCTTAAGAAAGCTCAATATAGAATATTGCAAGTAGGAGAGACTCCTAATAATAAAACTTTGGGACAATTATCGCCATCCAAAAACAAGCCCAAAAGGAAGAAGGATTTGGCAAGAAGTTTGCCAAATTTTAGAAAGCATTCTTGAAGATCTCAAGACATTCAAATTTTTGAGGAAAATACTAGCCAAAGAGATAAGGAGGAGAAATAAGATATATGAGGCCATAGATTTAAGAAATTTTAAGACTACAATTAAAAGTTTGAAGGCTGATTTGTAGAGGAGAAGATTGCCAGTTTTTGCAACAAAAGTTGAAGAGTCACAGGACAACAAGTTGCAAGTGACATAGTGTTACAAATTGAAGAAGAATTGGGAAGATTTTAAAATGCGCTTTTAAAAACAATTTAAGGAAGGCTTGACAACAAAATAAAGTAATAATTTAAAAGAATTGAATTCTATTTTTGGATGGCAAGATACCGGAGAAGAAATCAGAATTTTGGAGCAGTGAATTAAAGGCTTTAGTGCTAAAAAATTGGGTAGCAAAAGAGAGCTTCAAGTTGGATATTTTTGGTGCTGATGCTTTAGCTAATTGGGCTTTGGAAAAAGGTGATCTTACTTGTTATGGCCACCCTCCTAGATGGTGGGCTTCTCAAATTAGGGAAGCTCTTCTTTCTATCATTTCTTTGGATGGCTCTAGTTCTGGAGGTACCTAGTTTCTTCTTGGTTTTTTTTTTTTTTGCTTCTCTTTGGTTCATTCAGTTTTTTTAGTTCCCTAGCTCATTCTATTCTTTATTTTGTTTACTCTGTTGATTCTTGCCTTAATAGTCTTCTGGTCTAGATAGGTCATTGTTATGTTCATTTTTTTTTTCTTTTTTGTTTTTTTTTGTTTAGTTTTTTAAGGTGGGTGGATTCTTTTGTTTTGTTTTGTTTTTGTGTTCTTTGTGTTGTTTTTTGTTGTTCTTGTGTTTTTTTTTGTTTTGTGTTTTTTTTTTTTATTCTTGTGTTTTTTTCGTTCTTGTTCTTGCTTTTCTCTTTGTTTGTGTCAATTTGTGTTTTTATGTGTGAGTGTTTTCTATGTTTTTTGTTTTTGTTTATTGTCTGATGTAGGTTGTTTTTTATTTTTATTTTTATTTTTATTTTTTAGGTTTTGGTTGTGTTTATTTTTCATGTTTTTTTTTGGGTTATGTCTTTGTAGTGTTCTATTGTTTTTGTCTTGTTTGTGTTTTGTTATGTGGTTCTTGTGTTTTTCTATGTGGTTCGTGTTGTGGTTTATTTTATCTTATTGTGCGTGTTTGGTTGTGCTTTTGTTTTTGACACATTCAAGGAGCATGTTTTTTATTTTATTTTATTATTTTTGTTGTTATTTATTTATTTATTTACTTATTTTTAAATTTATTTTGTTTGTTTGTTTGCTCCTTGAGTATGTCAAAGGTGGTAGGCCAGGTCCAATTTCGGGGCGTTTTTGGTGGAATGGATACCCCTGCCTCCTTGGGTCTTACCCGAAAGTGGCATCCCTTTTGGGATGTTTTTTACAAATAAAAAAAAAAGATGGATATTTTTTAGATAGATTTGAGAGATATTTGGATAGAAAAGCAAAGAAATATTTGGCAGCATTTGAAGCTGCAAACTACAGAGTTTTTGGACAGCAAGAAGGTAGCATTAATAGCTATAAATTTCAGAGGTTGAGAGAATACATTTGGAGAAGAATTGAAGCTGCAACAATCAGATTTTTAGGTAGCAAGTTAAAAAAAGGTAAAAAATTTAGGCAGCAATTAGACCTGCAAAAATTAATGTTTTTGGGGCATAAAAGCAAAAGAAATTGAAGATGCAAAATTTACAAATTCAACAGCAAAAAGGTGAATCAAATCACCAAGGATATTAGCTATAAACAGAGGCCAAAAGGTGTTTAATATTTGTGTTATAAAATTTTATTATTCAAGCATTATAATCAATTTACTCTATGTTTTTTAGAGCACCATATTAGAGCTATTAAATTCAGCAAAAGATAGTTTAAGACGAGTTTTCAAGCCAAGGAATGAGGTATTTTTTTTATCTTAGAACATGCACAATACAACAACAAAAATATCGAGTTAAAATTTTTCTCAAAAATTAAAAATAAGGAGAAGAAGACAGTGCTTAATGCATGCTATTTTTTGAGAGCTATCAAAGTGTAATATTATTAAGCAAGGGGAGAATGAATAGTGCACAAGAACAAGGTAGAGTTAGAGTTTCCAAAGACACCATAAAGCATAGGTAAAATCTACAACAAGTCTTGGTGAAGAGGATCCACCAGAGGAGTGGTAAAACCACCAAGAGAAAGAGGAGGCACCACCATATTGGAGAAGAATCCACCACCATAAAGGAACCAATGAAATCATCCACCATTGGTTGAGAATGAAGTCGAGGAAGAAGGCCACTAGTGAAGAAGTGCTAATCACCATCACTACCAAGGCAAATATATCTATTGTTTAGAGTTCTAACATCACGTTCGTCGAAGAAGTCAAATAGTTTTTTGGGACATAAAAAATAAGTAGTTTTTTGTGAGGCAAAAAAGAAATGTTTGAGTAAGTTACAACATTGGCAAGATATCATTTTTTGGTGAAAATAATCAAGTCCATAATGCCTAGGAAGAATGCGTTCCACTTAATAGCATGTGAAGAATTTATATACCACATGTCATCGTAGAAGTAGGAGTACCAATCATTATACAAACAAGGCATTGAGAAGATAAAATGTTGAAGGAGTTGAGTTAGGGCAAGATTGAATGAAAGCTAAGCGCTAAGGAATCAAGTGAGTGTTAGAATTGCTATTGGAGGGAGCCACATGCCAAGTGTAACATCCAAGATGAAATAACACCACCAAACAGAGTAGAGTAATGCTTCAGATTCAACATTATAAAATATTTCATAGTAAGGAAGGATGTTGGTAGAGATTGAAGCGCTAAAATAAGACCAACAGTATTGCAGTGTGTAAAGTGATAAAGGCCTTGCTCATCATTTGGAACATTGAAGTTTGAAATCCATTAGGTTTGGAGGGAACTAAAATGGTTCCAAGCCTTTAATAAATGCATGGTCTAAATTCGTAGACAAACAACACCTGAGAGAAGTCCATTTTGGAGTGTAGAAGAAGCCTGTCTATGGAGAATAGGGAAGGTGAAGTCATAGCTAATGTTGGAGAAGCCAATTTTTCAAAGAGACCAATGCATTTGAGAAGTTATTTTAAGGAGAGTGAAATCATAGGATATTGTTGAGGTCATAGCATAAAAAATTTGATAGTTAGTGAAGCTAGCCAACACTAGGAGGATATTCAAAGTCTTGAAGACTGAAACTAGACAGCACCATAATGAGGAACATTAAATGCAGTGGAGAGAGAAATTATTTTGCATTGAAGTCTAAAAAGTGGATAGTGCCTAAAATAGAGTGCAGGTTGTAGAGTTGAGAAGACTCACAAGAAGCAAGTTGAAGTTTAGCACACCATATACAAGGAGGTACAAAATATTTAAATTGATTTAAAACCTTTGCAAAGATTAAGGAGGTATAAGGCATAATATTATTGAGGTTAATATTAATTAATCTATTATACTTAAGGTTATTTGAATAAAGGGAGAAATAAGGTAATGAATTATAACCTTAGAAGAATTATTGAATGCCTTGGAAGTTCTTTGAAGTAAGAAATATTTTGAAAGGTTTTGAAATTACTTTATTCTATTTTGAAATTCAAATTGCATAAAAATATTTGCAAATAGTTTAACTTGGAGGAATAAGGACTTCTACATAGAAATTGAAATATTGAATTTGCAAATATCCTTGTTTTCTAAATTTCTAATTAGGGAGTTATAAGGAATTCAACACCAACTTAGGTTCTTGAAATTTAGAAACCTTACTATTAAAAAATTGAAAGATATAAGAAACACAACATAGAGTTGTTGGAAAGTTGGAAAGCTACATTGATACTAGTCTCTTATTGAAATTAAAGGGACATTAGGAATCCAACATAAAAATCTTGAAGATAGAGAATCTTATCAAAATTGAAATTGCATCAAGATTATCTTTAGTTTTCCAATCATAATTAGGGAGACAAAAGGGATTCAACTCAAAGGAAAACTTAGAAGGCTAAGTATTTTATCAAAGCTATCTTATATTCAAAATACTAGAGAGCTAAAAAAAAGTCTATCTAGATATTTGACTATTGTTTTATTATTATTCAAACATTACGAGAGATAAGGTATTCTACAAAAATTGAGAATTGAAAAGGGTTTATCAAATTTGATTATATACTCAAAACTAGGGAGTCATAAGGTAGTCAACCTCAAAGGTTCCATCAAAATTATTCTCAATATTTAATACTAAGGAGCAAAAAGGATGTCTACTCCAAAGAGTTCATTAAATAATGAGATGGAAAATGAAACTAGTAAAGGAAGAGTAAAAGTTATAAAATATGGAATCAAAAATTTGATTGAAAAGTCTAAAGGGAAGTTAGACTTAGTTTCAAGTTTCATCTATAAGGAAGCATTAGAAGAAAATTTTGAAACACTAGAATACTATCTACATGCGAGAATGTATGAAGCAATTGACAATGATAAATATAATGTTTTGATTCCTTTAAATGTTGCTAGTATAATATATATGGCATTACTTACACTTAAACATTACAAAGAGAATAACTTGAAACAAAAGGAATTGATTGAATCTCTTAAGAAGAAATAAAAAGTGGATGAAACATTTTTGGAAAAAGTATTTCATTCTTCATGTAATATTGATGCTTCAAGTTCATCTAATTCAATATCTAACAATGATTCTATAAATGAATACTTAGAAGGTTCTATACAAAAGAAGACTTGTGATATGAAGGACAAAGGTAAAGGAAAAATATTTTTTTCAGAATCTAATGACAACATGATATTACCTGAAAGCCTAAAGACAGACATCAATGATGAAGATAAGGAAAAGGAGAAAGAACCTCATCAAGGAGGCACACAGTGCAAAGTGAGTTAAATATGAAGATCCATATTGAAGACTAAAGTCTTCAATAGCCAAATAATGTAATATAGGGGGTGTTGGAATATATTACATTATTTGGTACATGCTAATGTACCACCTTGGATACATATTTAGATTAGGAGTTTGTCTTAGATTAGGGTGTGATTATTTACTTAATGCAATATAATAAATGCACAAGTATTATTAGAATGTGCAAAGTATTCAATAATGTAAATGTGCATGTTATTCTATGTGCACATGAGTCTATAGAATAGGAAGGTGAAGAGTCATAGGAAGATGGAAGTTCAAGAGTCACATCCCATTATATATATGCCTTTGTATGAGCATATGAAGTGACACAATGTAGAGGAGTAGTAGTAGAATAAGGTAGATACAATGTAGAGCATGTATGAAATATGGAGAGTTTGAGATCTCCATTTTATCTCAATATACTATTTTCGTGAGCTTTCATTAATGCCAGTTTTATGAGTAGTTACAGAAGTTTATTATGAGTTTTACATGCTTAGTATATTACCATTATTTTATATTTAATATTGCATGTTAATTTTATACCTTGTCTTAGTTATTTCATTAAATATATAGCATCAAAATCTAACATACGATAGATTTGAGGGGAGAGGGAGGAAGAAATGAGAGAGATTATGTGGAAATTAGGATATTAGAGAGGCTAAGAGAGAATTAGAAGAATTAAACGGAGGATAAAATTAGAGGGAGAGAGAGAGAATTAGAGGAATTTAAGAAATTAGAGGGAAAAGGGAAATTAGAGGAAAATTAGAAGATTTAGGGAAACCTTAGGAGAACTTAGGGAAATTAGAAGAAATTGAGGAAAATAAAATAGAATTAGAAAGCTTAGAGGGAAGTTAGAAGAATTTAGAGAAATTAGAATTTAGAGGAAAATTGATTCAATTAGAGGGGAAAAAAGATAGGTTAGAATAATTTAGGAGGAATTAGGACTTGAGAGAAAATTCGAGAAAATTTCTAGGAATTAGGGGAATTGGAAGGAAATTGACAAGACTGGAAAATTAGAAGGAAAGTGGAAGAATCTAGAGAAATTTAGATGAATTAGAAATAAAAATGGAAATTTGGAGGAATTTGAGCAAATTTGGGCAATCGATGACGATTTTGTGGAAATTTGGGGATTTTGGTGAATTTATAGAAATTTGAAGAGTGTTTTGTTGGTTTTTATGTATTGATTGTGCAAATGACTAAAATTTAGTGTTTATAGTTGGGACAGAGGTAAATGCTTAGGTTTTTTATTGAATTTATTTTTACCACTAATAAATGTATTTTGGAGCTTTGGACACATAATCTCAACACCTACTACCATGGTCCACAGATAAATATCTACACACTATGTGGACTACATGAGACCACTAATAGTTGGAGGAGAAAATCAATCATAGGCATAAATATTAAGACTAGTTTAACTATGCATTTTTTTAAATGTGTTAAAAAATAAATGTAGTGCTTTCACACATAGACAATGTTACTGCTTTGGTGCTTTTACTAGAAAATAGTGCTATCACTATTTGATAATGCTTTCACAATTGCACTGGGTTTTCATCATCTGATAATGCTTTTATTATATGGTAATGTTTTCATCACGCAATAATGCTTTTGCATTCTAATGGTGATTTTGCTTTTCTATGTTCTTTAGACTAAATTTATGCAATGGGATGGATGCTTAAATTAGGATGATTTTGGAATATGAAATACTAATAATTTGGTTTGTCTTGGGTTGAAGGATAAGCTAAAAATAATATATTATCAAGAGTTATGGCCACATGCCCTCAAGACTATCCCATATCTACTGGACTATGAGGATCACACTCCCCTTGCACCGATGGGGCTATATCACATAGCCCTAATGCCAAAAGTTTAGTTTTATTGAGCTTTGCTAATGATCTTAGGTTAAAGCTAGTACTCAAAGTCAAATACCTACTAGTTGCCCTGCAATGAGCTGACTATGATGCTAGAGGATATCTAGCACATATTAGGAGTTCTGATTAGAGGAGATACTATATATGATTCAAAGTCAACAACAAATTCTATAGTGATTGATTGATGATGTGCATTTTTCTATATTGAGATAAAGCATTGACATTAATGTTGAATATATCATAGGCTATTTGGATCAATAGACAACACTATTGGTCATCTTGGCATCAGTTGTTTTGATTGGAGATACTAGCAGACAAGTGATGCATTGGGGATAGGATGAGGTTGTGACTAACATGTAATAGTAGATATATTTTTCTTGGGGTCTCATCATTTTGTACTAATTGTACTACTCCCTTCACAACTTTTGTATATATATGGGAGAGGATTGTCTTTCTACACCCTAATCCAAGTATGGACCTATGAATACATTGCCATCATGAGGCCACCAAGTTGCTAGAGTATGTGGATGATACAGATGCATTATTGACTTGCAAGATTAATATAATGATTTTCTGCCCCTACACAAGTGTCAATGGAGAATTTTTAATTGAAAGTTATAAATAGATTTTCCTCAAAATAAATATTTTTAAGGATTTTATAGATGCACCAAACTATAATAGAGTTACCTCTAGTTAAATGTCATAGAGTATTTATACTAGTGGATACCCCTTTTAGATGAATGTTATAAAGGAATTTTATCTTACCTTCATATAAATTTCATAAAGGACTTATGCCTTACCTTCAACTAAATTATGTAAAGGACTTCTACTTTGTCTTTTAGACAAATATCGTAAAGGAATTTTGACTCGTAGACTTATCTCAAGAATAGATACTATAGAGATATTTCTAGATGTGTTAATTGGAAACATATTTACCTCTAGAAAATATCATCAAGGAAATTTTAGATGTAATATGATTTTTATTTTAACAATGAATTACCTGCAATATAGGATTTTTAGGTAAAAATTGTTATGGATATGATGCATACCCTATGCTTATATGTGACCAAGGTAGTTATGATGATTCTACATAGAGGATTAAAATTCTCTGCTGAGGCCACCCAACATTTTACATGGGTCTAAGAGCAATATGAATTTGATTGAAAATAAATTGGAGAAAGAGATGATATTGTCATAATCTATTATGAACCTCACAATTCATCATGTGGTAGGTTTAGAACAAAAAGTAGATTGATAAAGGTTTTACCATGAGAACCTATAAATATCACAATATTCATCATGTGGAAAATTTGATACTTGGAAAGATTAAATTTTTAAATGATATGGATTTAAGACTAAGAATTTTGTATGGCCTTATCATCCAGGGATTGACATTTAACAAGAGAACCCTCTAGGTGATTCATTTATCTAAATACAAAGCTACAAGGATGAAAAGGTTATGAAAGTGATGATTATAGGGTCACATTGGAATCAAATACCTAGTTAATAGTATATGAAAGTATCTAGTCTATTTAGAATCATCACATGCCAAAGTCACAAGATGAAAGATGTGTAGATAAGCTATATTTTGATGAGACTATATGTATGATCAACTTAATGTGTTGATTTCATCCTTTTTTCATGAGTAGGGATATGACTATAGAAAATCATTCTTGAATTTGTGTATAAAAGATCTAGACAAATGTATTTTTATTGAGATACGATGCGCACTTATGAATCTTGACACTTTGTAAATAAGGGAAAGGATAAGTATCTCATTTCATGGGTACAAAACCTACAAGAGTTATAGGTTAAAAAAATGGTAATTATTTTTGATAAGAGATATAGGGTAAGATTCGATGGATAATGATGGTGAGACTCTCTCATGTCATGAAGGCACATTTAGGTGGGGCCCATTTCAATCCCATATAACCTATTAAAAAAATATTATAGTCAGTTTCTACCTATCGAGAAGTAGGATAGTTGGAACTACCCTACATTTCTTCAAAAATAGGCAAAGATTAATGATGTGCCAATGGAGGAGGAATAACTTATTTCTCAGTATCCATTGATGTTGTGATAGAATGTGGGGTTGAATAAACAAGATGAATACTTGATGCATTAAGAATTATATTAATGGACCCAAATTATTGGTCCATATAATTTAGTTACAAAAGGCTAGAATTGGGTTGTTGGGGGAAATCTAATAAATAATTATCCCCTATAGAGGTTTTTTGGGCTTCACTAGCCTCTTTCAATAAAGCCTCTATAGCTCCTATATGCTCTCATAATAATTCATCCATGTAGGATATAGATTGGAAGACTAATATTCCATCCTCTTCATGGGTTGGGCTTAAGGAACTTGAGATGATTTTCCTCTTCTTGATCAAAGGTAAGTTTTGAAGACTAAAATATTCATCTTGTATATCCATTAGAGGATCAATATTTTTAGCCAACTAATGAGTGACGTTATAGTTTACGTAGTGTTTGTAAACCATGGGTTTGGGGTTAGGAGAGAAAAGG
This sequence comes from Wollemia nobilis, assembly GCA_028583015.1. Classification (NCBI taxonomy): domain Eukaryota; kingdom Viridiplantae; phylum Streptophyta; class Pinopsida; order Araucariales; family Araucariaceae; genus Wollemia; species Wollemia nobilis. Next base: position 10,350,862 of record JAQPPZ010002169.1, read on the forward strand.
GGAATATTTAATAGTTAAATTTTTTATAGAGTTGCTTAAAAGAAGAAGAAGATTCTATGTCCTTTAATCACCTTACCTAAATATAAATAATTTGATCAATATACCTTGAAATACCCCTATATATTAAAGTATCTAGATATACCTAACTCCTCTCTATATACCTATTGGTGCATGAAGGAAATCTGACATGTGGGATTTCAATAGGACATGAAAGTGACCATTTGGATACATGGATAAGAAGGCACATGAGGGTAAATTTCCACTAGTCTATTATGATATACTCCCTACTAGGCATAAGTATGTGTGAGACCCTATGTGGGAAGCTAACAACTCAAACTCAATTTATATCAATATAGCTTAGAAGCATGTAATACAATTATTTAAGGAATCAAGAATAACCCTAGTAGAATTAGAAATTGGTTATGTTCTTATTATCTTTTCTTAATGTGATTTAAATAATACAAACAATATTAAAATGGCCTTGCTTATAATTTAATAAATTTTAAGTCTAATTAATGCAACTTTGGTCAAAGGGAGATCTTGGTATCCATTTTTGCATTCATGTTAGGTTCACCAAATGTGAGATGAGATATTATATATGGACTACAATTAGCAAAAAAAGGATGCATGTATTGGCTTCCTTGTCCTTGTTCAGTGTCATGTCCATGGTGTCTCACTTTGAGGATAAGGGAAGTTTTCTTAGGAATCTATGGTTTTGTGTTTTGGAGTCCAAAATACCTAGGTTTTTGCAAGATATTTCTATTGATTACTTTTCCTTAATTTAACACTATTTAACTACAATTGCAATAGAAACAATATAAAAAAAATAGATCTAGGCCTATGTCCTTTATTTTCTATTGATGAAGCAAAATATGTTTTCAATGTTAAGCAAAGGGTCAAGAAGGAATACAACCCACAAGCCTAGTTTCTATATGTGATTCAATTTTAGATGTATATGCAATATTAATCTACATGTTTAGCTAAGAAATTTCTAAACACCAAATTTATGATCCCCTAAGACATTATGGTTAAGGTTTTAATCCTTTTATTGTTTCCCCTGATAAATAACAAAAAAATAGAGAATAGACAAATGATAGAAATAGGTAGCTAATCCTAAGATTAAAATGAAAAAAATGAATGAATGAACCTAATTATACTCTATGGTAGTCTTGGTATGAAATATACCTAATGGATAAAAGAGTTATCTTTATCATAGGGCCAATATTGAATGATTCAGGATTTCTCCTTAGACAACCTATGGATTAGACTTATTTCTTGTTCTAAAACAAAAATAAAAAATATGGGGGAAGACTAGAGTGAGAAATGGAGGGTTAAGGATGGAAATTATGGATTATATGCGGATGGAATTTGGCTAAAAATATTGTTTTATGCTATGCAAAAGGCACTACAACTAAACTACATGCAAGATCTAATAGACCAGTTACTAGGTAAAGTATCATTGAATGTGAGTTGATCCCAAATCATGCCCTCTTCTACTCCAATAGCTCTAGAACCCTAAGAAAAATTTATAGAAGAAATAAAACCCACACAATTAGACACTAATCATCCTGAATATTCCAATAGCTAGGCCTAACAAAATAGACTATTAGACCTCCCATAGAGATTTTACAAAAATATATAGGGCCTATAGAGCATCCACATATGAAATAATTCAATAATACAATGCTAGAAAAGGTCAAATAGAAATAGAATTCATTAAAATTACAAGGCATAATTACATAATATATAGCATGTAAACACTCAAATTGTCAACCCTCATACTAGGATAAATTCCAATATTTATATATCTATACTAGACTAGCTAATGATTACAAGGATGGCCTGCCATAGGCCTAACAATATAGGCACAACGCAACCTTGTCTGAGCTCATTATTGATTAGTATGCCTAGAAGGAGTGGATATATATTTCTTGTCCTATCCCATATAGCTATTTTGATCAACACCATATATCATATATAGTAGCCACATGTCCTTATATATTTTCCCCCATGAGCATGCTTAGATTCTCCCATTAGACCATGTTGCACCAACCATCAAATTTTTAGGAAGATTTGCTTATGATTATTTGAGGTTAACGTTGTTTAAAGTTCTAGGATAATACCTATCACTTTCTTATAACCACCTTCTCCTGGATGGCTAAAAAGTATCCAGGTGGCCCATGCCTCTAATGTGCATGATATTCTCTAAAAGAGACCTGCCTATGAGCCTTCTTCTTTTGTCACTGTTGTAGATATTATGGGTGTTGTTAATATATTAGGGAACTGGATGGGATTATTATGATTTATTTTTTATGTTGTTCAAAATCTACAACCACCTATGCTTTTGGCCACTCTTGAATCTATCTAGCTATACCCCCATTCATGATTTATCAAGATAATTGTACACCTTAGTTGGCCATGTCTACAAAAATGTATGGTCACCTTTATTTAGGACTTTAAAGTGGTCAAGTATCTCTACCTTAGCTAAATTTTTGAGCAGAAAATTATTTTTGAGCTTTTGGCCAATCTTTGTATGGCAATTACTAAAATTTCCTTATATTAACAAACTGGTAGTCCAACATAATATGAGGATCTATCTATGTGGAGGCTTTCATGGGTCCACATTATTGGAACCTACCAAAATATTTTTCTTGTAAAATTGAGGACATAGATAGCTTTATCCATTGGGTAATGGATTCAAGTGGTGCCAAAAAATATTTTAAAGAAAATAAATTAAAACTAGTTGATATATACCATTATTAGCCAAAATTGATCGACCTGTTCTTTATGGAGCTTACACCACTTGGCCTTCTTAGAATATTGTATTGTGTTATTTTTCCCTCCATGCTATTTTTGTAGCTTACATGAGTCATCTGATTTGTTTCCTTGCTCAATTTTTATGCCTTTAAAAGTTGTCTTCATACATGAATTGTCAGACTACTTTATGTGATGTGTTTATTTGAAGTACCCCTTCGTCCGACTTGGCATATTTTCTCCCTTTTATCCTAGATGAAATATTTGGAGAGTTGTGATATCCAAGGATATTTTATTTTGTTCCTTTCTATTGGGGTGATCTCTTTATGGACCCAAAAAGCTACACAATTCATGAAATAATTCTTATCTGAAGTGTGTTCACAAATTTTGAGCTTTTATGGATGGCACCAATTCTTTGCTTGGTCACCTTTAGTACCATTCATGCCTCCACTCCTAATATTTTTTTTTATATAGGATCTTATTGGTTGGTGGCAATGGACCCCATTTTCTATGAATTATGGCCTGGTTTTTGAACCTACCTATTAGAGTGGAGGGTAAATTCTAAATGGCTAAATATGATTGTCTTGCTAAAGGTAGAATTCTTTTAGATAGCATTGAGAAGGTTTCAAAACTCTTACTAATATAAAAAAATGTCTTAGCTATTATTAGAAAGGCTTTAGAGTAGCATATTTCCAATATGGTGAATTAGCGTAGCCTCATGGATTAGGGAGCCTTAAACCTATTTATCACCTTTCTTCCCAGGATTTTCTTTACAAGCAACTCAATCATTTCTCTAGCATTGGCAATGTAGGTAGGCAAATTGATATGTCTAGTTTTAGTTAATAAATTTTATCAATTTGGTGTTATTTTGTAGTTGTATGCAAAGTTTTTGACAAAATGTATTGCCTATGTAGGTAGGCAAATTGATATGTCTAGTTTTAGTTAATAAGTTTTATCATTTTGGTGATATTTTGTAGTTGTACACAAAGTGTTTGACAAAATGTGTTACATATATTTAAATAATGTTATAAAGTTATAAAATCATAATTTAATATTATATGTGATAAAGTGAAATATTAGCATGTATGGCAAAGTCATAAAGTGACTTATGAAATGAAATGCAAATGTAAGCTAATGCAAGTCAAATGTAATTTGGAAAATGATGAGGTGTTACGTAATTAAAGGGTGCAACTAATTTTTAGTTGTATAAATATGACCCTTGCCTCATTCATTCGTACAAAATTTTTGATGGAGGTATGTGGATGATGGCTAGTTATTGGTTGTAAATGTACAATTGCACCAAGGGGAGAGTGCATTGTTGTAACCAACTAAATTTATGTAATGTTGTCTATGGAGGAAATCATAGAATGCTATTGCCATACAAATGGAAGATTGGATGTTATTATTGTATAGTTATTGTTAATATGAAACATGTGCATTTTATTTATTATTTGCTCTTATTGTACATTGCCTGTGTGTTGTTATTTTAAAGTGTTGTAGATCTAGAAATGTATTTAAGTAGAAATGAAATTCAATTTTCATACATTAAAAATAATTTCTATAGGCTACTTGATAGATTGACAGGGCTTTAGGGCCCCCCATCTCATTCAACTTTGATTAGTGCTTTAGTTTCAAATAGTCCTCTTTGGTTGTGTTTTTTCTTGTAGGATTCAATGCAATCATAAGTTGAAGCCTTGTCTATTGGGCACAAAGTCTATTGGAGCTTTTAGAACTAAGGAGAAGGGAAAAGAGACTATATCTTTTGAAGGGCATCCTTGATAAAGGGTTTTCTAAAATGATGGGAAAGGGAGTCTTCTTATATAGACCACTTCTACCAATGAGGTTGTTATAGTCACTTATGTGATCAGTGTTATTTCCCATCCCTATCTTGTCTAGGAAGCCATTGAAAAATAAATATTTTAAAGCGATTGAATTAGTAAAACTTATTTATTTGTACATACTTATTTGTCTTATTGATTCCTAACCTCCTATATTTGTACTAGATTTTTGCAAATACACATGTGAATTGCCCATTGCACTTTTCTCAAAGGCTTATGTTAAACTAATTTTTTGCCCATATTAGCCAATAACTTCTAGATTTTTCAGCTTTATTTATATGCCACATATTTACACAAAATTTGGCAGAATTGTCTCTTGCCAGTTGTTTCTCATATATCAATTTTTTGTTGGAATTTATAGTGTCCAATCCATAGTGTTTTGAACCTCTACCTTTTTGGTATTTTCGAGTATGTGACTTGTTTTAACTAAGAGTCATCATCACATTTTAGGCCAATATGCTATTCAAAATTTCCACATGCCACTTCCCAAAATAGTCATAGACCCCCACTTTTTTCTTTTTTTGCTCATACTTTTCTAAGTACATTTATGATACAAATTAGGAGAATCACTATTGAATATTGAGGTAAAACCAACTCAAGATAAATTTGGTCATTCAGGGACATTCAAAGCCAAAAATAGGGTTCACTAAGAGGAAAATATGCGTACTAAAAATAAATTTAACCAATATAAATTATTTGTCTATGTAGTGTAATTTGTTGTTAAATATAATATAACAATATTTTCCTTGAAGAGGGCAAGTGTAGGTTTTAATTCCTTGGAAACTTAACAATGTCTCTCATGGTATTAGGTCCTTATGTGTATAAATATATCATGATATTATTAGATAATTAAATAAATACTAAAATATTATTTCTAAACCTTATAAAAATACAGTGTTGAAAATTCAAAATTTATTTGACCATGTAGTAACCCAATATTGGATCACTCAATTTTCCAAGCTACCCATCAAGCATGTAAATGAGATAATTCAAATATTATAACTTCAATCTATAAGTTCTTTTATCTTCCCAGGAGGAATCATGGGTTGTAATTGGAAGCAATGATTCTGTACAAGAATTTTCCCTGCTTAAATTTCAAGACCCAACCTTCGTCATGCTTGACCTAAACTACAATGGTCAAATTGGTAGTATCACTTGATCAAACTTGTTGCTAGTAATTCTAAAGGAGTTATTAATGTCTTTATGGTCATACCTTTAAATATTGGATCCTCCACCCCTTCGATAGCTATGTCATTTATGGTTCCACTTTACCTTGGATATGTGCCACCTATTTGCATCCTCCAAAGTTGCCCTTTTTTATTTGCCTTCATCTACCTCAAGATTTGAGATTTGAATTATTTCTTACCTCTCCCATAATTTACAAATTATCCCAGCTCCACTTTCTAATCCCATGAATATATAAATTTAGGGAATGGGGTGCCCTCCATAACAAGCATTCCAAAGCTAAAGAAACTCTAACATTTTGACTACTTAGCTCTAAGTCGTCCTTGTGCTCTAAGAATTCCATCATTTTCTTGGGAGATTAATGCTTGGAGGTCCACACTTGGGAGAAAGGGAGATAAAACTAACACATCCCTTTTGTTCAATGCATTATCTTGGATTTTTCTTATAATTTTTTGTTATCTTTTTAAGCCTTACTATCACAAAATATCACCTCCCTCAATATAAAATCCACAATACTAAAGGTCAAAATAATAATATAAGAGTAGAATAATATATAAGAAAATTAATATGTATATCAAAGCCTATATAATAAAGAAAATAACATTCATTTATATAATCAAATGTGAATGTAAATAGTCTATCATTCATGAACTATGCATGAAGAAAACTTACATTATTAATTGCTCAAAAATATATACAAGCTTTATTCTGAACTGAATCTCTAAAATAGATTAAACTTTTTTTCTATTTCTTCTTGTATTACTTTCTCATGGATTATTGTCTCCATAATGTAGCCATAGTAATATGACTCTTCAAATACTTGACTATTTATCTACATGTTCCAAGTCTCATGACTCTTGGCTTATCATCTTGCCACTTGCATACATGACTCTTCATGGACTCTTGACTCTAAGACACTTGCACACATCTACATGAATCTTACACTTCTACATGCACTCCTAATATAAGAAACTTGTGCACATCCTCACATTATATATCTTCACTCTTACATACATGACACTTGTCCACATTCTCTCAATCTACACTTGCACTCTAACTTATATGACACTTATGTATTTTTTCACACACTTGTGCATTTCCTACACATTGAAACTTACATAAAGGGGAAATATAAATCACACTTCTAAACTATAGATTCAAATTTAATAAATTACATATTTACAATTGTACCGTGAGGTACCATGGGGGTACATTAACATGTACCAAATAATGTAATATTCCTCAACACCCCCATGCATTACATTATTTGGTTATTAAATAATTTAGTCTTCAATATTGGTATTCATATTTGTTTTCAATATTCAAGTGTCCTTGAATTGTTCATGAACCTCTACTTAAGACTCATCTTCAGTCTACCTCTTTCAGGTATTTATTTGAATCTTCAGCATATAATTCTTCTTTGGCTTTGGATCTAATTTTTTGTTAGCCTTCCTTGTGTGATTTCTTCTATTCTTCTTCTTTCTTCTTCTCTTATTCATATTTAATTGTGATGTACCTGATGATGTGCCTTATAAACATTGAGTTAGTAAATCATCAAAATAATACATTCTTGATTTCAATGATTCTTCATTGAAGCTAACATAAGCTTTATTCAAGTTGTATGTGTCATCTTTCTTTTCTTGTATTTTTAATGGAAATATATCAAATGTAAGTAATGAAAAATATATCATTAAGCATTATTTTGATTAAAGTATAATGAATTTTTGAATTCCACCATGTTCTAAAAACTTTTCATGAAGATAGCTTATGAGTGTTGTGAACTTTTCATCTTTTGCATCTTTGCAACATAATGACAGTTTTTTTTTAATCCATTTGTCATTTGCTTCTTTCCATAAAAATAATCTATTAATTTTTCAGAATAAAATTTTAGCTTGTTCATAATTTCTTTACTCTCTTCATTAAATGCATTTCTAATAATTTCTTCCAAGATATGCAATTCAATAAATCAATGTTATGATTTAATTCCTTTGAAGTAGAAAACCTTATATCTCCCTAATTCAAATAAATTAAATATGAAATTTGTAAATTCTAATTTTCTAATTCTTTGATGTAGAAAACCATTTAACGCCCTAATAAATAAATTTTCAATATTTCAAAATTTCAAAAATTTAAAGTTTTTAAAGTTTTCCATTTTTTTCTAAAATACTTTAAAAACTTTCAAACTCTTCAAAAATAATTTCAATTAACTTCAAAACTTGAAAAATTAAGAACTTATACTCCTTATAACCCCTTAATAAATATAAAATATCTTTAAAAGAACTTAAACCTTATTACTCCTAATTTCAAATGATCTAATCCTCCAAAAATTAAAGTGCATAAACCTTATAACTCCAATATTAGGAAAGATATTCAAACTTATTCAATTCCCTCCAAAAGTGATATGCACTAAAAATTGTAATGTCAACTCATTACCTAAGAATGTGTTAGCAATATCATAATGACTTTGCTCCTCTTTCAATGCCTCAATTTTTCTTGTGGTCTCAAGTGAATAATTTGTAACATTTTCTAATATTCTCTATTCCTCCATTGCCCTAACTTCATTCTCGTTTGTTTTTGCTTCCTGGGTTGTGCTATGCATCACTTGGAATAAGCATGTCTTTGCTCTTAGTGGTGACCTCAGATTTTTTGGCTTCATGTGGCTCATCCATTGTTGTTATTTCCTCGATAGATGGAATTCTAATGACTTTTTTTTCTGCTTGTAATGACCTGATGTCTATTTAATCGCATGCTTTGTTCTCCTTTCTAGAATAGTGATACATTGCATAGCTTGTAGTACATTCACTATGACTTGGCTTACATGCTGATAAGAACTCTTTCTTTGGCTTACTTGGTAATAGCACATTCTCTAGTTTGCTTGATAACAACATTTTTTTTATTTTCTTTTTTATGGGAACATGTTCTTTCGCTTTGGCCTGATGAGAACACATTATTTGACTTGCACTACTTGCTAGTGACTTACCTTTAGCACTTTATGAGTGCCTACTATGCTTTACTAGTGGCTTATGTACTTCACCCTTTGTATCTTATTTTCTTACCTTAAAATTGTATGCTCTTTTCCTTTATGTTCTCTTCCTTAGTGTTGTATATGGTTCCTTATGTGCTTCCTTCTAACACCTTATAAAATTCTATCTTAACACATTATATGCTTCATTTTATCTCTTATCAAATATTTATTATAGTGCCTTACTAATGCTTTTCAAATACCTAATAATTCTTTATGAGTGCTTTATATTTACACCTTATGAGTACATGCTAATCCTTCTTTAGCACTTTCTAATATCTTGTTGTCCTGTATAGCTCTTTTGCTATTGTATACAATGCTTTCCTTGTTGTAATTTTATGAACTATGACTACAGTCCCTCTGCACAATTTATCTTTCAAATATTGGTCTCTGTAGAGTGGCCTATGATGATCCTCTATTTTAGAAGCAAAAATTCTTCTCTATATCTATAGGAAGCTTCTCAAACTTCTATAGTAATGTTGCTCCTTTGTCTATCTAAAATCTCCAATATCTTAGGTCACACCTAAGAACCCAATATGATTCTCCTCCTTGCTAGAGAACCCAATATCAATATTAGGGTGGTTTTGAATGTCCTTGAATGACCAAATTTCTCATGATTTTATTCTATCTCAATATTCACTGCCTTAATCATGGTGACTTTTTATGTCCCTAAAATTCCAACTAGCTCTATCAATATCCAACCTTTCTACTAAGTTAGTCCTTTCTATCAATCTAGCTAAGTCCTAGTCTTCACTGGTTTTCCTTCAACCAAGTGGAAAGACCCTAGCATTCAAAATAGGGTGACTATCCTTGTCCTCTCAATCTTCTACTCAATAAGACCTTTAAAAATTAGAGTCCAAGTCTGCACTACCTTCAAAGTGGATAAACTCTAAATTAACTTTATCAAAAGTGGATAAAGTTAAAAAATAACGGTGGATTAATAAACTCTATAAAAAATAGATAGAGTTTAGTGGTAGACCTAATACCATTGTTGGCTTTTTACGCCTTACTGCCGTAAAATATCACAAGTCCCTAACAATATAAAAGCCATAATATTAAAGGTCAAAAGAATAATATAAGAGCAAATTAATATGTTTATCAATGTCGATATAATAAATCAAATAAAATTCATTATATAATCAAATATAAATGTAAATGGCCTAAGTCATTCATTAACTATGCATGAATGAAACTTACAATATTAATTGCTAAAAAATGTATACAATCTTTATTCCAAATTGGATCTCTAAAACATATTAGCTCTTGTTTCTCTTTCTTCTTGTAACACTTTCTCATGGACTATTATCTCCATAATATAGCCATAGTAATGTGAATCTTCAAGTACATGACTGTTGGTCTCCATATTCCAAGTCTCATGACTCTTGGCTTATCTTCTTACCACTTGCATACATGACTCTTCATGGACTGTTGACACTAAGACACTTGCACACATCTACATGACTCTTGACACTAAGACACTTGCACACATCTACATGACTCTTACACTTCTACATGCACTCCTAATCTAAGATACTTATGCACATCCTCATATTACATATTTTCATTCTTACATACATGACACTTGTGCACATTCTCTCAATCTACACTTGCACTCTAACTTACATGACACTTGTGCATTTTTTGCACATGACACTTGTGTATTTCCTACACATTGACACTTACATAAAGTGAAAATATAAATCACACTTCTAAATTATAGAATCAATACTAATCTATTACGTATTTACAATTTTACCATGAATTTACCATGGGGATACATTGGCATATACCAAATAATGTAATATTCCTCAACATTTATTTGATTATTGCTCATTTTGTTTGATTATTTACTCATTAACATTTTGTTTGTATATGATTTTTTGCTACTTAGTTTCTTGTTGTTCTAATTAACCCTTTTCATTTGGCATCTTAAGTGTTTTCTTGGACTTATTATAGCCTTAGCAAAACTCTATCCTTGTGCTCTTCACTTTTGGGCATTTTCAAGCCTTAGGTAACGTCTTTGTCTCACTTAGCCTTGATATCTCTTTGTCTAGGCTCATAGAGAAAAAACACTCCTTAACATATTTAGGGTACAATTTTTCTAGCCCATAGCTTGTGGTTGAATTTTTACCCCAATTTCTAGATGCTTTGAACCTTAACATATTTGTTGTCTCACCTTCACCTAAAAATTTCTTTGCCAACCTGTTATAGTCATTTTGTCCTTTCTTTCTATTTGTTTAAGTTTCTTAGGAAAAAAACATTCCTTATCTTGCTCAAAGCATGATTCTATTGGTCTATCTCCCTACCTTATTCCCATGCCTCAATTTGACCTTCTATCCTCCCTTGATTTAGGTGCTATCATGGATTGGTATTCTTAGGTAATGATTCTTTCTATTTTCGTAGTCTGAGTTACAAATCTGAGCCTCAACCTCCTTTAGCTCATTGGAAATTGTTGAATTGATAGAAAACTCTCCCTTCTTGTTTATTATTTCACACAATTATTTTCTATTCTCTAATACCTCATGCTACTATTAAAAAGGAAAAATCACTCCTTAAAATCTCAAGGCATAATTCTGCTTCCTATGCATTTTTGACCATTTTTTAGCATTCATTTTTTATCATCTAAGGGACCCCAAGGGTCTAACTACTTAGTAAGGGTATTATGTTTCTTCTCTTGTATATAGTAGACCCTCTAAAAACTAATCATATTTGTCTAGTTCTCCCCTATTTTGTAAGTACAATGGAATCGCTTGCTGGTTATGGAAGGTGCAATACTATGGAATTGTTGGTTAGAAAAGCTAGGGTCCATTTCTGCCTCAAAAATTGAACTAGGTAATCTCCTTGGTAAATTTCTATTATTTTCATCTCGATAGGTATCTTGTTTTCTATCTTATGCATTTTCATTTTTTGTTGTATTCTAATACACATAAAAATAAAGAATTCAATGAATATTTAAGTTAGCTATTAATTTTTCTTTTGTTTTAGGATACCTAAGAGAAAAGGAGGAAGTCAAATAACCTTTAGAATAAATTATTTTAACTTTTTTTATCTCCTCTATTAACTTAGGCATCTAAAATTAAATTCCATATAGATTTGGGTTAGGCTATCTTGTATTTTGTATCTCTCGTAGACCCTTGATTGAAAAGGAAAAGTTTAATTTCTTGTAAATTAGGAGTAGCTTTCACAAAAGAAAAAAATCACATAAGTTAGATCTTGTTCACATGCATTCTTATTTGATTGCATTTTAAGTTCAAAAGTTATTTTGTAGCTTAACACTTAGTTTTTAAATAAATTTAGGTGTCTTCAAAAGAAACTCATCAAACGTCGGCTTCATGACCTAGAAGACAACATTTATACATTTATAGTAGGCTCCCCATGGGATTAGCTAATGGATACCTAATATTGCATGCCTACATATTTGGTGAACCTAACAAGAACACCTCCTTTACCTTAAAATTTTACTTAATTGAAAATAAAATCTTATTAAAACTTAAATAAGACCATCTAATTTGTGTTTATATAGATTATCTCATTTAATTAAGATTAACAATGAGTAAGTTTATATCTCATGTATCAACCTTAGCAATGTATCTAGGTGTGGCTGATCCTTTTACCATTCCTTATCCATGTACCTCAAGGTTTATCCTCATGTATGGCTATGTATATTGATGGTACCAATATCCTACCATGTACCAATAGGTATATCGAGAGAGTAGGTATATTGGGCAGGTTTAGGTATATCGGGAGACCCTCCTAAGGTATATCAATAGGATTGGTATATCAAGATTCCTTTCCACTTAATTACAATATTTTATTAATTAAATAGTCTTACCACTTTTCCTAAACCATTAAAACTTATGGCCCAAAAAGGATATCATCTCCATAGTGGAAATAAAATCATGGATTCTAATCATCCTCCCATATAAAACGATAATGAAAATCAAGTTTCTCGAGAGAAACCTAATTATTAAGATGAATATGATAACACCTCAACTATAGGTTCCCTTAATTCTAAAGAATATTCTTAAGGTAGATTCACTCTTAACCCCATTAATCATATGATAGACTTTTTAAAATAAAATAAGAATATTATAGTAGAAGCTATGGAAAGAAATATCATTTTCTATGAAGGGAAACCTTCAAATACTCCTTAACCGCCTAATTCTAGTATTATGTACCTTTATCAATCTAATTTGAATAGAAATCACTTATAAAATTAACCACCTACAAGTCAAAGTCTTAAAAAATATACCCTTAATCCTAATACATCAAGTCCTAATTATGTTAATGCTATAAAGGTCACCACAACCTTAGGTGGTCGAATATCTCATCCCATCTACTGTAGGTAATCCTGCTTATGTACTTCCATTTTAAGAACCCTTAAGGATTGATGTTGGCTACACTATGCCCCAAAAACAACTAAAAAGTATCCCTCTAATTCATACCCATCCTATAATCCTATGACTTCAAAACATTTTATCAATCCTTCTAATACTTTCAATACAAATAAAAATTTCACTCAAATTCCTACTTCAACCATTTATTATAAATCTCCACTTGTTCTAAATAATTGAGGAGTAAGTATGCCTATGTCACAACCTTACTCTAGTCAAGTATCTTTGGCTCTACAACCTATTCATCATGACCCTAAGGTTCATAACTTGGCCACCATGGTTAAGCAACTTGTCCAATGTATGGATACCATTCAAGCCCCTAACTATACATATTCTTATAAATATATGTGCAAACAACCCTTAGATCATATGGTAGCAAGTCATCCTTATCCTCCTAATTTTCAAGTACCTAAACTTCCAATGCATAAGGGAATAGAATATCATATTGAACATGTTATGGTATTTTGTACTACTTACCATGACATTGCCTATGATGACATGTTACTATTAAAAAAAAAATCTAAAATCCTTAGTGGTCCTTCCCTTGAATGGTACTATCAACTACCCTATATTTCCCTTAAAATATTTGGAATAAATAGATGAGATATTTTTCCAACATTTCATGGCCTATGTTGAGAATAAAATTTCCTTCATAAATTTATATCAACTTAAAGAGGCCAAGGATGAAATTTTCACTACATTCTTGACCAAGTGGAGGAAATTAGTAGGGAAATTCAATTTACTCCTCCTTCTAAGTATATTTTATATATTCATTAATAACCTGTAATATCAAGTATCATATGAATTAGAGACTGCCACTATTTCATATTTTGAGCAAGATATTGATTTAGCTAGGTGTGTGAAAGTTGCTCTCATAAGAAGGGGACAATTCAAACTTGTAGGTCCAAAAGGCCACATAGAAAATTTTTATAAAATTTCTAAAATTTCTCTAAGTGTAGATATGTGTTCCGAATCAGGACAATGACTCAGTACAACATGTTCCACATCATTGTCAATATTGGTCAAAGCACTTGGAAGGCAATTTAAATCCTGGCCTAGAACATGGTTCTATGCTATGTAGCCCAGAGTAAGGTTTTTGTGACATGACTTTAGTCTAACACACCTATGCTCTACACTATGGTCAAAGCAATCAAAGAACCAAGATGTAAAATCTAAAAGCCAAAAAAAACATAGTTCTATATCGTACGGCTCAAACGCATGGTTCCATGTCATGGTCAGACTTGGTCAAATTTCATAAGGAGAAATATTAGAACAAGGTTTTATTTTGCATGGCCCAAAGTAAATTTTCACAAGCACAACCTCAAATTAGCACACTCTTGTCCTAGGCCATGATCAAACTGGTCAAATGACTCAAGTTAGAGATTCAAATGCCATATTAGACCCAAATATCTATTCTTAGGTACCCTACCACCTTGTACCTCTGGCTTTTTTTCCTTGTTTCCCCTTCTACTCTCATTGGTTGTTCCCATGTTCCCTTTATTCCACCCCACTTTTCACCCTGTTAAGTGTGTTGTTTCTTCTAGCACCTTTTTGTGCCCAGCTTCCTCCATGTCTAGTTTTCATCTTTGCATTCTCCTTTCTTCTTTGTTTAATTCTCCTTATCCTCATCTCTCTATTTGATTGTTATATTTCCTAGTCCTTCTGGGTTCATTTTTTTTCATAAGTTGAAAACCCCCTGTAAGTTGCCAAGAGTGTGGGTGAAATTTTATGCCTTTTCACCCACTCTTATTTTTTTGAATATGATGGTGTCTTAAAGTCGACCAATTTTGAAGCACTGATGCAAGAAGTAAATGTTCGAAATCAGATCGACAAACAACAAGACAAATCACCAAGTCTGGAGTTGAATGGAAGAATGGACAGGGGTGTGCTCAAAAGAAGATCCAAAATCCCTACCCTGACTATTGGGCAAAATATTGGGATTCCAAATCCCTAGAAGAAAGAATCGAATAAAGGTAGAATAATCCCAAGACCCAGGTTCCTATCCCTAAAATTTTATGGAACTTTGGGAAGCCCTTATTAAGAGTTCGGGCCTATTCCATTCCTATAAAGGTCTAATGAAGAAGAGGGTTGGAAATGTGATGCATGAAGGATCATCCCTGGCTGCAACTGACATCACCAGGAAGACCTCAGAAAAATGGGTCATCAATAATCATATTTTTCTATCCTGGTATGATTTTATGGAGAACAAGTGGAAGTACGTAGAGCCTACGGTAATCAACAAGACTTCCTAGGTGCTCGAAGGGGTGGACTAGATGAGAATTTATTTCTTAAGCAGGACCAGCAAAAATAATCAAGGGCCTATATCTATGTAGAAGCACCTAAATCCTTTTGGACGATCATCATCTCTCCTAAAACAAAGCATCAGTATATTTTCCAATCGTTCTAGCAAGATTCTTCCCGTTGATCACCATCAATGCTTAATTTTGAAACTATTGTAAAATCTTCTATAAATAGCATGATGCTTGGCATTCCAAATGGTGGATCTGTAGCCTTTACAATTCATATGTAATTCTTTATCACTTATAAATAATAGTGAATCATTGTTTGGTCTCTCAATCTGTCTTTCATTCTGCCTTTGCATTTGTGTGAATGTTTATTTCTATGATGTTTTTCTAAGTTGATTCACTTAATTATGTTATCTCTATTTTGTGGGTCTAATTGGGTGGTTCTAGAATTTGCATTCACCACTAGACGGTGGGTTTTATTTCTACTAAAACCAATCAAGTGGAAGTGCTCTAATTCTACTACTTGGATTTCATGCACCCTCCCATTGGTTCTAGATTTCATCCCTGCAAGTCGAGCCAAAGTAGAAGTGATAGGTAGGGTGGGTTGATCTATTAGGTGGTTCATTGTTTTTTGCATCAGTGATGTTGTATAGACACCTAAATTGTGTCATGCTTAGGGGAGCTTCTCACATAGACACATTCATAAGATCATAAGACATAATATTGGACTTTCCAAGCATCAACAGTGGTTCTCACCACTCATTTGGGGCCTTTTCAAGCCATCCAATCTTAGCCGCTCAAGACAAGAGTGGTCAAGTCTTAGCTTCTCAAGCCTAGAGCAGCCAGACCTTAACCATTGTAGATGATAGCGGCCAGATATTAGCCACTGCAGACACCAGAGGCTAAGCCATAAGAAGTAGTTTGTCGATAAACAGGCCTAATCACAACCGAAAGTGGTAGTCTTTGCCTATTTGTGAAATGGGTATCCCTAAGAGGGACCGACATGTAACCGAGCTTCAATATCAATAAAGAGATCCATCTTTGTTATTTCATGTTATATGCTTTTTCTTCTTGTCTTCCATTTCATCTTGGGTTTTTAAATAACATTGCAAGTAGGGTTAAAAATGGGACTGGTGCGTGCGTTCTCGGGGTCGCTACAGATGGCGATCACGGTGGGACCACCACTAATTTTTCATTTTTTGCTAGAATACTAACTTAGTTTTGTGTGCAGGTCTAGCCGCTCTGAGCTACAACGGCCAAAAACTAGCCGCTCTGAGCTACAGCGGCCAATAGAGCTTAGCCGCTCTGAGCTACAGTGGCCAAGAACCAGTCGCTTTGGTCAACAATGGCCAGAACTGGAGTGCAACAGAGGTCAAAACACCGACTCTCTGAGCTGGATCAAAGGTTGGTATAGCTTCTCTGATATTTTATAGCTTTCTATCTGCTTTTGTGTGTCTAAAATAGAGAACTTAAAGCACATTTATGTTTGGAAATTGAAGGAATAAAAGAAGAAAGAATTAAGCATTTTGCATATCTTAGATCTTCTTTTAAATTTTCCACTAGGCGTTGCTAGGAACAACAGCTTATGCCTAAAAAGTTCACCCTAGAATCCAACGTGCTAGACATTGTATGTTGTTTGCTTGCTTTGAGGCCCTGCTAGAGGCCATAGTTGCATGAAATAAAGTGTGCTCATACAAATCATAGTAGTTCATGCATATTTCTGAATATTGAAACGTATTTTTGCACTTAGGCATATAGGAAAGATTCATTGTTGCTATATGATGCACTTTATGTTACGCAAGCTTAAAATGAACACCACACATGCACGTCTCATTTAAACATTGGGGAGTTGGATTTCATCACCAACCTTCAATTCAGTCCAGTGACATTGGAATTCATCTCCTTCCACTGGTTTTCCCCCTAGAGCTTCCTAGAAATGGATTGAGAAACTTACTTATAGTGACACTAAGTTACTTGTGTTCAAACTATCTCCCACTATTGGAACAATCATTGGTTTAGAGTGGAAGAGCTAGGTGAACCCTCCATTGGGTCTTCAATGGTGTACCCTAGCTTCTTTTGAGAAAATCATGTTTGGCATGAGTGTACTTGATTGTCACTATGGATGAGTCTTCTCATTCTTAATCCAAGAACAAGAGCAAAGAAATCGAAAGAACAACACATCAAAACACACCAAATAGTTTAGGGCACACTCAAATTGGTAATCAAGATAAACATTTGCTTGGTATTGTGTGGTTATTCCTAAATTGCAACTCAAAAGATCAATTCATAAGACAACATGGTCAAAACAAGAAGTAAGCACCCTCGGTCTGATACCGAGGGAGAGACAGAAGCAACTCATACCCATAGGCGGAGTCGTAGTAACATTGAATGACCTACCCATAAGACCGTGAGATGTAGCTCTACGAGCCTAAGGGGTGATAACTCAACCCTTGGGGGATCTCCTCGAGAAACCCCAAGTAAGGAACCACATCATGGAACAAAGTCACATAAACAAAAAGAGGCTTCACAACCATCCTCATCAAGGAGACATGAGGAGACCTCAAGGGCCTCCTCTAAACACATAGAAACATCTCAAAGACGTGAGGAAGCTTCAAGGGCTTCCTCCTCACATGGACATAAAGAAGGTTCTAAGACTCATTCTTCACATAGGGATGACGAGACTGCTACATCTCCATCCACATGGAGAAAACATGTTACCACAAAGCCCTCTTCATCAAGAAGGCAAACAAGAATTGCAACACCTCAAGACTCACAAGAAACATATGAAATAGGTCTACCCACTCGAAGGGCAGGAAACTAGAGCTACATCTAGTCATGGGAATCAAATAGAAGAAACCCTTCACACAAAAGGAAATATTCCCATAGACTATGACCTCATAGGAGTGAATGGCACCCCATGGGACCAGCCATGGAAAACAAGACAACTAGATGGGTTGGATCGATTTCCTACACGACCAACTCAAAGAACTGTAGCTACTGAGAACTCTGCATCTAGAAGCTCATGAAATAGTGACTTCTAAACACATCTCTCAGTCTAGGGGTACCTCAGAGTGACCCCATAGTAGACGCATGGAGTCTGATCATAGGGATACTCAATAGTACACTGAACAAGTCACATTAGCTAGCAAGAGTACAGATACAATAGAAACCTCCTCGAGGAATCTATGAGTCAAGACAACAAGAACAGAGTCAGATAAACATGAGTCTTCTATGACAACACAAACTGACCGAATGAGGTGGTTATAAAATGCATTACGTAAGGAGCGAGAGCTAGTGGAAGCTCTCGAACAAGAGAAACAAAGAGAAAGACTCTTGCACCAACATGAGCAACATTTAAGAGAGCAAGCTGAGCGGCTAGCTCTTAACAATTTATAGACAAATGGTGGTGACCACCAAAGAACAAGATGCACTGACTCACCTAAGGAGAGGCGCACTAGACAAGATAGCCCACAATGAAATCCCCCACCAAATCATGAATGAAATCCAACTAATGGGGGAAGGGCAAACATAACAAACCAAGATCATAATCCTGAGTCCCCTCATAGGAGGGAGGAAAATGGAACAAATCAAATGGATAGAGAGTTACCTCCATTGCCAATGTGAATAGGCTTACAAGAGGAGGAAATCTATGCATCAAAGGTATTTCAAGAGCTTGCTGAAAAGATGAAAACCTTTGAGAAACAAGAGGCAGCTAGGAACTCACCAACATTGAGCAAAATACACAATCAACCATTGTGCCCATCAATCCCTAGCCCTCCATATCCTAAGCACTTTGAGATGCCTAGGTTAGAAAATTTTAAGGGTGAAGAGGATGCACAAGAGCATGTCACCAATTTTATCAATGCCTATTTTCATCTTGAAGACAATGATGCTCTCATGCTAAGAACATTCATAATGACATTTTTAGGTGTTGCCACTCAATGGTTCAACCAACTACCTAAGCATAGCATAACCAACTTTGAACAACTAGTAAACGCATTCTTAAAGCATTTCTCCTTTGGTGCTAAGAAGAAGGTGAACCTTTCAGACCTGGCCAACTTGAAACAGTATGATGATGAGCCAGTAATGGATTATGGGAATAGATGGAGAAAAGTCATGGCAAAATTATCATTCTCCATTCCCATAGAAGAGATCATTCACATGTTCACCAAAATTTGTTCTAAACATATCTCCCTCTTGCTACAACTTCAGCAGTATCCTTCATTTGAGGAAGCTTTGGCACAGGCCAAGCTCATCGAAGAAATAAAAGTAGATGAGGGAACCATTAAACTCTAAAACAAAAAGGAGTGGAACAAGAATGGTAAGAATGACAAGTATAAGCAGAAGCAGGGCAACCCTGCTCCAGTCAATCAAGTCGTATTGGCTACACCCAAGGATGGGGGTGCACAACAACCATAGAACTATCAAGCACATCCCCCACCGACCAACTACGACCAAAAGAACAATCAGGGAAGAAACCGAGAATGCAAGCCACCTCATTATTTCATGCCTCTGACAGAATCAATGCAATCAATATTTAATCAGTTGAGTGAGGCCAGGAGGATCAGATTTCTTGATATACCTCTTATAGATCCCAACCATCCTAAGCCAAAAGGATATAGGGAAGATCAATTTTACCCTTATCATAGGATACCAGGGCATGACATTGAGGCTTGCATCGGGTTTAAGCATCAAGTGCAAAACATGATTGAGGTGGGAGAACTCAAAGTTGACAACCCACTGGCTCCCGATAATAGAGACATGGGCATATATAGAAACCCATTGCCCAATCATGAGGCCCCTCGAGAGCAAGGGGCCCAAGTCAATCAGGTTTGAGCTGACATACCTACCCATGGATGCATTGGGATGGTTGAGATTGTTAACATAGCAACAAGGACTAGGTGGTATGGTCAACCGCAACCACCTGTAGCTCCCATGAACATCCCAGCTACTCCTAGGCAAAGGCAAGACAACCTTCTAGGTCCACCAACGAGACCTATGGTAACTATTCAGAGTAGATTGGAGAAAAACCTATAGATGACTCCAGCTAAGTTATCCATCTATGAGCTCATACAATAGTCCCCAAAGCATAGGGAGACTCTAATGGAGATTTTAAGAACAATTGAGCTCCAACCGCAAGATGCGAATGCATTCACTCACTTTGTGGGACAAGTACAAGAATGCCAGGAACCTGTAATCTGATTCTATGATCATGAGATTAAGATAGTTCTTGCTACCTTACCAGACCCTCCGCTAAACATTGTAGTGGAAATCAATGACTTACCTTTCAAGAGGGTTTTGGTCGATACAGGTTCATCGATAAACATCATCACAACAACTACAATAGAGCACCTCAAAATCCCCAAGTCAAATATCATTCCAGGAGCTTACACATTGAGAGCTTTTAATGATGCTTTATGCAATACTATGGGAATGATAGTCCTACCCATCAAGGTGGGGCACAAGACCATCCCCATGATGTGTCATGTCTTGGAAGGAGCTATGCAGTACAACATCCTCTTAGGGCACCCTTGGATAAGGGCCATGAAGTGTGTGCCTTCGATCTTGCACCAAGTGTGTCAAGTATGTGCATGAGAACAAAGTCTATGTGGTTCTGGCCGATGAAGAGCCTTTTAAATACGTCAATCAGGTGGACATTCTAGGAGAATTTATAATCCCTTCTACTCACCTGTACGTGGCACCTTCATCCCCAACCACACAAGTGGATAACGAAGACAAAGGGGTAAGAAAAGACCCATGCACATCAACACCTCCTGGTGCACTCAAGATAGTCAATGCTTCTAAAGTACCATCAATGTCAAAACCAAAAGATAATCAGAAGCTAAAGGCACCCTTAGTTAAGGAAGAAAGGCCCAAGGAAGTGCCAACTATAGCCATTGCTAAAATGCCAAGTCCTATGGAAGAGGAAGATCTTCAAGATCAAGATGAAGATAGTGATTATCACCCTACTTCACCAGTATCATCCGTAGGGTCATCCACATCGCATGCATCAATACACTTGGCAAGCATAGGCATAGGGGAGTACCTTGTGCAGAACATCACCTTTACACCTATCATTGAGTCTACACAAGACATAGGAAGGCCTAAGGACTTGAGGCCACCAGTAGGAATAGTGGTTCCACTTGGAATCCCTCCCAACCAAACCAATTTTATCTATGTCAACCTAGACTGCGCTCATAAGTCTTCAGATATAGAAGAGGATAGTGATAAATTATTCATGGTCAATGTTCATTACCTCTCTAACCCTGAGTTTTCTCTAAGCTACTTTGAGCATTGCCATTGGCATGGCTATGGCCTTGGCATATATGAGCAGGGGCGCAGGCGGCCATACGAGCCACTATATCATCTTCCCTCTGATATATTTGGCTTAGGCTATTATAGCGGAGGTCGAGATGACTCTCTTGTAGTAGCATTGGAAATATTAAGCATAGGGTTAGGAGAAGACATTGATTTCATTCCTTATCACCCCCTAAGAATAGGAAATTTGAGCAATAGACAAGTGGCCACGGTAAACATACCACCTCTAAAAACTTATCATCCAAACACCTCAATTGATTCCACCCCAATAGGGTACAACTCATGGGATGAGGAGAATGGATATGAAGCAAGTGATGATGAGGTGCAACTTGGCTTAGCCTATCAGGGGCCTCACTATTTACAAATATTCACATGGTCCATCCATGATGAGAGTGGATATACATCAGATGAAAGTGACTATGAATCAGAAGACTCAATAGAAAGAGCCTACTTAGGCCTAAGCCATCAACCCCTGACTTTGGGGCAAGAGACAAATGCAAATGGATTCTTCATAAGTGATGAAGAATATGAAGATGAAATAGAGATGGCCTACTTGGGGCCAAGACATGAGCCCCTTGTCTTAGGGCCGCATACCAATGCTAACGATTTTTGGATAAGTGATGATGACTTTGAGGATGAGACCGAGATGGCTTATCTTGGACCTCACCACTTGCGGCAAGTCAACGAGCTAGTAGAGAGAGGTGGCACTCCATGCCATAGACCCTCATCTCTAATTTTTGGGGAGACCTATTGACCTAGATGCCATTCATCGGATGGTCAATCCCCTCTCGCCTACATTCAGAGAGCAATTAGAGCCCAATGATCCTATTGTCCGCCCTGCTCATGGGCCAGATCCAAAAATTCCCATTCCTCCAGAACCTCATCATGAGTATGGAAGGGAAACCCCTGAGACAAGATTGCACCCATGTGGTCCTGGAGATTTCATCCCATCCATCAACATGATCTCCATTGATTTGACCACTCCACTTCATAATCCAGTAGATCCTACCAAATCATTGCATCTTGATATAGAGGCTATTGATTGGGATCATGCTAATTCACCCATAGAGCCGGAAGACCTCTTCCCCAATGAAGAGATGTTACAACCATTCCATTTTGCATCAGGTTGTGCGTATGACGTCTTCCATGTTGGTTTGGAACCTGAGTCACTAGGTCCTATAAATCCCATCGATGACATTCATTTGATACCCATGCCTCATCAACTAGAGGATGGGTCACATATGGCTATAGAAGTGACTTTCGAGGTGGACATCAGTGATGATCCTACCCAACCAAGGAAAGTCAAGTTCGGAGAAAGTCTATCTCCAGAGGAACAAGCCATCCTAATTCCTCTCCTCAAAGAGAGGCCAAATATTTTTGCTTGGACTTACAAAGACATGCTAGGGATAGATCCAAAGTTAGTCATTCACAACCTTTCATTGGATCCCATGAAGAAGCCAATCAAGAAAAAACTGAGGAAAATGCATCCAACCATCGCTTTGATGGTGAAGAACGAATTGCAAAAACTACTGGATGCAGTATTCATAGTTCCTATCGACTACCCTGAGTGGGTGTCAAACATGGTACCCATGGGGAAACCTGATGGAAGAGTCCGTATCTGCATGGATTTCAGAGATTTAAATAGGGCAACACCAAAGGATTCATTCCCATTGCCAAACATAGATGCTCTTGTAGATGCAACCGTAGGTCATGAAATGCTCTCCCTAATGGATGGTTTTTTTGGATACAATCAGATCCGGATTAAGCCCGAAGATCAACATAAAACTACTTTCATTACTCCATGGGGAACATTCTATTACAAAGTGATGCCATTCGGTCTCAAAAATGTTGGTGCCACATATCAATGGGCCATGACATACATATTCCATGACTATATGCATAAGATCTTGGAAGATTACATGGATGACTTACTAGCCAAGTCCCTATTGTGGCAAGAGCATGTCGAAGTCCTTAGACAAGTCTTTGATCACCTCATAGAACACAATGTCTGATTGAATCCTAAGAAGTGCGTATTTGGCATAACTTCTGGCAAGATTTTGGGATTCATCGTATCCAAGAGAGGCATTGAAGTAGATCCTGCAAAGGTAAAGGCTATACTAGAAATGGCCACCCCTACCAACATTAGGGAGTTGAGGAGCCTACAAGGCAAGATAGCATCCATCAAAAGATTCATCGTGCAATTATCAGACAAATGCAGACCTATGAATCGGTTGCTATGCAAGGAAGTCCCCTTTCATTGGGATGAAGAATGCCATCAAGCCTTTGCAGAGATCAAAACTTATCTAGCAACACCGCCAGTATTGGCTCCACCAAGGCCAGACATACCATTTTTACTATATATATCAGCTACTGATTTTGCATTGGGCACCATGTTAGCCCAAAAGAATGCACAAGACAAAGAGCAAGCCATATATTACATTAGTCGCACCTTGGTGAGTTATGAGCTAGGATATGCGTATGTCAAAAAGTTGTGTTTAGCAATGGTCTTTGCAACTCGAAAGTTGTGACACTACATGTTGAGCCATACGACCTACGTCATATCAAAACAAAATCCTTTGTAGTACATGATGAGCAAGACATATCACAATACATGTACCACAAAGTGGATCATGCTATTGATAGAATTTGATCTAGAGTTCATAAGCCAAAATTCCATCAAGGGACAAGTCATAGCAGATCAATTAGCAGAGGTGCCTCTTCAGGATAACAAGCCTCTCACCATAGAATTGCCTGATGATGTGGTCTTTGCATTATCAGATCCGCTAGAGCTCGAAGAACCTAAGAAAGAAAGAGACATGTCATTGTTCTTCGATGGTTCGAAGTGTGAACAAGGAGGTGGAGCAGGGATTGTCTTTATCACACCACAGGGTGCTCCATTACCCTTATCATTCAAACTAGACTTCCCATGCACAAACAACAATACAGAATATGAAGCATTGATCCTGGGACTCCAAACAACCATAGCAATGGGCATTAAAATATTGAATATCTTTGGTGACTCCTTGCTCATAGTAAACTAGGTCAAAGGACTATTCCAATGTAGGTGCCCACTCCTGAAGACTTACAAGGAACTTGTTGACACCTACCTAGCCCGGCTGGAATGGTACGACATCGAGGCAATCCCTCGTACATCGAATAGATTTGTAGACACCATGGCCTCTTTGGGATCCTTAATCCCTCAGAATCCATCTACTGATTTTACAACCATTCATGTGAAAGTGCTTTCGCACTCAACAATACGTCGTGAAGCTTTTGACAATCAAGAATCAGTCAACATGATCAACATCGAGCCAAATCAGGATTGGTCCTTCGTAGCCAGAGATTTCTTGCAAATGGCACCTTGGGGGTCTTTGATCTCCCAAGGACCTATGGAGTGTGGTGCAACCATACACCATAGAGTTGTTCCTCAATCCATGTTCACTACCTCAAAAATACAGGAAGAGCAAGTTATCTTTTCTATAGAAGTCGTGGCTTATCAAGATTGGCTTTCCCAACTACGGGACTTCCTGAAGCTTGGAATAGTACCTCAAGGTTTGTCGCATACTAAAAGGTGAACATTCAAATAGAGAGCAACAAGATACATCTTGCTAGGAGAAATCCTCTATAGACGAGGATATGATGGAGTATTACTCCATTGTCTTGAGCCCCAGGAAGCATCTTGGGCAATTTTGCAAGCTCACGATGGAACATGTGGAGGCCATTTTAGTGGCATGGCCATCATTAAGTGCATCTTGAGAATGGGTTACTATTGGCCCACAATGGAAAAGGACTATTGTGAGTATGTCAAGAAATGTAGTAAGTGCCAACATCATGCAAATCTAACGCACTTACCATCGCAAGCTTTGCAGCCCATCCAGGAAGCATGGCCATTCTCGCAATGGGGACTAGACTTGATTGGGAAGATCTCACCCCCATCCTCAAGCCGACACACATTCATCATAACGACCATATAATACTTCACTAAATGGGTAGAAGTGATCCCCTTAACATCAACAACTGGACCAAGGATTGCGGAGTTTATACTCCATAATATCATAAGTCATTTTGGGGTCCCTTCTAAGATAATATCGGATAATGGGCCATATTTCAAGAACAAAAATGTGCATGCTTTAATGAAAAAATACCATATTCAACATAATTTTTCAATGCCTTATTATCCACAAGCAAACGGGCAAGCAGAAGCCTCAAACAAAACAATAGTCTCCATTTTGAGGAAGACAGTGCAAGAAAATCACAAGGATTGGCACATGCAGTTGCCTCTTGCACTATGGGCATACAGGACTAGTATACGGATGCCCACTGGGGCAACACCATTTTCACTAGTATATGGCACTGAGGCCATCATGCCACTAGAGTTAGAAATTTTGACTCTACGCATAGCATTAAAGGACTTCATAGATGATGAAGTTGCGTGGCAAGGCCGCCTTGATCAGTTGATGCTTCTTGATGAACGTCGAGTCAATGCTTTAGAGCATCTTCACGTTTACCAAGATCACCTTGCGTGAGCTTACAATAGTAAAGTCCATTTAAGGGAATTCAAGGTTGGAGATCTAGTGCTCAAAGAAAACTAGCAGAATTCGAATCTGTCATCGCATCTACGAGATAAGTTCATGGTAAACTGGATAGGTCCATACATGATTTCACAGAGAGTTGGGCCTGGAGCATATCACCTTATATCATTAGATGGTGTTGAAGAGCCTGAACCTCTCAATATCATTCACTTAAAGGCATTTTACACATAAAACACAAAAACATTCAAATATTTCATAAAATTCAAAAACATTCAAATATTGTCATAAAACACAAACAAATCATAAAAACATAAAATTTCAAAAATACAATCAAAGGCTCCAAGGTAATTCAAACCCTTGGTCAAAATCAATCAAAGGCTCCAAGGGTAATTCATACCACTTGGTCAAAATCAATTCAAAGGCTCCAAGGGTAATTCAAACCGCTTGGTCAAATCCAATCAATTCAAAGGCTCCAAGGGTAATTCAAACCGCTTGGTCAAAATCAATTCAAAAGGCTCCAAGGGTAATTCAAACCGCTTGGTCAAACATCAATTCAAAAGGCTCCAAGGGTAATTCAAACCACTTGGTCAAACATCAATTCAAAAGGCTCCAAGGGTAATTCAAACCACTTGGTCAAATCCCATCAATTCAAAAGCTCCAAGGGTAATTCAAACCGCTTGGTCAAAATCAATACCAAAAGCCCCAAAGGCATAATAAGCCCTTTGGTCAAATTAATCAAAAATACAAAAACAACATAAAATAAAAAATACAAAAACAATTGCATCTCACATCTTGCATCCACATCATTGCATTGCATTTTCATATCCACTACAATTGCATATGTCATGAGAGCCTTAAAAGTGATACCACAGTTTGTCGCACAAATCATTCAAATCCATACCTCCATCAACACCATTGTGTAATTGTGTTTTTCAACACAACCATTATTTGTTGCTATACATAATATACTAAGGTTTTTTGGTTAATCAACCACACCTAGTGATCTTATCAACTTTTGAGGAAAACAACTTTGATTAGTAGAAGGTAAGGTCTAGCTATGATAATGCCTTGGATATTCAAGATCCCGTCACTAATTGAAACACTAAAATCCTAGCTGGTACAAGGAAAAGATGAAAGTTGCAAAGTGGTCTAGGTTACCTTAAGTGAAAAGGATTTTCCTTGCTTATCCCCCTGTGCAACCGGTTTAAAGGTGTTGAGAATTGGCAAAAGGACAAGCTTTACCCTATCCAAATCCCTTGCTTAAATCAAAATAAGCAAAATCCCAAAGCAAAGTACATATTCAAAAGGCCAAGCATACAGTCAAGATTTCAAAGCAATAATCCGATACACAAATCATATATTCAAAATTCAAAAAAAAATCAAAGCTCAAAAAAAATCAATCAAAAATAAAGAGTGATTTTCATCACTACATATGAGCAAAATAAACAGTGATTATCATCACTACAAAAATCCCCGCTCAAAGAAAAAATCAATCAAAATAAAAAGTGATTTTCATCACTACATATGAGCAAATATCCAAAGCCAAAAAAAGCCAAAAAGAAGGGAATAAAGCTTGAATCCCTGGAATTCTCAGCATTGTACAAAACTGGAAGGAGAAATCCTTATGCATGATGATATGTCTATTACAATTGCTTCATGCATTTGTGTAGACCAATGTTTGAATGTGGATGAGCTAGCTTAGGTAACCCAATATTGCCTAGTGGTATAGTCCAACTAAGTCCAACATAAGGATGAGATGAACACTTGAGGATCCCTGATCTTAGCAATGGGCTGAAAGAATCCCGCCTGACATCGGAGGAAATGCTTGAGTTCTACCTCAAAATATACAATCACATTGCACACACAGAGATCATGAAAAACTAGGTCCATGGTAAAAGCCTTACTTTTCAAAAGTCTAAGTGGTAAGTAGACAATTGTTGATAGGGTAACTAGAGTGTTTGAATCTCCGAAAAGCCCCAAAAATTCTTACATAGCAACAAATCATAACATCATTCACACCATCACATTCTTTATAAGATTCTATAAATTAGGGGTATCAACATAGTAGGACAGATACCGCATATATATTAGAAATAGTATATAGATGACCACTGACTACTTTATATATTTTAATTTATAGAAACTTATTAAGAAAATACATTACACACCATTACATCTCATATATGAATACTTAATCAATTCTTATGATAAGAGTGATTATTTAAATTCATGATTATTTTTTTACTTTCTGTGGTATCACCCATTAAGATTGTCAATGTCATATGCATTCCATATGTTTTAAGTGATTAGAGCATACAAGTTCATTTATACCATTCCACCACATAAGTTAGATGCATAAAATTAAAGCAAAGTTAAAACATGCATTTAGCAATAACATCACATCCACAAAAACAAGTCATTAATCATCCATAAAGCACATCATAAAACACATAGGCAATATCCATTTGCATACAATCATAAATTCATCATTCATCATCAAAATACATCGCATCATATCATCAAATCATATAAGCATCTACACATCCATCTAAGCATCTTCAATATCATCTATCATCTAACATATTCATCAAATCATCATAATACCATCATCGCATCATATCATAAAATAAAATAATAACAAAAACATGAGCAATAAACGATACACATAATAAGTCATAATGCAAAGCTATCATAAAAGTATGTGTGTCAAGTCCAATGGATATACAAAAATGCCCATGGGCTACAGTCATATAGGTCAGTCGACCTCAAAAATGGATCAAGGACCAAGTAGAGCATCAATCAAATACCGGGCCTGAGCCCCCTGCATCACCTCCTCTAGTGCCACCTCCCCTTGTGGCGGTGTCACGAGTCGAATGATGCGAGCCTATCGGTCTCTCTATCCGAGTTCGGGTCCTCTAGCTAGGATGGGTGGAAGACTACCCCGAGGTGGAGCGCCCACTGACCTATGAACCACCCACACCTGCTGGATCCTTAGGGACAATCCCATGCCTCTTGAGCTACATCTGAAGAAGGGTAACATGATCCACAAGTCCTCAGATCCATACCTCATGCTCATCCAACAAAGACTGGAGATGTCCCACATCTACTCCTAAACCTACCACTAGAGCCTCCTATGGTGTAGAAGGAGGAACAACAAACTGCATCCTGACATCGCCACCCCCAATAGTAGCCTATAGAGCCTGTATCTATGCTGAGAGCTGCTCAATGGTAGCATCTCACCACTGTACCTAGATCTTAGTGGCCTAAAGCTCAGCCTCGACCTCATGTAGTTGTGCTCTCAGAGGAGAGTCTCTCTCCTCGAGCTCTAACTCCTCCTCCTCCTCAGGAACATCAAGATCCTCCACTACCACCTGCTCTACTGGCTGGCCCCATACCTCGGTCCTGGCTTAGACTCTACATCCTATCGGATCTGTACCATCACCCCTACCATCATCCTCATGCCCTAGGCTACCAATGCCATGCCACATCCGATCACCCCACCACTGAGTGTAGGCCTCTGTAACTCCCCCAACCACTATAGGGTCAATAGTTGGGGCATCCTCCTCATCTAAAAGCTCGATAATCTATCATGGAGGTAGGTCCTTCTCTACTATGAGGTGCCTATACAAGAATGGTATCAAGGGCACATCCTACTACAATCCATACTGATGAAGAACTCGAGAGTAGAAGAAATACTCTCAGATGGTAATCTTATGGCCAATGAGCCATCGCTTGCATCATGTCCTAGTAGTAAAGCTAGATGGATCATCCCAAGTAGGACACTCATAGTAAGGCCACCACATGACATCTTCGACCAAAAGTCTAGTGAAAGCATCAGTGTAGTGGGATAGCTCCCCTACGAAAGTGTGGCTCTTATGCTCCTCATGCTCTCGAGCCCATCTAGTAGCATAGCACTATGTTCGAGCATCAATCATTGTAATCTCGATTGAGAGCCCCTTAGGGTGATCTACCATAATATGCTCCCATCCCCAAACCTATAGGAGCAAGCTACAGGTAATGCTGACACGTCCTCATCGATGGATGTGGTACAACTCATCATAGCACTGAGCCAATAGTGATCTACCCCATGCATAGATGATAGGCTCCTCGCTATCCAATAGATCCTGCACCATCGCCAGAAGGTTCCATGGGAACCTCAAACCCGAGCAATCTGGGATAAGAACATTGTTGATCACCATCAGCAATACGACATGCCTCATCGTAAAGATGCCCTCCCCATGCCAATGGTTGATGGACACTCCTCCGGACTTGGTGTCCTTGAGAGCATCCATAGAGTGCTCTCTAAACACCTGAGTGAAGACAACCACCTGATCATTAGTGGTCGAAGAGACAATGGCCACCCCATCAAATGGAATCCGAAAGATCCTATATACATCCTTCGGCGTAATGGTCATCTCATCGATCGGGAGGTGGAAGGTATTAGTCTATGGGTCCCAGCGATGGGCCAAAGCCATAAGGTAAGCCTGATCTACCATGATATAAGGTAGCCTGATGACATACTACAACCCATGGGCTTTGAACCATGCCTAGTCCATATCATCAAAGCTAGGAAGTAAGTCAAGCAGGAGCTTTGGGTCCCGAGCTCGAGTAGTAAGGATCTAAGCAAAGCAGAAGAAAGACAAAACATAACTACAGTGCATCTAAGGCATAATTCACAATAAACATGAAAATGGTGCAAAAGAGTATGGACTATTCTAAGTCTAAGAAAAAAGGATAAGATTGCACCTAATCAAGCAAATCAAAAAAAATAAAAAATGTCATAAAAATCAACAAAATGCAAGAAAACAAGGCTAAGGGTTTAGCCAATGTTGCCTACAATGACCGAAACCTAGCCGCTGGAGGCAACAGTGGCCAAGACCCAATGGTCAAATTTTTACCATTGGGATTCAAGCTTGGCCGCTCTGAGCGACAACGGCTCAGAGTCGGCCGCTCTGAGTGACAACGGCCAAGGGGCGGCACGGCAAACCCATGAACCCTTGGCCAAAAAATAAAAAAAAATTGCAAAAATAACAAAATAACTTAAATAAAACAACATAGGGAGGGAAAACAAAATGGAAAGCAAAATTTCCCACCCAAGCATCAAAACTAAGCTAAGTTCAAAATGCCCAAAATGGTGGCAGCAGGTGAATAACTGAAGAATTTCAAAAACCCTAGGCTAAAGCCACTAACAAAAAGCAAAATTGGGGACTAACCCACCATAGCAAAGGGGAAGCTAAGCCTAATTACGAAGTTTATTCATTGCCAACAGGTTTAGTGAGGTTCATTTTACCCATTACTTAGTGAGGTTCAGTTTTACATAGACAAAGGAAAAGAGAGCTAGGGTTTTGAAGAGAGAAATACCCGAGAAGCTCTAGCTCCTCCAATAGCTGATGTCTCACCCTATGCAGCCATGTCCTCAACACCAGCAAATTTCAAAGTCGCAACCATCACCGTCACACCAGAGCTCCCAAAGTGAATCTTCAAACAGTGAAAGTGAAAGGTCAAACCCTAGAAATGCAAATTTTTATATTTCCTTAATTATGCCTTGGTCGCTACTGACGTCAATAGCCCAAACTTCTTGGCCGCTCAAGGTGACAGTGACCATAGGCAGGAACTCATAAGCCACTGGACCTGACAACGGCCAGATCCATAGATCAAAATAAGGGATTTTCTCCTTGAGGGATCCCACAAAAATAACAAATAAACACACTTTGGTGGTTTTAGATCATCAAAATGTTCAAAATAACAAAAAAATCACATAAAAGCACAATCTCAGGTAGGCCTCGTATCCAGTTACCTACTCTATCCACTCGATGATTGTAGTGATTTGCACTCCATGTATTTTGGTGAGATGAGTAGATAACCATAAGGCCACTTGGGGCAAAAACAACTCATTTTGGAATTACGATGTGCCACCCTTCAATCCCGAAGAAGACCAAGATGGTCGGACTGCTCCATGGGTGTGAAAGGATCATTCTAATTCCCCTATGACATCAAAAATATTAAGTCAAAGTGATACAATCTAAACATAAATAGAATCACTCATCCTAACTCCCTAAGAAGGCTATTGATAGTTGGACCGCTCCTCGGGATAAGGATGGATGATTATCATAAACAATTGGAATCACACTTGGATGTGGGATTGCCCATTAAAAGCAACAAATGCTAGAAAGGAACCAGATTAGTCATATTGGTCAAGCGACTTGTCGCTTCATTCATTGTCATTTCTTCACCAATTCATTGTGTGAGGAAGTAGTTCAAAACTTCAACATAATCATAATCAAAATCAACAAAATATCACTCGATCATAGCAAAATCATGTTCATCCTATGAATCATTGCATACAACAATCACAAATTTCCCTTGTTTTCTGGGAACGTAAGTAGACATGACATCTTCAATTGTAGCTCTCCTACCGATCGAAATTGTTGTAGCAGCTGAAGCTACCCGATTGAGTTTGAGGAATGAGTGCAATTTAACATGCAAAAGCCATTGAGCTAAGTCCTCCGAACGTTGAGGCAATGATTCAAGGGATGTGCGCCATCTTGCATGATTGGGCCATCCGGCGTTGATCAGACCATTGATCACCATACACCCTACAAACAGATCAGTCTACGTTTTTGCTCAGCGTTGTGTTTTCCACATAGTGCATCGCAAAAAGGGGCATCTGTAGACACCTAAATCATGTCATGCTTAGGGGAGCTGCTCACATAGACACATTCATAAGATCATAAGACATAATATTGGACTTTCCAAGCATCAACAGTGGTTCTCACCACTCATTTGGGGCCTTTTCAAGCCATCCAAGCCTAGCCGCTCAAGCCAAGAGTGGCCAGATCTTAGCCACTCAAGCCTAGAGCAAGTCAAACCTTAGCCACTGTAGATAAAAGTGGCCAGATATTAGCCTGTTGGTCACGAATTTGCCATAGGAAAGGATTTTCTAAAACTATGCACCCTAGACCCGACCAACATTGAAAGGCTGGGAGAAAGAAATGCCTCCCAGACCAATCTCTAGAGAGGGCTGGTTCCCTTACTAAATCTAAGTTTGATAAAGACTAAAGTTGCAGGAAAGGAATTACAAATGTGCAAAAAGAAATGGGAAATATAGCCATAGGCCGAATTTATCAGATCGGGAAAGAATAACAGCAGATAACTTCAAGTACAAAAACAACATATAACAAAAGATATTAACGTGATTAACTTACAACCTTGCACAGAAAACCCCTCCAAGATCACATTCCAGAACTCACTTCCTCACTAGCAATATTTAAACTCAAATGCAGAACTCAAATTAAGCAGCAACTAAGAAATATGAGCGGATATTAGGAATGCATATAACAGAAGGAAAAATCACACAGACAGTCGCTTGCAAAACCAGAGGCCAAGTATCTTTTATTCATGCAATGAACTTCAAAGCTTTCAGCAAAAGTCTCTCTCTCGATCCCTCTTTCTGAGATCTACATTGATTTATATAGAAGTCTTGCTTCTTTACATCATTAAAAATTTGCGACGGACTTCCTCGAGATCTACAAAATGTGCAACAAAAACAAGGAAATGATCCCCTTAAACCAGCCTCGGAGAAACCAAAAATTAAATGCAACAAGGAATCGATCGTCTTCATTAAATGGTTGTTCTTGAAACACGCTTGAACCGTTAGAAAAATCACGAACAACAGCTTTGGATAATGAAATATTTAATTCTGGTGGCTTAGACACGTTCTTCTACCTTGACCGCATCGAAAAGCAGCAAAACATTTAATTCTGGAGTGCTTTTAATCATTGGAAATCGCAAAACCCCATCGGACCGTTTGAACTACTTTTTGGCATGAAACTGTAACAGGTCACAAAAATGCGACATGTCACGAAATCGCGACGTATCTCTACTCCATACACTTCTGTCGCTTTCGGACCGCGAAAACCAACCATGTCTCAAAATCGCTACAGGTTCGGCTCCTTTGTCTTCTCCGCCACCTTAGCTCACGAAAACGCGACGCGTCGCAAAATCACGACGTTCCATACTATTCTACTCTTTCTCCGCTCTATTTTCGCAAAAATGCGACAAGGCATGATTTCGCTACATTCTTCATCTTTTGTTCTCTTCGCTGCTTCGAATCACGAAAACATGACACTGCACGATTTCGCTACACATTTTCTGTCTTCGGCTTTATCTTCCTAATACGTCGCGAAATCGCGACATTCTCCTTTGTTGGAACTTCCTTCCTCAACATGTAGCAAAATCACGACATGTTCTTTCACCTGCCTTCTTCATTTCTCCAAGTCACGAAAATGACACCATGTCACGAAATCGTGACGATTTCTCTACTGCTGCTCAATGCTCTCTTCCGTGTCGCGAAAATCCAACATGTCACGATTTCGCGACAATTTTTATCTGCTTTGTACGGTCCAGCCCTCAACCCGCGAAAACGTGACATTCTGGCCTATTTTGCCTTTCCTCCACAATATGTCATGAAATCGCGACGTTTCCTTGCTTCCTCAGCTGTTGCCGCTTCCTGTCGCGATATCGCTACGATTCTCCGCACTTGGTCCTTCCGCCCCAATATGTCACGATTTCGCGACGTTTCACTGTTGCTAGACTGCACCTCCACAAATGTCGCGAAATCGTGACGCCAACTTCTTTCTTGCCCTCATCTTCAAAAAATGTCACGATTTCATGACGTTTTTCATGCCTTATGACTTTTCTTTCAACTGTGCCATGACCACGCAACACGTCGTGATTTTGCGACGTCTTTCATCTTTTGTGCCTTGTTCAATATTATGTCGCGATATCGCTACAAAGTTTATCGTCATCGCCCTTTGCTTAGTTATGTCACGATTTCATGACAATTTCTCTGCGCTACCCCCGTTGACCATTTTGACCATGAAACTCGAACACGTCACGATTTCGCTACGTCTTTGCTGCTTTGTTGTCGTTGACTGCGTTGACCGCGATTTTGGAACACATCACGAAATCACAACAACTTCTGACTTTTGCTTCTCTCTCCTCAAAAGACCCGCGATAACACGACATGTCGCGATATCATGGCGGTTTTGAAACTATGCTCTCCATGCTGCTTTTTGTCGCGATATCGCGACAGTCTTCGGACTTAACTTTTTTTAGCATCAAAACCTGTAAAGGAGTGAGAACTTCAACATCTTATGCGTGAATTATCAACAATCAAAAAAATGTGGCAAAAATACCAACATAGCCATTGTAGATGATAGTGGCTAAGCCATAAGAAGTAGTTTACCGACAAACAGGCCTAATCATAGGCAAAAGTGGTAGTCTGCATGTAATAAAGGTGAGCGGGAGTGACTTTACATTCCTTTTCATGACCAGTTCACATAGGAGATTTGAGTTTGTATTTTAGACTTAAGTTAACTAACCTCCAAGCATAAACAAAGGACAAAAGCTTCTCATGCTAATAACCAGTTCGCATAGAAGACTCAAGTTGGCAGTTAGATTTCAGTTAACTGGCCTTCAAATATAGACAATGGACAAAAGCTTCTCATGCTAACTTGCACTACGCATGAAAAATTCATTTCTAGGGCTTGGACATAGACCTAGGGTTTCACACTATAAAAGGTGCAAGCCTAAGAGCATCAAAGGAATCCATATTTTTCATATTAGAAATAGAGAGACCTCTTTTTGAGGAGAGCTTTCGAGACTTGGAGAGTTCTC
This sequence comes from Wollemia nobilis, assembly GCA_028583015.1. NCBI lineage: Eukaryota > Viridiplantae > Streptophyta > Pinopsida > Araucariales > Araucariaceae > Wollemia > Wollemia nobilis. The sequence goes on from JAQPPZ010002169.1 coordinate 10,386,829, forward strand.
TTTGAGATCACGTGTACGGCAAAGCTCTGACGGATTGAAGAGCATAACACCTACTATTTCAACATCAGATACATGCTTTGACCCATAGCTTTGGGGAAAAGAGGGCAAGGTTTACTTTAGCGACCGTTGTCTTGGATAGTGGCCCGCGGGCTTAGCTTAGGTTTTAGACATAACATATTTTATTCTGCTTATTTATGTTTTCATATCATTAGCATAGATTTACATGATTTCATGACATAGTTTCATCATATTTCCATTACATTATTTTATTACTAACAACATCATCTGAGGAGGCAATCTCGGATGCCTAAACGTGTGTTGTTGTTTCATTGATTGCAAGGCCATAGGTACATCAGATGAAGTTTGCAACATACGAGAGCAAAAGGGATCCCTCTAGGAAACAAACCTGGAGAAGGAGGCATCTGTAAGCCCTCATACATTTCCGTGTGTGGAACCGGGAAGCTTTTATAAGTGCACCACCTCTTCGCAAAAGGAGCACTATTTACCTATTTGTAATTTATAGTATTGAAATGTGTATCCCTTAGAGGGACCGACATGTAACTGAGCTTCAATATCAATAAAGAGATCCATCTTTGTTATTTTGCGTTACATATTTTTTCTTCTTGTCTTCCATTTCATCTTGGGTTTTCAAATAACATTGCAAGTGGGGTTAAAAATGGGGTTGGTGCATGCGTTCTCGGGGTCGCTACATGTTGAAGGAGTGTATCTTGATGCGGCCATACACCATCCTTGTCAGTTTTGGCTATGGCCTCCTTTATTTTCTTTCTCGTTCTCTTTTCCCTCTTTTCTCCTTTATGGCGTAGTTATCTGGAACTAAAGGAGTCGACCTTCTTCGAAGATCAACCACCTCTACCTCTCCTGAACTAGACAGTCATTCAATGTTGGTTGAAAACCTCTAGGTGTGCCTCCCACTTGTCCAGTGTCAATTTTCGTACCAACAGGTATTTTATAGGGATGTCTTGTGGCATGGAAATTTATTTACTGCTACATACAAGGTGATGGAATGATGAGAAGCAAGAAGAATTTAATTTTGCAAAGAATTTTAGAATTTTAAGATATTTTTTTTAGGCTTGAAGAACTTTCATATATATTTGTATTTGCATAAGAAGAAATTATCATTTTCTATGTAGATGGATTGAACAAACCCTGTAAGTGTATCTTTTTTATCTTTTACATTTTTTAATAAACTTACCTGTGGACTTGTTATTATGTTCTCATTTATGGTATAATTGTAAATTACATTACTGTTTGGCCTAGCTTCTAGTCCCTCCAACATGGATCATCTCCTTTATATTTTTTCCAATTGCAGGCATGTATTGTTTTGCTATCTATTGGTCAATATACTTTGAGGTAACATGAACAGCAGTTGCTTACTACTTATTTAGGACTTCTTGCAAACCATATGTCAGAATTTGGTACTACTATTAAGGCTCATGGGAATAAAAGTCTTGAGAAACTAATGTTCATTAGGTTGCTTCTATCATAGAACATGATAGTATGTTGCATGTATTGTTTTCTAAATTTTTGAAGAACTAATGTTTATGTTCCATTTACAAAGAGACCCTTTTGAGTAAGATACTACCTACTTATGATGTTCGAAAGAGTCTGTACATTGCTAGGGCTTTGTCTTTTACATTGAAGCAATTTATGATAATGCTAATTGGTGCAGAGGAATCAAACAATGATCCAAGGTACATCATAAAAATATCCTGAGTTATTGAGCATTGCCTGAAATTGTCATGATTTTGTTAATTTCTTATCTTTGGATATTAGCCAATTGTGTAAGAATTATGTCAGCTATTCTATTAATTGAAAAAGAGAATAAACTATTAAATTCTTCTATTAAAATCTTTATTCAACTTTGCAACAGACAATCATTTTGTTTATCAGCACAAGCCATTAAAATACAAGATCATCACAACACTGGCATCAATTTCAATTGCTTAGCAACTTTTGGACACAACAATCTTTTTCACTCTTTTTCTAAGTCCCATTTTGATGTAGTCAAACTAGACTGCAAATTCCTTGCATCATGTAAAAAAAAATTTGTTCAATGTAGGTTCTTGTTCCACATGACTAGTTCACATTTCCTTCATAATAGTCTTTCTGTTTTTAGGTTTTACAAGTCTATGTCCATAAGAAGGTCTTGCAAACTTGTGGTTACAATCTTGAAATTGTTGAGGTAGCACTCATTAAATATGTAATGGACTTTCACCTCAAATTCTATTTTGTACTTCATGTATGAGTTTACAAATATGAAAAGAATAAGAGGTTGAAGAAGGAGCATTCAACAATCTAGTTTTAAAAAACCTCAAAATTCCTCTTCAACTGAGGAATATCTCAAGTCAACACTTGGAGGATGCTCCACACAATGCCCTATACACCAAACAAGTGAAAGGGTATTACACAAATTCATGACAGCCTCATTAGGTACAAATTGAATATAACAACTAACTAGCGTGAAGGCAATAAAGGGTTCGAATAAGAAAAAAAATATGAAAGAGAAAATATGGCAATTGATGTCAAGCACTTTTCTTTATTTCATATGTCCCCATAAATATTTAACTTTTTGTCCTTCATATGAGGTGATGGACATGTTTTTCCTTGTACAAGGAGTGGGAAACTTAATGTAGGTGAAAGGTCCCACTTTTGGTGAACAATCATTGTTTATTATAGTTATGTTTACATCTTTAATAGATTGTTTTTGGTAATAATAATGTAGAACATTACCTAGAATTTTCATGATTTTATTAATTTCTTTTCTTTGGCTATTATCCAATTATGTGGGAATTATGTCAGCTATTATTTTAATTGAAAAAGAGAATTAACTATTAAATTCTTCTACAATATAAATTTTCTACACGTAAAATATTGAAGTTTGAAGTTTGAATACAACCAGGTGGAGGTGGCAGGAATAGAACCTATGACTCTTTGTTCAAATTTGCAACAGAAAATCATTTTTTTACCAGCACAAGCCATAAATACAAAATCATCACAACACTGGCATCAATTTCAATTCTTAGCAACTTTTGGATACAGTAATCTTCTCCACTCTTTTTCTAAATCCCATTTTGATGTAGTCAAACTGGACTACAAAGTCCTTGCATCATGTAAAATTGTGTTTGTTCAATGTAGGTTCTTATTCCACATGACTAGTTCACATTCCCTTCATAATGGTCTTTATATTTTTAAGTTTTACAAGTATATGTCCATAAGCAGATCCTGCAAACTTATGGTTACAATCTTGAAATTGTTGAGGTAGCACTCATTAGATGTGTAATGGACTTTCACCTCACACTCCAGTTTGTACTTCATGTATGAGTTTACAAAGCTGAAAAGGATAAGTGGTTGAAGAAGGAGCATTTATCAATAGGGAGGAAGTAAGGGTACAACATGAGATACAGTGTCATTTGAGGACGAGAATGCTCCTTACAGGCAAGCTATTCATACTTTTCATTCCCACAATGGCCTTTCCCAACATTTTCTTTATATACATATATATGAACTTTATGAATATTTTATTGAACAATATTTTTTTTTTAGTTCCTTAATTATAGAAGTTAATGCCCATGGAGGCAAGCTACTTTGTCTTTGCACTATTACTGTTAGTTAAGAAAACAACCATCTCTTTATACATCCATAGGATCTTTGAATCATAGAAATGTCAATTTTTTTACCATATATACCTGACTGTATTAGTTGGACAACCAGTTGAACATGGGGGGATGCTTGTCACATTTTGAACCTAGGTGATTGTTATGGTAAGTGTATCACCTTCCTACAACACCACATCATGATGGACATCAATTCAATAATCCTATTGCAGAGTTGTTCTATGAAAATTTCTTGAAGTTGGGGCAACATGAACACTAAGTTGTTTTGTACTACTAGGAAACGATATATATACTTAAAATATTAGGACAAGTGATTGAGGTGATTAACATGGAAATGAATGGTAAGTGGTTTTGATGATATGTGGGTAACAAGCTACTAACTCATAGGGGTGTTCTTTAGGGCATAGGATCTGTAAAGTTTGAATTTTCTCAATTATATTTTTTTAAGATAAAAGGAGTGACATATAATTTAAAAAGCTACGTTCATCACTATAATTATAATTTAATCTTAGTCCATCTTAGTTGATTGATTGTGATAATAAAATACCATTGGATAAGGAATACAAGGTGTTGGAAGTACATGCAAGATCTCATTGATAATCATATTACAGTGTCTACTTGGCAGCTTCTGAGCTTTGATCAGAAGGATGAGTTCATATCAATACATTGATGTTGTAGGCACCATGGATGGTGTTTTGCAAGGGAATACCACAAAGAGAATTGTTTTCTATTGCTAAGTATAAGTGTATTGATTCTCAAATAACTAGCAGTATGTGCGAGATCTTATTTATTATCAAGTAACTTTGTAAAGTTTGAATTTTCTCAATATACATTTTTTTTAAAGATACAAGGAGAGACAAATAGTTTAAAAGCTACGTTCATCGCTATCATTATGATTTACTCTCAGTCCATATTAGTTTATTGATTATGATAATAAAATACCATTGGATAAGTAATACAAGGTGTTGATAGTACATGCAAGATCTCATTGATAATCATGTTACAATGTTTGCTTGGAAGCTTCTGAGCTTTGATCAGGAGGATAAGTTCATATCAATACATTGATATCGTAGGCACTGTGGGTGGTGTTTTGCAAGTTGAGACCACAAAGAGAATTGTTTTTTATTCTTGAGTATAATTTTATTGATTCTCAAAGAATTAGCAGTATGTGTGAGATCTTATTTATTATCAAGTAGCTTTGTAAAGTTTGCAAACTCTTGGGCCTTGATCATGGAGTTAAAACATGCACTGATAGAATTGTTTTTCCTGAGTGAGTGTCAAATAAAGAGGCATAGGATCTTTATAATCTATGGAATAAATTATCTTATGGCATAGTCCCTCCAACGTATATCATCTCCTTTAAAAAAAAATTAGGTTGGGACCATAAGAGGGTGGTTATAAACCGCCCTCTTAGAGCTATAAACCACCCTCTTAGTCCCTAAGAGGGTGGGTACGAACCACCATCTTAGGCCTAAGAGGCTTAATCCTAAGAGGGTGGTTAATAACCACCCTCTTAGTCCTAATATGGTGGTTCAAAACATTCTCATAGTCCTAAGAGGCAATTTTTAACCACCCCCTTAGACCCTAAGAGGGTTGTTTTTGAGGTAGTTTTTAGCCACCATCGTATGTCACAGACTTTTTATGATGTCCTCATAGATGATGGCTAAAAAATCCCCTTTAAGAATTGTTAAGGACCTTTTTTGGTGTAGTTATATTGCATTAATTTCTCAAAACGTGTTACATATGATCCCCTTCAAGGATTTTACCCATGATACAATTTTTACAATAGATTTCCTTCGATGCAATCCAAGTGGTTTTTGTGCCCACAACAATGTCTTTAGTAGTGGGTTTCTTTAATACTGCAATACGAGGGTTAGATCCAAATTATTTCGCTACCTTGAATATTGTCACCTGCATGCAATGAAACAACAAATGAGACCAATAACATCTGCAAGGTCCACCAGGGTTGGGCCTATATCAATCAAGAGATAAAGTGAAATAGAGTAAATGCATGCATGAAATAATGAATGTCTAGACTAATACAATAAAGTAAAATACTCAAAATGAATAATATACAATTAGAACTAATATGCAAGTATAAAACTACAGGAAAATATAGGAAAATATTAAAAAATTATCACTTGATCAAGGTTGTCTTGTGCGAGATGATCTTGCTTGTGGGACCGTCTCAACATAGACGATCTCTGTCGTGGACTTGCAACTTTTTGAAACCAGGCCAAGGTGATATTGGGATGATCCTAGGGTGGGTTTTGTTGATGAATTAGTGGTGATGGATAAACAAGTGTGTATATTCAAGCATCCTAAAATTGGGGTGCTGATCAAGCGAAGTTTGTGCATGTGATGTTGAAACTCACATGGCAAAGTAGTGGCATTAATTCGGGTAGCAAAGGTACATGGTTGGATTTATGTAGTAATTCGTTGCTCGAGTAGATAAAATTTAGATGTTTAAACTAGGAGGGGACCCCTCCTTTTATAAACTTCTTGGCTAAGTACCAAAGAGGCAAGTGGCAATCAGGGGTAGCCTTGATTTCCAATTCACAGGTGGTAGGGATAATTGCATGTCACTAGGGGTGACTACAAATTGTCAAGGATGGTAGGAAATCTACCACCGTGCTGATAGGCAGTACCACTACCTGATTATTTTTTTATAGCTACATGCACACAATCATCTCACAAAGATATAGGCCCGAATTTGAGACTATCTCAGTTGATACGGCCTTGCATACCATGAGGGAAAAGTGCACTTTTGCTGAGGAAAGGCACCAAATAGCCCTAAGGCTGTCCTAGGTGGATCAAACAGGTTAGAAGGAGACATTTTGGGCATTCTTCTTATGATCAATCATTTTAGGTATCTACAGATGCCTCATTTTGGGATGCTTTGTGCCTAAGCACAATGCAAAGCAAAAATAGATGATCGTAAAATGGTTGAATTGATGATAAATGATGTTAAATTAAAAAAGTCAACATGAGATGCCCCAATCATAAAAAGGGTGCATGTCTTTGAATCATTGCTTCCAACACATTGATGAATTTGATTTGATTCTTGGTAATATTTTTATCCATGGGTAGACAAGCTTGAGTCTACTCTTCAGGATTTTAGGCACACCAAGTGTTTGTTTGATGTAAATTTTTCTTGTTATTTTACCCCAGCAAAAGGGCTCATGATAGTCTTTGGCAATTTTAATTTTTTTATTTGTGGAAAACATCCCAAAAGGGATGCCACTTTCGGGTAAGACCCAAGGAGGCAGGGGTATCCATTCCACAAAAAATGCCCAGGACTCGGACCTGGCCTACCACCTTTGACATACTCAAGGAGCAAACAAACACACAAAACCAATTTAAAAATAAGTAAATAAATAAGTAAATAACAACAAAAATAATAAAATAAAATAAAAAACATGCTCCTTGAGTGTGTCAAAAACAAAAGCACAACCAAACACACACACAATAAGATAAAAGAAACCACAACACGAACCACATAGAAAAACACAAGAACCACATAACAAAACACAAACAAGACAAAAACAACAGAACACTACAAAGACATAACCCAAAAAAAACATGAAAAATAAACACAACCAAAACCTAAAATATTAAAAAAATAAAAATAAAAAACAACCAACAACAGACAATAAACAAAAACAAAAAACATAGAAAACACTCACACAAAAAAACACGAATTAACACAAACAAAGAGAAACACAAGAACAAGAACGACAAAAACACAAGAACAATAACAAAAAACATAAAAAAACACAAAACAACAAAAACACAAGAACAACAAAAAACAACACAAAGAACACAAAAACAAAACAAAACAAAAGAACACACACACCTTAAAAAACTAAAAAAAAAACAAAAAAGAAAAAAGAAAAAAATTGAACATAACAATGACCTATCTAGACCAGAAGACTATTAAGGCAAGAAACAACAAAGGAAACAAAAGAAAGAAAAGAGTGAGCTAGGGAACTAAAAAAACCTGAATGAACCAAAGAGAAGCAAAAAAAACAAGAAGAAACTAGGTACCTTCAGAACTGGAGCCATCCAAAGAAATGATAGAAAGAAGAGCTTCCCTAATTTGTGAAGCCCACCATCTAGGAGGGTGGCCATAACAAGTAAGATCACCTTTGTCCAAAGCCCAATTAGCTAAAGCATCAACACTCTTGTTTTGATCTTTGACCACATGATTGTAATCAACTTTCAAAAATCCCATCTGGATTAATTGAATCTTCTCAATAATTCTTTTTATTCTCCAATCAACCTTATGATTCTTGGAAGGAGTCTTCAAAATATTAATCATAAGTTGAGAGTCGGACTCAACTAACACCTTTTCCCATCCAACCTTAGTAGCCTCCTGAAGGCCTCTGAGGATACCATACCCCTCAACAAGGTTATTGGAAAGAATACCCAAATTCTCAGCAAAAGTAAAAACCAGGGAGCCATCTGAAAGTCTACCAATTCCTCCCACACTGGCTTTTCCAGGGTTCCCTCTAGAGGCTCCATCAGTATTGACTTTTCCAAAATCCTTAGGAGGAGGTTGCCAATTTCTTGTCCTATCCATCTTACTAATACTCACATTCCCTTTAAGTTGGTTGCCCTTAGAATATTTAATCTTCAATATTTGCATCACTTGATCCCATCTTTGGTGGGAGTTTTGGGGGTGATTAAGGAGTTGATGGACTGATTCAACTAAGTTGGCTATGGTCTTTTGCCAAATATAGTGAATATCCTTCCTATCTTGATTAAAAATTTGGTTGTTCCTTTCAATCCAAATATTCCAAAGAAGAATGGTAGAACCCATCCAAACTAACCGCCTAATAAAATGATCAACACCCTCTTGATTAGGCCAATCCCTCCAAAGTTGTTCAAAAGTAAAAAAATTGGACCATTGTAAGCCAAGTAAAGTGGCCATTCTCCTCCATAGCTCAGAGGCTAAAGTACACTCAATAAAAATATGGTTGAGAGTTTCTACATTCTCTTCACACATCTCACATCTAAAAGGGCCATGAAAACCACGCTTCATAAGTTGCTCACCAGGAAGCACCCTACGATGCAATAAAAGCCAATTAAAGAATCTCACATTAGGCCCAGAGATTTTGCGCCCAAATGGGAAAAAATGTTAGAAAAAAAGGTGGGGATTATTATGGCATAAGGTCAAATAACCTTGAGCAACTGAATACTCACCCTTAGTAGTGTTGTTCCATCCAAAACAATCTTTTTCATGGGACCAAGAGAGAGATCTCATATGAAGGATGCCTTGGATATCTTGTCTTTGCCTTTCTGGGATTTGAATAGGCCAGTCCTCAATAGGGATCCAATATCTACCAACCTTTGAATTACCAGTATGGTACCGATAGTAATTAGCCACCTTTATCCAGTTAGCTCGGTGAAGCTCCTCCATCCAAGGCCTCCAATCGGGAAACTGAGTTATCAAAGGCTTGTGACCATCCCAAGAATCTGTCCAAAAATTTACCTGTTGACCATTATGAATGATCCAAAATAATTTTTTCTTTATCAAATCCTCACCAGTCTTAAGAACTGCTAAAATGGGAGAACCTTTGGTAGGAAGTTGATAGCGAACAAGGTCTTCAGGACTTTTGTTCTCAACATATTTAGCACGGAGATTATTGGCCCAAAGAGCATTGGGGTTATGCAACATCCTCCAATATAATTTAGCAGCTAAAGCTTTGTTGTTATTAATAGAAGACCGGAATCCTAACCCCCTTTAATTCTTAGGAAGACATAAAGTGTCCCATTTCACCAAGGCCCATTTTCTTTTCTCCTTAGTACCACTCCAAAGGAAACGATGACTGATTTGATCCAGTTCTCGAAGAACAGCCTTTGGAATATTCAACATGGAAGATACATAAATAGGAATAGCTTGAAGGACTGATTTTACCAAGGTGATTCTACCCCATAAGAAAGCCACCTGTTGGTCCACTTTCCAATTTTCTTCTTGACTTTGTCCAACAACCAATTCCAATATTTATTTTTCTGCCTTTGAATATTTATGGGAATACCTAAATAAGTGATTGGAAGGGAGGTCTTCTTATATCTTAATTTATCCAAGACCATGGATTCCTGTCTAGCAGAGCAAGTGAAAGAAAATAACTTTAGATTTGTCTTCATTGATCAACTCGCCCAAGTAGCCTTAGAAAAATAGCTAATGATTTGCTTAATATTAGAAGCTTCCTTAACTCGTAGCTTTACCTAAAAGAGTAGAGTCATCCACAAATTGAAGATGAGAGATAGGTCTAGCTCCATGAGCAATGGTAACTCCCTCAAGGGTTTTGTTTTCCCTCTTTTTGGTTATAGTCCTACCCAAGCATTCAACAAGAATGATGAATAAATAAGGGGATAGCGGGTCACCTTGCCTAATACCTCTGGAAGCTGGGAATGACCGAGAAGGCCTGCCATTGATAAGAACTAAGTAGGAAACTGAAGAGATACATCCCATAATCCAATCCATCCAATCCTTAGAGAAACCAAATTGCCTCAAAACTTTGATAAGGAAGTGCCAATCCACTCTGTCATAAGCTTTGGATAAGTCTAACCGAATGAACATGGAAGGAGATTTTTGCATATCCATGGAATGGATGGCTTCCTGAGCAAGAACTATCTCATCTACTATTTGACGCCCTTCCACATAACCCCCTTGCTCTGGGGAAATAATCTTATGCAAAAGAGGCTTCAACCTTTCTGCCATGATTTTAGTAATGATTTTGAGAAGAACATTACATAAAGCAATAGGTCTAAAAGCTGAGATATGATCAACCTCTTGAGATTTTGGAACAAGAGTAATATAAGTTTTATTGATAACCTTCAAAATTTCTTTGGCTTTCCTGGCTTCTTCCACCACCTCTAATAAATCAACATGAAGGATATCCCAGAACTCTTGGTAGAACTCAATGGGAAAACCATCAGGACCTAGGGTTTTCCCTTTTTGCATTTTAAAAACTACCTGTTGAAGCTCATTGATAGTAACAGGAGCAGTCAAAATAGAGTTCTCCTCAGAAGTGATAAGAGAAGGGATTGCTTGAAGAACATTTTGTTGAGAAGCTGAGTCAAGAGGAGTAGCAACAAAAATATTGGAAAAGTAATCAACAACAATAGAGTTCATGCCATCCCAAGTATAAACAACATCTCCAGAATCTGATTTTAGGGAAGAAATAAAGTTGTGAGATCTTCGAGCTAGAAGAGATTTGTGGAAGAAATTTGTGTTTCGATCTCCTTCTTTGAGCCATTGAATTCTAGATTTTTGCTTCCATAAGATTTCTTCTCTTTTTTCCCATTCCTCTAACCGAGTTGTGAGTTTAATTTCATCTGCACTTCTCTTCTCTGTGAGGCCATCTAAATGGATTTTCTTATTCAAATTTTCAAGATGAGCAATAACTTCATGTTTTTTTTATGAACATCCCCAAACTCTTTCCAGTTCCAAGTCTTGATTTTGGATTTAATGTATTGCAGTATTTTGGCAAAATAGAACATCTTAGTCCCATGCCTAGGTTTACCTTCCTTCCACCATTGTTGCACACGAGGTCTAAAGGAAATGTCTCTAAGCCACATTAATTGAAAATGAAAAGGAGAGAAACTCACATTGGTTTTCCACATTTCCACCATGATCGGCCAATGATCCGAACCAACATTATTAAGAGTCTTCACTTTAGGAATGTGACCATGGATTAAGAAATTTTTAGAGAGCAAAAACCTATCCAATCTCTCCATTATACAAGCTAAGCCTTGCCTTCTGTTAGACCAAGTCATAAGGCCATTATCTAGTTGGATGTCCACAAGATGGAGGTTTGCAATATATTCGCTCATGAGGTCAGTGCTTTTGTCCAAATTTCTATTTCCCCCTTTTCTCATCCAGAGAGAGGATGGTATTGAAATCTCCTCCGATCAAGATCCAAGCTTCAGGAAAATGAGAGATAATATGAGTTATATCCTTCCACTGTCTTCTTTTTTCCTCCAAAGCAGCCAGAGCATAAACAGTAATGCAGAGCATAATTTGGTTGGAATGTCTACTTTGAATAGCTATAGCCAACAGACCCCAACCGCCAACCATATGGTGAATAACTACCTCTTTTGGGTCCCAAAGACAAGCAATGCCACCAGAAGTCCCCTGGGAACTGAGGGAAACCACTTTTCCAACTGGCCAAATTTTACTGGCAATTGAGTCCATATCCTCCATTGACATCTTTGTTTCTTGAAGGAAAACAAGATGTGGATGATTTATCCGAATCATTCTTCTAATTTCATTTTGTTTTGAAAGACTCCCTTTGAGTCCTCTAATATTCCAAGTGATGATCTTCATTAATACCAGGGCTAAAAAAGTTGGGAAGGGCATTAATCTTACCTTCCTCTACAAGCTTTTCACCTTCTTTTACCATATGATATTGATTGGTCTTGCGACCTGCTTTTTGATTAGAATCCATCTTCAATTTTTTTTCCCTATTTCTTGACTTATTCCAATTGAATCTGAGATGGCTTCTAACCTTGAAGAATGCTCGTACACAACCAAAATTTTACTAGAGGGTTCAACGGAGTCTATATTGGGACCTGTATTATTTGAAGTTTTGACATTTAAAAGATTGTTTTTCTTGTGTAAATTTTCTCCCTTTTTTCTGTTGAAAACCTTTGATTTGTTGGTTTGTCTCTCGAGTTCTTCCCTTCATATTTAAATTGTGTTTCTAAGATTTTTGTTTCCATTATTTCCTCTTCCTCACTTGGGACATCATTTGTGGAAAGGATTTCAAACATATTAGCAGATGACTTTGATTGATCCTTCATAACTGGTTTTTTCTGAGTGTTCTTCTTCTTAGGCATTTGGAAACCTCGCTGAGTTTATATCTTCTTTATTTTGATCAAGAATTTTATTTGGGCAAGCACTCGGCCAAATGACCATATTCATGGCAAATTCTACAACGAAAAGGAATGTTCTCATAGTCCACTACTTGCTCCCAAGTGTCTTCCCCAAATTGTAATGTGATATTTTTAGGTAGGGGTTTGTCAAAATCCATTAAAACACAAATCCGAGCATAAATAATATGTTCAAAATTTTGAGTACAATCAACAGTCATCATAAAAGTTCCTAAAGAGTTTCCAATTGAAGAAAAAATAGTAGGATTCCAAAATTCAATAGGGAGGCCAAAGAGTCTAACCCACACGGGAGCTATAGAAGGCATCTCTTCTTCGGCTTTAAATTTAGTATGCCAGGGCTTCATGAAAAGCCCTGCCCTTCCAAAAAACCAAGGACCCCCTTGAAAAGTTTTCTCTCTATCTTCATTATTAGCAAATAAAACAAGAAAATAACCATTTGGATAAATAGAGATTTGTAACTCACCTTTAGTTTTCCAGATTTTTGCAGCCCAAACTTTGAAAGCAGATAGGCTCGGACGAAAACCCACGAACCGACAAATTAGTCCTCTTTTTTCCAAATCTTCAATGCCAGTCTGAATGTTACCCATATCAAGCTTAACAATAGGAGTTCCATCAGCTGCTTTAAGACATCCCGACTCCATTTTCCTGGGATCAATCTTAGGCATTCTTAGAGGTTTATGGGAAGCCCTAAGATTGATATTAGCATTGGGCTGAGGTTGTCCACCATGGAGGGCATCCCTAAAATTCATTTTTGGGGCTGAGTTTTCAAAATTCTTACCCTTGACAGGGGTTTTCACAGTAGAATTATTTTGTGGGTGCACCTTAGCACCAGATTCACTTGAGATATGAGCCATTTTTTGATCAACTGCTTGAAACTTGTTTCGTGATCTCTTTAATCCTTGCCCTAGACGTCGTGGAAAGGTATGGTTTTCACTTTTCTTTTGTGCAGCAAATTGGAAGTCGTTGTCACTCAAGTTCACAGTATGATCTATTGAAAGATAAATTTCTAACCCATCTTGGATCCCCTACAACATTTCCTACTAAAATATTGAGCATAAACCACAAAAATATTGGCCGCTAGGGCCCGAAGGCCCTAAAAACCAACCTCTGGAGCTGCTTGCACTCAACCCAGATGAAACCCTCGCATAGTCGCTTGCCAAAAATCTCGTTCACACATAGGGATGCGCTAGGATCTGTGTTGCTCCAAATGATATGAAAATTGGTGGAGATATTCTAGGGTTTTTCAGGCATCTACCCTCAAAATTTCAGCTCAATCCGAGTCCGGATGAGTGAGATATGGCCAAAACAAGTTCGACAGTTTGGGCAGGATATGGCCGAAACAAGTTTGATAGTTTGGGCAGTCCTACGAAAAACGTCCCTCCTCTAAAGCAATTTTTTTTTGTCGACAAAATCATATATATCATAATATCTCCTTGAATGTATATCTATTCTTCTTGAAAACATAAGTTTTCTCCTTCAATTGTTTTTAACAACTCATGTATTTCTATTTTTTCTATCATTTTTCTTTGCTTTTTCTTTGCCATGTTCCTTTGAAGTAGTAGCCCTTTTATCTCCCTAGGTTTAGAAACTAAGAATGAATTCTTTGCAAAATCATATTTTCCTAATATTTGAGGTTGAAATCCTTTTGTCTCCCAAATAACTAAATTTGCAATAATTCACTAATTCAATAATTTTTCTACTTTTAAACTTTCTCAAACAACTATAAAATCAATATAACCTTCAAATATCAAATATCAAAATTTCAAAAACTTTTAGGAGTAGAAATTATTATGACTCCCTAATTTAATTTTTAAAATTTTTAAATTTCAAATATTTTAATTAAATTTCAAAATGTTTAAAGTTTCTAAATAGAATTCCTTATATCTCCCTAATGTTTAGAAATTAGAAGATAAGAACTTTTGCAAATATTCTATAAGCTTTCAATTAAAAAATAAATAATAAAAATAACAAAGCTTAAAAAATTTAAAAAAATTTATGACTAATAATTTCTATCACTACTTACCCAAGTGTTGTAGGTGAGTTGGAGAGGAGAGGGCAATCCTCCAAGGGAGGTCCCAAGTTCAAATCTCCACCCTACCAAAAATCTGAATTGGGTATCTAAAATCCAATTGATAATGTTGGTGCGGGCAGGGTCGGGTGCGACCCTCGGGTGACTTTGACGGTGTAGAACCCCCTGTTCGTGGTCTCTTAGACCAAGGCAGCTCCACAAGGGGTTTTTCGCTTAAAAAAAAAAAAACTATCACTACTTATCACTTCAAAAGCTTTAAAAATAATCAAAACTTTAATTATACTACTAATAAGCTTATCACTCCAAATAAATCTTAAAATTAAATATTAACCTTATATAAACTAAAAAATTAATCTTATCTCTTCATTTGAACCTTAAAATAAAATTGATATCAAATTTAATTCTTCAAACCCTAAATTTACATCTCTCCTGCTCGACGGCTTCCTGAAACATGAACTTGCACTAGGTACTCAGACGTTTCATTGTCCTTTGAATTATGACCTTCTCAGATGCCACTTGTTGTTATGCAAATATTTATGATTTCAACTACAATTTATTATTTTCAGTTGTCATTGTCTTCGATGTTAAATGTTACTTGCTTACTTATTCCTTTGTAGTAACTCTCAGACGTTATTGCAAATTATTTGTTGTTCGTTCCTATTTGACAGGAAGATGTTACAAGACTGACCGTGGAATAGGTCATGAAGAGCTAAGTTCAACGAATCTTTTGCACCCCTATTATGCATTTGCCTTGCATCAAATGACGTATTATGGTTATTTCATTATGGGGTGGATCATACTAGGATGACTTTCTTTGGAGTGATAGGTATGGTTTTTGAACCCTTGAAAATAAGTGTCTTGTTGAGGTAGACTTATGAGAACTGTATGAGAATGCACGATCACCTTCATGATTTAGGGAGAGAAATTGCAATTAAAAAGGCGCCTTCTCATTTTTGGTCTCATTCACATTTTGAAAATAGTTAGACTCCTTGAGGTGAGCTTAAAATTTTTATTTATAAGTTATTGTCGATATATGGATATTTATATTTGTTGCATTTTATGTTAACTAGTTCAAATATTTTATCATTTTTCAATATAATGTGTGTCCTTCACGAAATACTACCCATTAGGGGGTAATGGTTGTAATAGATTCAATGGGTTATTGTAACTTGCATTATGAGCTACCCTTTAGTGAGTGCATGTAACTATTAATGGGGCACTCAACTAACCGGTATAGGAGGTTGATGCCCTCTGTCCTTGGGTTACAACTTCTTGTTGTGAGAGGTGATTATTTTAAGGAACAATTTGCTCAATAGCCTAACAATTCCTTTTGCAAAGAATTACATTATATATTGAGCTCATGTATTCAGCCTACTCAAGAACTGGAACCAATCAATTTATTTTGAAATAAATTCTATTAGCCTCACAAAATCAATATGGAAGATTGTTAAAGTAATTGTTTTTATTTTTTATTATTATTATTTTTTAATAATGCCACATAGTTGTAGCTATACAACTATTAATATAATCGTGTATATGTAGAACTTTTTTTATCTTTATTATTATTTTTTAAGTTCTTGAGCCAAATCTCTATGCTACTTTTTCTCTATAAGGAATCTTCCTTCTACAAATATTAAAAAAATTTAAATTCTATAAAGAACTTAAAAAATTTTTGAACAAACTAGTTGAATTCTTTACCACTTCAAACTTTAGAAAATAAATTTTCTATTTTTTTTAAATATTTCAAATAATAAAATTTAACTAAGTAGACATCCTTATTACTCCATACCTAAAATAATTAAGAAACCAGAAACCATTAACCTTATGCCTCTTTAACAACTTAAATAAAAAATAATAAAACTTTAGTGTACCTTATTCTTGGCTCTTATTCTCTGTTCTTTATGGCAACAAATACTTTCATGTTGGGATGCTCAAAAAAACTATTCAGCCTCTAAATAAGTAAATTTTTTTCTTAATTGGACTTGTCGTCGGATGGTAACCATTGTCTCAATATCTTCATTCAAATTATCTCTCTGTATCTCTGATACCACTATTAGCTTTCCAGGTAGATTAATCCATAGAAATATTTATCCATGATCAAGAATAAATCAAATATATGTCATTAATCAAACAACAATGAATCTCAATATTGGAACAAAAACAAGATATCACAAATATAACTCAAATGTACACAATATTCAAAGATCACAAGAATGGTTTAGATTGATTGTCTCCAATATATAATTTTACATAACTTTTCAATAATTTAATTATTTCTCTCCTTAAACATATACGAGATGCAACCTTTCATATTCTTCTTATAAAGACAAAAATATCATCTTACCACATATCATGTGACTCTTCATTCTCTATCCTGACACTTTGCACTTTCTCTCATATTGACACATACATTATATAAAATATAAATCAACTACCAAACTAATATTACAAGGGGGTAAAATAATGTAATATCTCCAACAAAAGTTAAGTATGCTAAAGCAAAAGAAGATGATATTAGATGTACTTATTGGTTGAATGAATTGTTTGAATTGTTGGTTAGACTATGGGATAAAGTATGGATTAAAAATTTCAATTTTTGAAGATTGCTAACTATTTATTAAAATAATACCATTATAATTTGTTAAAATTTCATTATAATATGAATGAGATTTATTTTATTACTTATGAAAATGGTAAAAAAATGTAATTGGTTATTTGGGATTAAAATGAATTCCACTTGTATTATATAATGACCTATAAATTAGTTATTATGTATATATTTCTTGATAAGATTTAACCATGGATTTTTAACTTTTTGAGACTGCTAAACTATTTATTATAGTTATTGTGGTTTCACTTATGTTCCAAGAAGAAAACTAATAGTCTAGAGTTAGTAAAGAGGACTATGATAACGTAAAGTTTTAAAAAATATTACTCTAATAAGATGTAGCGTGTACACAGTAGAGGTGGAGTTTTGGTATTGTGAAGGCTACTACAAGAAAAGGTCAAGAATAAGGATGTTGAATTCTAGAATATTTATATTTACAAAAAAAAAATGAAGACGATCCAGAAAATGAATTTTTATTAAAAGCTCATTTTTGACACCTCCTTCTTCGAGCTCAGACCCGTATTTTGACACTTCCTCCTCCTACCACCACCTCGACAATGCAACCTAAATGGGCTAAGAGTGGAGAAGAGTGGGTTATTTTATCCCAAAATCGATGAACAAGAACCCTAAAAATCAGGTGCAACATGCAATAACTAGTTCTTCAACTGTGACTCAAGGTCCTCAAGAACCCATACTCATTCTGCAACCTTAACCTAATCCCATAGCATGGACTGGGCCTTACTTTATTGATGTAGTTTTGGTTACATATGCCCCCTCGATTCCTCAGAATTCTTTCTCTCCAGAAGGTGCGGGTCTAGTAGGCTCTCGAACTTACAAGGCACGCTGCTCATGCAACCCTCCTCACAAAAGGGAGGATTATAATGTTGATAAGAGGCACCAAAAAAATGATGTTTGTCGACATTTCACCAAGGAGTATAATTTTGATAAGAGGCACCAAACAGATGATGTGCATTGGTAGTTCACCGAGGCTCAGGGCCACCTAGAACGCTTCACCACAAATACATTTGGAGCTCTTGGGAAGCTCGGGGACTTCGAGGTTATTGAGGTTAGTATGCACCTCGATCAGGCTTAATTCTTTTTCTCTCATGGAATGTAAGAGGACTGAAGGACCTAGTTCAAAAATACTTGGTCCACGATGATCTTACTAAGGTCTCTCACATGTTTGGTAATCTTGACTTTTTTTATCTACAAGAAGTTAAAATTCTAATTTTAATCTAGATTGTACCTGTAATTTTTTGTGGTCGTGTGGTTGCTTTCATGCAACCCGTCATACTCATGGTAAGGGAGGAGCTGTTACTTTTATCTCTTCCAAGTGGATGAGAAATGTGGTTTCTTGGGGGGTGGACCCCTCAAATCAAGCTATCTGGACTTTGTTTGAGTTTCAAGGTCAACCTTTTGGAATACTTAATTTGTATGCATCTAATGATGCTTCTGATCGATGTAGTTTGTGGTAGTGGCTGGATTTTGTTGTAAACACAGTGACACTGAGAGGGGGGGTGAATCAGTGTGATCTTTTAAATTTCAAGTATACAGTTTAAAAACCAGCAACAGATTAAAACTTATAAAAGATATATCAATTACAGCAAGAAAGCATCACACACAACACAACAATTTTAACGAGGTTCACCAATGTGGCTACTCCTCAAAAATGGCTGCTTGGACTACCATCCAAATCCAGCTCAAGCAAAGCAACAACTTTACAACTTATTTACCAGCACCAACTGGAAGGAGCACCAACCCCTCAATTTTTTTGCACCAACAGAATGGAGCACCAACTCCTAATTTACCAGCACCTACTGGAAAGAGGCACCAACCCCTTATGCCAAGCTGCAACTTGGAAGTCAATCAAGATAATGAAAAATACAGAATAATACTTTCACCTTATTTCTCATAGTCTGCTGTTCCTAGGGTTTCTGCTGCTTCTGCGCAAAACACTTCGCACTATCCGACTACTTCTGTGAACTTCTTCGCACTCTCTGCTGCAACCTGATGATCGATCACTTCTGCTGTCTATGCGCTATCACTTCGCACTTAGAACTCAACCTCTGCACCCCACGCTCTTCATTCACGCAATCACGATACGCACTCTTCGCTTCAACTCGACCTACGACTTCGCACTCAGCTCGAATCGATATGACTCGCTCTCTGCTCGACGCGGACTTCACTTGCACAAACACGATACTTGCTTCTCTTCAAACTCGAAATAGCCCTCCTTTTATAGATGAAATTTCATGATCAAATATTAAACAATAGTCGGCTGTAACCCTAAGAACGTCGACTGCAAAACCCTAGAAATTGTCGACTACAAAACCCTAAAATCCATCGGCTGTAACCCTAAGAACGTCGACTGCAAAACCCTAGAAATTGTCGGCTACAGAACCCTAAAATCTGTCGACCCAGATTCAACTTTGTCGGCCTTAACTGCTACTGCCACCTTTGTCACCTTTCTGTAACTATTGCCATGAAATAATAACATGTCACGATATCGTGACACTTTTTGTAGCCGTACGCCTTCTTGTCCTTGCTGTCATGAAATCGTGACCCTTTTGGCCTTTGAAAGCTTTGCCACCGTTCTTGTCATGAAATCGTGACACTTCAAACTTTTGCTGACGTCATCCTCATTCTTGTCGCGAAATCGTGACGCTTTCGGCTTCCAGAGGCTTTTCTTGCAACCTGTCATGAAATCGTGACACTTTCAGCTTTCGCTGATGTCATCCTCATTCTTGTCATGAAATCGCGACGCTTTCGGCTTCCAGAGGCTTTTCTTGCAACCTGTCATGAAATCGTGACACTTTCAGCTTTCGCTGACGTCATCCTCATTCTTGTCATGAAATCGTGACGCTTTCGGCTTTCGTACATTTCTCGCTTCATGCACTAGCGAAATCAAGACATGTAGCGAAATCGCTACAACTTTGTGCCTTATGCTTCCAACTTTGCTTCGACCCATGAAACTTTGACTTGTAGCGAAATCGCTACACCTTTGTGCCTTGCACTTTCGACTTGTAGCATAATCGTCGCTACACCTTTTGCTTTTACTTGTAGCGAAATCGCTACACTTTTGTGTCTTGCAGTTTCGACTTGTAGCGAAATCGCTACAACTTTTCCACTTAACACTTTCTCCTTGCTTCGCCACAAATTTCAACACGTAGCGAAATCGCTACAACTTTTCCACTTAACGCTTTCTCCTTGCTTCGGCCAGCGAAAATCCAACATGTAGCGAAATCGCTACAGTTTCTCGACTTAGCTTCTTGGCCTCCAACATGTCACGAAATCATGACAGTTTGCCTTGCGCCTTCTCTCTCCTCATTTTTGTCATGAAATCATGACATTTTTGGCTGCGCCTTCTCTCTCCTCATTTTTGTCGTGAAATCATGACATTTTCGGCTGTGCCTTCTCTCTCCTCATTTTTGTCATGAAATCGTGACATTTTCGGCTATGCCTTCTCTCTCCTTCGACCTGTCATGAAATCGTGACAGAAAACATGTCGCGATATCGCGACAGTTTTCTAACTTGTCTTTTTCTTCGAATTTTTGAAACTGGGTCACTTTTGTTTTCCTGGAATTGCACTTTACATAAGCTGACTATCCTTTGAACTTCTGTCCTCTGCATCTGAATGACTCCTGAACTGTCTATCCACTGCATCATTAGATCTAACTGCCTGTGTTGACAACAATGACAAACCTCTTGCAACACCTTACTCAACAATCTCCCCCTTTGGAATTGTTGGCAACACCTGTGTACATTCCTGTAACTCTTCTCCCCCTTTGTCAATAATACCAAAGGGCTGCTGCGGACTCCCCCTGAGTCCATCCTCACAATTCTCAGGCACAATTTGTTGCATCTAGCACAAATTATGATCATGAGCAAAAGAGTAGTCAAATACTCAAATGCTCCCCCTGAGAAAGTGATCCCTGTAGCTAGTCACTTCTTGGGAAATGTGACTACTCCCAATTTGTCTCGAAGGTACTCAAACACTTCCTTGGGCAATGGTTTTGTAAAAATATCTGCTACTTGTTCTGTGGTTGGGACAAAATCCAACTTGACTTCTCCTTCTGCAACTTTCTCCTTCAAGAAATGATACCTTATAGCAATGTGTTTTGTCCGTGAGTGCATAACTGGATTCTTGGAGATGTTAATTGCACTGGTGTTATCACACTTAACTGATATTGGTTCACTGAAATTAATTCCAAGATCTTTCAAAGTTTGTTTCATCCATAAAACTTGAGTACAACAAGTTGTTGTTGCAATATATTCAGCCTCAACTGTTGATAAAGAAACTGACTCTTGTTTCTTGTTGTGCCAAGCAACCAACCTGTCACCGAGATAAAAAGCACCTCCACTTGTGCTCTTTCTGTCATCAACACATCCAGCCCAATCTGCATCTGAATATGATATAAGAGTGAAGTCTTTGCCTTTTGGATACCACAACCCATACTCCATGGTCCCCTTGAGATACCGAAAAATCCTTTTAACTATTGTCACATGAGTCTCTTTGGGACTGGCCTAAAATCTAGCTACCATGCAAACTGCCTGTAGAATATCAAGTCTAGTAGCTGTTAAATATAGTAAACTTCCAATCATAGATCTGTACATGGTTTGGTCTACAGGTGGAGATTTGTCTTCTTTACTTAATTTGCAGCCTGTTGTCATGGGAGTGCTAACTGGCTTACAGTCCTCCATAGTGAACCTCTTTAGCATTTCTTTCACATATTTGATTTGGGAAATGAATATACCTTTCTCATTTTGATTAACTTGTAGCCCAAGAAAGTAAGACAGGTTCACCAATCATAGACATTTCAAATTCATTCTGCATCTTATTTGCTAAGTCTTTACAAGATTCATCTTTGTTGCTGCCAAATATGATATCATCTACATAGACAACAAGAACAATGAGATGCCCACCTTCTGTTTTCACATACAGATTACTGTCCACTAAACCTTTCTTGAATCCCTGTTGAGAGAGATAGTTGTCTAGCCTTGCATACCATGCCCGTGGTGCTTGTTTTAATCCATATAATGCTTTCTTTAATTTGCAGACAAGGTTAGGATCTTCACTAATTTGAAAGCCATCCGGTTGTTCAATATAGACCTCTTCTTCAAGTTTCCCATTTAAAAAGGCAGATTTTACATCCATCCGATAAAATCTGAAGTTCTTGTGGACTGCTAAGGCCAGAAACATTCTAATTGCTTCTAATCTGGCCACTGGTGCAAAAGTCTCTTCAAAATCAATGCCTTCGACCTGTGCATATCCTTTACAAACCAGTCTTGCTTTGTTCCTAATGACCTGTCCGTCTTCATTTAATTTGTTTCGAAATATCCATTTGGTGCCGATTACATTCTTATTCGCGGGTCTAGGTACTAATTCCCAAGTTCTGTTCTTTTCAATCTGATCTAACTCTTCATTTATTGCCTTCATCCAGCTATCATCTTTGCTTGCTTCATCTATGTTTTTGGGCTCAATGTTGGATAAAAGAGAGTAATTACTTATTACTTTCCTTCTTGTCTGAATACCAGCTGTGGGATCTCCAATTATTTGGTCTCTTGGATGATTTTTCTGCCAGTTGCCTGTTTTGAATTTCTTGTTTTCTTGCACCTCTGAGTCATCGATTAATTCATCTGAATCAAACGTAGATTTATTTTCTGTTTCATTCACCTCATCTCCTTCGAAGACTTCTTCATAGATTGGGTAGTTTTCCTCAAAGTCAGCTAGTCGTTTCCCACCTTCATCGAATTTAACATCTGCACTGTCCACAATTTTCTTGAGTCTCTTGTTATAGCATTTGTAAGCTTTGCTTTTTGGTGAATACCCAACAAAAACACCTTCATCTGCTCTATTTTCAAACTTCCCAAGATTGTCATCAGTTTTTCTGATGTAACACTTACAGCCAAACACTTTGAGATGTTTTGCTGTTGCTTTTCTACCAAACCACAACTCATAAGGTGTTTTGCTTTCATGAGTTCTTAACATATATCTGTTTTGGATGTATACTGTTGTGTGAACTGCTTCTTTCTAGAATCTGTCTGCTATTTTGTTTTCTGCCAGCATAGTGCGTGCCATTTCCTGTATAGTTCTGTTCTTTCTTTCTACTACACCATTCTGCTGGGGAGTTCTAGCTGCTGAATATTGTCTCCTGATTCCATGTTTTTCACAGTATTCTAAAAATTCATTCGAAATGAATTCTCCTCCTCTATCTGATCGTAAACATTTTATCCTTTTTCCTGTTTCATTCTCAACTAGTTGTTTGAAAGATCTGAACATTTCAAAAGCTTCTGTTTTATCTTTTAAGAAAAATATCCATGTCATTCTGGAATAATCATCAATACACAACATAAAGTATTTGTCTCCATTTATGCTTTGTGTTCTCATGGGTCCACATAAGTCTGTATGTATAAGTTCCAAAGGCTTGCTAGTGTGGTACTCTTTTGTTTTGAATGAGACTCTGGTTTGCTTTCCCTTCTGACATGAAGCACAGATATTATTTGAAGGTTTTCTAATGGTTGGAATATCTCTCACTGCTTGTTTCGAGCTGATTTTCACCAAGTTATCGAAACTTATGTGTCCAAGCCTCTTGTGCCACAGCCAGTTCTCTTCTTCTTGTCCAATAAAACACATACCTTCTGAAGATTCTGAGAGTGTGTACAGGTTGCCAGACGTCCTTGAGCCAGTTGCTATTAATTTCCCACTGTTTATCTTTCTGACTTCACAACCCTGCTTCTTGAAGACCACTTCATGTCCTTTATCACAGATTTGACTGACACTCAACAGGTTGTGTTTCAGACCATCCACAAACAGAACTTCTTCTGACTTGATTTTCCCATCACTAATTTTGACAGATCCTTTTTCGATTATCTTGGCTCCATCATTATTTTTGAACTTTACAGAGCCACCCTCATATTTTTGTAGTTTTTCAAACTTCTGTTTATCACCTGTCATGTGACTTGAGCAGCCACTGTCAAGAATCCATGGAACACATTTATTCTGAGCCTTGAAAGTTGTCTGTACTATTAGAGATTCCTTTTCTTCCCTGAGCTGTTCTTTCTGTTTCCACTCTGTTTTGACTATGGTATTGGGCTCTAGCTTGGATTTCCCCTTTTCAGTATCTTGCACATATCTTTCAGAAAGATTTCTATTTTGTTTTGCCCTATATGGTTGAACTCTTCTTTTCTCAAATTGATTTGAAACAGAGGTACTACGACAATTTCTAGCAATATGCCCAAAGTTGTGACAATTAAAGCATTCTACTGCATAACTTGTTAGAGGAGCAAAAGTATTTCTGCTGGTGAAACTTCGTGGTCCTACATTATACTTGCAGTCAGCAATTTTATGTCCATAACCATTACATTTGAAACAGAAACCATAAAAGTAATGATTGAACCTGAAAGATGGTCTTTGCCAGGTTGTTGCAGGAGCCATAGACCTTCTTTTCTTTTGATGTGTGACCTTGGTAAAGCCATCATTGTCAGTTCTTCTTTCAGGCCCGGTATTACTGCTTTCTTTTGCATGCTTTGTTTTTCTTTCATCAGCCTGTTTCTCATCTTCACTCCTTATAGTTTCAATATTGCTGGCTTTTGGTCCGTTTGATGATTCTCCTTCAATGAAGCCCAGACCAAATTTAATGCCTGCAGGTCGTTGATCACTTAAGATTTTATCCAGCTTCTTCGAACTTTCTTCACGTTTGTGATGGCAGCTAATTTTTTGATCCAGCTCTTGTATCTGCATTCGTAGGCCAAGATTTTCTTCTTCTAGTTTACAACAGTAATCTATCTTCACGGTTATCTGAACTTCAAGATCTTCGGATATTTTCTTGTATTCTTCTGCCTGTATTTTTAAACTGGTTATAATGTCATTTGCATCCTCGAGCTTTCTTGACAGTTTATAATTCTTTCTTTTCTCAGATTTCCATTCTTCAAGAGCAGAGACCAGTTCACCTTCTAGATCCACTTCTGCCTCAGGTTTTTCAACACATGCTTTAGAGTTCATTCCTTCTCTCTTCTCTGATTTTTCTACCTCTTCTAATTTTTCTACTTCAAAAGCCATGAATAGAGCTTCACCTGTTCCTTCTTCAGACTCCTCACTAGAGCTGTCCTCTGAAGAATTTGCATTTCTGGAGATGAAACTTTTCTTTTTGAAATTTCCCTTTCTGAAGTTTGTTTTCTTTCTCCATTCACTTCTTTCTTGATGAGATGCTTCCTCACCTTTGTTCTTATCATTGAGAGGACATTTGGTAGCAAAGTGTCCAATCCCCCCATAGTTGAAACATTTGAAAGGAAGCTTTCCTCTGTATTTTCCTTTTCCCTTTCTCAGCTTTCTAACAAAATTTGCTTCCATTTCATCCAAATTTTCTTCTTCTTCAGACTCTTGTTTTGTGTCTTTACCTTTTAGGGCTTTAAAGGCTGCTTCTCTGTCTGTGGGATCAGATCTTCCTATTCTCATTTCATAAGCAGTCAGGGAACCATGCATCTCATCCATACTGAAGTGATTTAGATCTTTAGCTTCTTCTATGGCTGAGACTTTAGAATTAAATCTTTGGGGAAGCGATCTTAATACCTTTTTCACGATAGTTGCATCATCCAAATCTTCGCCAAGACCTCTCATTGAGTTAGTGATTCCATTAACTCTCTGCATAAAGGCTTCTATGTTCTCATCGTTGGTCATCTTTAATGATTCGAATTGAGCTCGATGTGTTTGAAGCTTGGCTTCCTTGATCTTGTCATCTCCCTCATAAATATTTTCTAGTTTGTCCCACACATCTTTTGCTGATTCGCAATTTATGATCTTGACCAACTCACTGTCAACCAATCCACACATGATGGCATTTTTTGCTTTAGAGTCATTTTCAAATGCCTTTTTCCTAGTGTTGTCGGTTGGAGCAGTGTCGGGAGCTGTGTAACCATTAACTACTGCACTCCAGATATCAAATCCCAAAGCACGGAGATATGTTTGCATTCTGATCTTCCAGAATGCATAATTCATTTCATCAAACAATGGTGCTTTGTTTGAGGAGAATCCTTCACCACCTGCCATTTCGTCACTTCCAAGATCACCCTAGCTGATTTAGCCTATTCAAGAACCTTGCTCTGATACCAATTGTTGTAATCACAGTGACACTGAGAGGGGGGGTGAATCAGTGTGATCTTTTAAATTTCAAGTATACAGTTTAAAAACCAGTAGCAGATTAAAACTTATAAAAGATATATCAATTACAGCAAGAAAGCATCACACACAACACAACAATTTTAACGAGGTTCACCAATGTGGCTACTCCTCAAAAATGGCTGCTTGGACTACCATCCAAATCCAGCTCAAGCAAAGCAACAACTTTACAACTTATTTACCAGCACCAACTGGAAGGAGCACCAACCCCTCAATTTTTCTGCACCAACAGAATGGAGCACCAACTCCTAATTTACCAGCACCTACTGGAAAGAGGCACCAACCCCTTATGCCAAGCTGCAACTTGGAAGTCAATCAAGATAATGAAAAATATAGAATAATACTTTCACCTTATTTCTCACAGTCTGTTGTTCCTAGGGTTTCTGCTGCTTCTGCGCAAAACACTTCGCACTATCTGACTACTTCTGTGAACTTCTTCGCACTCTCTGCTGCAACCTGATGATCGATCACTTCTATTGTCTACGCGCTATCACTTCGCACTTAGAACTCAACCTCTGCACCCCGCGCTCTTCATTCACGCAATCACGATACGCACTCTTCGCTTCAACTCGACCTACGACTTCGCACTCAGCTCGAATCGATATGACTCGCTCTCTGCTCGACGCGGACTTCACTTGCACAAACACGATACTTGCTTCTCTTCAAACTCGAAATAGCCCTCCTTTTATAGATGAAATTTCATGATCAAATATTAAACAATAGTCGGCTGTAACCCTAAGAACGTCGGCTACAAAACCCTAGAAATTATCGGCTACAAAACCCTAAAATCTGTCGACTGTAACCCTAAGAACGTCGGCTGCAAAACCCTAGAAATTGTCGGCTACAGAACCCTAAAATCTATCGACCCAGATTCAACTTTGTCGGCCTTAACTGCTACTGCCACCTTTGTCACCTTTCTATAACTATTGCCATGAAATAATAACATGTCACGATATCGCGACACTTTTTGTAGCCGTACGCCTTCTTGTCCTTGCTGTCATGAAATCGTGACCCTTTTGGCCTTTGAAAGCTTTGCCACCGTTCTTGTCATGAAATCGTGACACTTCAAACTTTTGCTGACGTCATCCTCATTCTTGTCGTGAAATCGTGACGCTTTCGGCTTCTAGAGGCTTTTCTTGCAACCTGTCATGAAATCGTGACACTTTCAACTTTCGCTGACGTCATCCTCATTCTTGTCATGAAATCATGACGCTTTCGGCTTCCAGAGGCTTTTCTTGCAACCTGTCGTGAAATCGTGACACTTTCAGCTTTCGTTGACGTCATCCTCATTCTTGTCACGAAATCGTGACGCTTTCGGCTTTCGTACATTTCTCGCTTCATGCACTAGCGAAATCAAGACATGTAGCGAAATCGCTACAACTTTGTGCCTTATGCTTCCAACTTTGCTTCGACCTGAAACTTTGACTTGTAGCGAAATCGCTACACCTTTGTGCCTTGCACTTTCGACTTGTAGCATAATCGCTACACCTTTGTTTTCTACACTTTTGACTTGTAGCGAAATCGCTACACTTTTGTGTCTTGTAGTTTCGACTTGTAGCGAAATCGCTACAACTTTTCCACTTAACACTTTCTCCTTGCTTCGGCCAGCGAAATTTCAACACGTAGCGAAATCGCTACAACTTTTCCACTTAACGCTTTCTCCTTGCTTCGGCCAGCGAAAATCCAACATGTAGCGAAATCGCTACAGTTTCTCGACTTAGCTTCTTGGCCTCCAACATGTCGCGAAATCGTGACAGTTTGCCTTGCGCCTTCTCTCTCCTCATTTTTGTCATGAAATCGTGACATTTTCGGCTGCGCCTTCTCTCTCCTCATTTTTGTCGTGAAATCATGACATTTTCGGCTGCGCCTTCTCTCTCCTCATTTTTGTCACGAAATCGTGACATTTTCGGCTGTGCCTTCTCTCTCCTCCGACCTGTCGTGAAATCGTGATAGAAAACATGTCGCGATATCGCGACAGTTTTCTAACTTGTCTTTTTCTTCGAATTTTTGAAACTGGGTCACTTCTGTTTTCCTGGAATTGCACTTTACATAAGCTGACTATCCTTTGAACTTCTGTCCTCTGCATCTGAATGACTCCTGAACTGTCTGTCCACTGCATCATTAGATCTAACTGCCTGTGTTGACAACAATGACAAACCTCTTGCAACACCTTACTCAACAGATTTTTCTCTGTCGCATGATGTTTGGGTGCTTTGTGGTGATTGTAACATGATTGAGAAATCCCAGGATAAGTTTGGGCACATGCCAATGCGATGGAATGTCAAAGAAAGAAAAACATGGTTTTTCATGAAGAATAAACTGGGGTTGTCAGATCCTAATTACTGTTTCTCTGAGTCTGCCTTCCCTAAGAATGTTTGGCTCACCTGGTCTAATTTCCAAATAGGATTTTTGAGTGTTTTGAAGCACCTAGACCGAGAAATTCTTACATATTCCCATCACTTCTTCTTTAACATGCTTTCTTCATCCTACCCTTTTGTTCATGCCATTCCAGACACTACCCTCTCGGATCACTCCCTGATTATTTTTTATATTGCCACCCGAGCCTCTCCTCATCGAAGCTTTCAATCGCAATTTTACCTAAATGTTTCCTTTCTTCAAAATGATGCTATGAGGGCTCATATTACTCGATGCCGAAATCTTCTCCCAAGACCCTCTGGCTTGGTTGGCTAGATTTTTTGATGGAATAACACCATTCGACGTATGACTTCTATGCTTCGATCTCTTGGGGTTGAAGTTGCAAATCATAGGAGGGTTGCAAATTTTACCCTCAAAAAAGAATTATCAAAGGCCCTTGTGAGACTTGAGTCTTCCCCTTTCAACCAATATTTACAAGCTCATGTTGCTATCATTCATCATGAGCTAAAGAAAGCAGAGTTTTATGAGACCAGAGGAGCCCAACTTCATGCTAGAATGCATTGGCTCAATATTGGGGACAAGGTGTCTAAATAATTCTTCAAATGGTTATGCCCCTCTTCGTTGGATGTACAATTTCAAGCTCTTAAAATAGATGGGGGTAGACTCACTGAGCTTCCTGATATAATATTTGCCTTTGTTCACCATTATCAAAAAAAAAATCTTCTCAACCACTCACCCTCACCCGGTAACATGCCTTGGCTGAGTGTTGTGTAGTGGTGCCATAAAATCTCTCTTCCGATAAAAAAGCTAGTTGTGAAACCCCTTTGTCTCTTGACAACCTTATTCAAGCTCTCTCTCAAATGAAGAATGACAAGACCCTTGGGTTGGATGGATTTACCTGTGAATTATTCAAATAATTTTGGGATTTCATTGGCCTAAACTTTCTGAAGGTCTATCAAGAAGCAATTATCACAGGTTCCTTGGGTTCTCTAATAAAGAAAGGTAATATTTGATTCATACCCAAGGTTGGGGACATTGAAATTATTATCAATTTGAGTTCGATCACTCTTTTGAATATCAAATATAATATCATTGCCAAATATCTGGATTTAAAGTTACACCCCATTATGTCTTTAATTATCAGGCCTAAACAAACTAGGTTTATTCAAGGCCGATATATCCTGTATAATGTCTTGGAAGTATGGGAAGGTATGGAGTGGGCTATATTCTGAAGAACACAAGCTTATACTAAGGGGAGGGGGTGAACAGTATAAGACCACTTTTTACTTTTGCTTCAAAACAGTTTTCAAATCAGTATTATGCAGTGTAAAGATAGCAGTATTAATAGCAGTAATCAAAGCAATGCACAAAACACCATCCACAAAAGAGACACAACAATTTACGTGGTTCACCCAAAGCGGGCTACTCCACGGATAAAATTTCTCTCTAAATTTTATCAATTCAACCTCTGGGAAAACCTTTCCCTATTACAATGTTTATGGGCACCAACCCAAAGGAGATACCTTCCCCTAGCTCTGCTCTGACTGGTGATCCTCTAGAAGACCTCTACCTCCTCTGCCCTTAGCAAGTGGAACTCTATCCACAGAAGACACCTGTCTTCCCTGCTCTGGCTGGAGATCTCTGTCCTCAACTCTATCACCGCAAAGCTGGTCCTCGAATATGCACTAAACACAGTCCTTCGGTCTAGCACATATGTCCTCTATCTCTGGTCTGCACCAAACATAGTCCTTCGATCTGGCACAAATCTGTCCTCTTATCTCTTTCTATTCTGTTACAGCCGCACTTGGTCGAAACCAACTTTTGCACTGGTCGCGCAAACACAGCAGCACTCGATCAAATATCAACTTATGCACCTCTACGCAAACACAGCAGCACAGTCTTCGCACACTCTGCTTCTCGACGATCGAACTTCTCCCCAGCACTCTATCTACGAATATCGCACTTCGAAATGCACACTTCGATCGATTCGACTCGACTCGCTCTCTTGCGCACAGCAGACTTCACTTGCACAAATTCGATACACACATTCGATACCTTCAATCTCGAAATAGCCCTCCTTTTATAGAATAAATTTCATGATCAAAACTCTCAAACTTAGTCGGTTGTAACCCTCAAACTACGTCGGCTGCAAAACCCTATGCTACGTCGGCCCAGATTTAACTCTGTCGGCTCAAAGTTAACTCTGTCCTTCAACCGCCTCTGGTTCTGTAGCTTTTCCTATGAAACTACAACATGTCACGATATCGTGACACCTTTGCCTACCGTACACCTTCTTTTGCCTGTTGTCGCGAAATCGTGACACTTTTTGCCTTTGTCTGCCTTGACTGCGTCCTTGTCGCGAAATCGTGACACTTCTATCTTTTGCTGATGTCATCTTCACTCCTGTCATGAAATCGTGACACTTTAGTCTTCATTGCCTTCTTCTCTGCTTTTGTCGTGAAATCGTGACACATCTGCTTATGCTGACGTCATCTTTAACTCTGTCATGAAATCGTGACCCTTTTGTCTTCAAGGCCTTCCTCTCAGCTTCTGTCATAAAATCGTGACACTTCTCCTATAGAAGACCTGCTTCCAATTTTTGTCATGAAATCGTGACTCTTTCACCATCCGTACGCTTTTCTTTCAGCCTATCATGAAATCGCTACAACTTCATCCACTAGCTTCTTCACTTCTGCCTATCATGAAATCGTGACACTTTCTGCATCCATACATTTTTCTTTCATCCTATCATGAAATCGTGACGCTTTCAGCTTTCGAAAGCTTTCCTTGCAACCTGTCATGAAATCATGACGCTTCTCCTTTCAGACTCTTCCCTTTGCTACATGTCATGAAATCATGACAGTTCTCACTTCGAGCTTTTTAGCATGTCACAAAATCACGACAGTCCTCACTTGGAACTTTGCATCATGTCATGAAATCATGACAGTTCCTGAATAACTTTCTCTCTCTTCGATCTTGTCACGAAATCATGATAGTTCACACTGCGGACTCTCTTTTCTGCATTATGTCACGAAATCGTGACACCTTTTTGTCCGTACAACTTTCCTGGCAATGTGTCATGAAATCGTGACACTTTTCCTTCTCTGCCTTCCTGCACTTTTTGAGTCACGAAAATGTGACATGTCATGAAATCGTGACACTTTCCAACTTGCTCTCTTTCTCTGCCAACATGTCACGAAATCGTGACAGTTTTGCCAACTTCGTCTCTGTCTTCCAGCATGTCATGAAATCATGACACTTTTGCTAGAACTTTCTCTCTCCTCAAACATGTCACAAAATCATGACAGTTTTTCCAGCACTTTCTCTCTCCTAAAACATGTCGCGAAATCATGACAGTTTTTCCAGCACTTTCTCTCTCCTAAAACATGTCACGAAATCACGACAGTTTTTCCAGCCGCCTGCATACTTTTTCTTACTTGTCTTTTTCTTGATCTTTTGCAACTGGGCTACTCTGATCTTCTTGGAAACTCACTTTCCAAACTGAAACCTTCATCAAAACACATTCTTTGACATCAAACCAAATTGCTTCAAGACCTTCTTGACATCAATGACAACATCTACACTTAGAGCAAAGGCAATGTACCCAAGGTACCCAAAATTGCCAACAATCTCCCCCTTTGTCATTGATGGCAAACCTTAACTGAAAACACTAGTCAAGAGCCAAAACTGAAACCAACTGATCCAACAACTGAGAATCTGCCTTTGAAGTTTTTGCTCCCCCTGACTTGAAGCTCTCTTCTTCACTATGAAGCTCTCCCCCTTACTCATATCTCTCCCCCTTTGTCATCAATGGCAAAGGGTCACCTTTGGGGCTTGGGACTAAGAATGAGCTTCTTAGCTTAGTCCCTCCCCCACCTCCTGATGAGGTGATTTAAAACAAGGGTGGGAGTGAAACTCCCATTAGGCACTCATCATCATCAGTGTCTACAATTTCTTTGTCGGGCCTTCTCTTGAACTCTTTGTCAATGTTTCTGTTCTTGTCACTTTTCTTGTTCTTGTTCTCATCTCTTTTCTTGTCCACACCTTGATCCTTGGACCTGTTTATACCACTGTTCCTGTTCCTGTACCTTGGAAGATCAGCTCTGCACTGTCTGGCTGTGTGACCTGCATTGTTGCACTTATAACAAGTAACAATATTATTTCTTTCAGGCATAGTTGTTCTTTGAATCCGCCTGTTCTGACTAACCCAGTTCCTGTTATTTGCCTTGCAAAAAATTGCCTTGTGCCCGAACTGTTGACAAGAGTAGCAATACCCTTGAAAGAAATTACGGCCCCTGAAACTATCATTTACTCTCTTCACTTGAGTCATGCAATGTACAGCCATGTGACCAAACCTGTGACACGCAAAACATCTGTCGTGAAATTTTCTTTTATTCGACCTCTTGGGTCCCGAAACCTTCTTCTTGGCATTCAGAATTCTGTTTTCTATTTTTGCGCATTTATCACTTACAGACTCATGATCTGAAGTACTTTCTTCATCAGAACTCTCTTCCTTTTGAAATCTCTTGCTAGATTCCCCAACCTGTTCCTTGTGCGGCTCAACAAAACCGAGACCTGTTTTATCTGTTGGTTTTCTTTGACCTTTGATGAGAGACTTAACCTTTTTGGAGCTTTCTTGAAACCTGTACAGTTTATCCTTGTATTTTTTAGTTTCCTCTTCCAAAGAAGCCATTTCCTGTTCTAACTCACTATACTCCAGAATCTTAGAATCTAACTCATTCTTGAGTTCTTGTGTCTTAGCCATAGAGATGTCAAGACTTTCTATAAGCTCATCTCTCTCCATACAACATTCATCTAACTTATCCTTGAGTCTAGCATTCTTCTTTCTTTCCTTTTTCAAAACACTAAGAGCATTAGTAAGTTCACATTCAAGATCCTCTATTTGATTGCATTTTGAATTATCAAGGCCTTTTTCAGATTTCTTATCACTAGAGGTGCTACCCTTTTCAAAAACCATACATGCATCTTCATTGTAGTTTTCTGAAGCATCCTCATACATACTAGCAACCAAATCATTATTTTTGCAATTATCCTCAAGGTGCCCAAAATTTCCACATCTAAAACATTTCATGACAATGAATTTATGTTTCGGTTCTTCCTCCTTTTCTGAAATGAACAACATCTCATTTTCATTATCACTAGAAGAGCTTTCACTATCACTTGCTAGAACACTTACTTGCTTTGTCTAGGTAGAAGCTCTTCTTGTGTTTGTGAGAATGCCTCTTTCCGTGATTGTTGTACTCATCTTTGCTCTTCCTGTGATGCTTGTGCTTTTCAGAATCCTTGCTCTTAGAATCCTGTATATCTTCATCACTTTCATTCTTTGAAATAGTACAGTCAGTAGCATAATGACCAAACTTCCCACAGTTGAAACATCTTATGTTTTTCATGCTCTTGTGCTTTCTGGAAAACTTGCCTTTCTTGCTGTAATATGCCTCTTCATCACTAGAGGACTCATCACTCTCTTGAATCTGTTTGCTCTTTGATTTCTTGGTAGCTTTGAAGGCTGCCTCTTTCTTGACATCAACTTTCACTTGAGTTCTCAGCTCAAATGCTGCAAGTATACTATGGAGCTCATCCTTTTTCAATTTATCTAGATCTTTAGCTTCCTCAATGGCAGAAATATTTTCACTAAATCTATTAGGAAGAGATCTTAAAATCTTATCACACACATCATTTTCAGCAAGTTCAAGACCTAAGTCTTTCATGGAGTTAACAATCTCATCCATACGAAGCATGTAGTCACTGATATTTTCATCATCATTCATTTTGAGTTGTTCAAACATACCTTTAAAGTGTCTCAATTTGGCCTTTCGGACATTTGCATCACCTGTATGAACCACTTGCAGCTGTTTCCACATTTCACTAGCTGTCTTGCAGTGAATCACCTTGGTAAGATCTGCTTTTTGTAAGCCTTTCAGGATTGCATTCATAGCTTTTGAATTGTTGTGATGTAGGAGCCTATCTTCTTTAGTGTATGGACCATTTACAGGGATAGTGTACCCATCTTCAATTACTTCCCATACCTCATTACCAAGTGCCATTAGATAAACCTTCATTCTAGCACTCCACGGACCAAAATATGATCCATCAAGGATAGGTGTTGCATTGCCACTTGAATAATCCATTGTGTTCTTAATCAGTTCTTCCTTCAAGCTGTTAAACCTTTCCGAAGGAACCCGCTCTGATACCAATTGAAGAACACAAGCTTATACTGAGAGGGGGGGTGAACAGTATAAGACCACTTTTTACTTTTGCTTCAAAACAGTTTTCAAATCAGTATTATGCAGTGTAAAGATAGCAGTATTAATAGCAGTAATCAAAGCAATGCACAAAACACCATCCACAAAAGAGACACAACAATTTACGTGGTTCACCCAAAGCGGGCTACTCCACGGATAAAATTTCTCTCTAAATTTTATCAATTCAACCTCTGGGAAAACCTTTCCCTATTACAATGTTTATGGGCACCAACCCAAAGGAGATACCTTCCCCTAGCTCTGCTCTGATTGGTGATCCTCTAGAAGACCTCTACCTCCTCTGCCCTTAGCAAGTGGAACTCTATCCACAGAAGACACCTGTCTTCCCTGCTCTGGCTGGAGATCTCTGTCCTCAACTCTATCACCGCAAAGCTGGTCCTCGAATATGCACTAAACACAGTCCTTCGGTCTAGCACATATGTCCTCTATCTCTGGTCTGCACCAAACACAGTCCTTCGGTCTGGCACAAATCTGTCCTCTTATCTCTTTCTGTTCTGTT
Organism: Wollemia nobilis; assembly: GCA_028583015.1. Taxonomy (NCBI): domain Eukaryota; kingdom Viridiplantae; phylum Streptophyta; class Pinopsida; order Araucariales; family Araucariaceae; genus Wollemia; species Wollemia nobilis. Next base: position 10,422,333 of record JAQPPZ010002169.1, read on the forward strand.
ACAGCCGCACTTGGTCGAAACCAACTTTTGCACTGGTCACGCAAACACACAACACTCGATCAAATATCAACTTATGCACCTCTGCGCAAACACAGCAGCACAATCTTCGCACACTCTGCTTCTCGACGATCGAACTTCTCCCCAGCACTCTATCTACGAATATCGCACTTCAAAATGCACACTTCGATCGATTCGACTCGACTCGCTCTCTTGCGCACAATAGACTTCACTTGCGCAAATTCGATACACACATTCGATACCTTCAATCTCAAAATAGCCCTCCTTTTATAGAATAAATTTCAAGATCAAAACTCTCAAACTTAGTCGGTTGTAACCCTCAAACTACGTTGGCTGCAAAACCCTACGCTGCGTTGGCCTAGATTTAACTCTGTCGGCTCAAAGTTAACTCTGTCCTTCAACCGCCTCTAGTTCTGTAGCTTTTCCTGTGAAACTACAACATGTCACGATATCATGACACCTTTGCCTGCCGTACACCTTCTTTTGCCTATTGTCATGAAATCGTGACACTTTTTGCCTTTGTCTGCCTTGACTACGTCCTTGTCATGAAATCGTGACACTTCTATCTTTTGCTGACGTCATCTTCACTCCTGTCATGAAATCGTGACACTTTAGTCTTCATTGCCTTCTTCTCTGCTTTTGTCATGAAATCGTGACACATCTGCTTATGCTGACGTCATCTTTAACTCTGTCATGAAATCGTGACCCTTTTGTCTTCAAGGCCTTCCTCTCAGCTTCTGTCATGAAATCATGACACTTCTCCTATAGAAGACCTGCTTCCAGTTTTTGTCATGAAATCGTGACTCTTTCACCATCCGTACGCTTTTCTTTTAGCCTGTCGTGAAATCGCTACAACTTCATCCGCTGGCTTCTTCACTTCTGCCTGTCACGAAATCATGACACTTTCTGCATCCATACATTTTTCTTTCATCCTATCATGAAATCGTGACGCTTTCAGCTTCCAAAAGCTTTCCTTGCAACTTGTCACGAAATCATGATGCTTCTCCTTTCAGACTCTTCCCTTTGCTGCATGTCACGAAATCATGACAGTTCTCACTTCGAGCTTTTTAGCATGTCGCAAAATCATGACAGTCCTCACTTGGAACTTTGCATCATGTCACGAAATCATGACAGTTCCTGAATAACTTTCTCTCTCTTCGATCTTGTCGTGAAATCGTGACAGTTCACACTGTGGACTCTCTTTTCTGCATTATGTCACGAAATCGTGACACCTTTTTGTCCGTACAACTTTCCTGGCAATGTGTCGTGAAATCGTGACACTTTTCCTTCTCTGCCTTCCTGCACTTTTCGAGTCACGAAAATGCGACATGTCGCGAAATCGTGACACTTTCCAACTTGCTCTCTTTCTCTGCCAACATGTCGCGAAATCGCGACAGTTTTGCCAGCTTCGTCTCTGTCTTCCAGCATGTCGTGAAATCGTGACACTTTTGCTAGAACTTTCTCTCTCCTCAAACATGTCACGAAATCACTTTCCAGCACTTTCTCTCTCCTAAAACATGTCGCGAAATCATGACAGTTTTCCAGCACTTTCTCTCTCCTAAAACATGTCGCGAAATCGCGACAGTTTTTCCAACCGCCTGCATACTTTTTCTTACTTGTCTTTTTCTTGATCTTTTGCAACTGGGCTACTCTGATCTTCTTGGAAACTCACTTTCCAAACTGAAACCTTCATCAAAACACATTCTTTGACATCAAACCAAATTGCTTCAAGACCTTCTTGACATCAATGACAACATCTACACTTAGAGCAAAGGCAATGTACCCAAGGTACCCAAAATTGCCAACATATTCAAAAAGAAATAAATACTTTGCATCAGTACCTTAGCACATCAAAAATAAAATAGCAAAGAGGAAGTAGAAGCACAGGTGATAAATGCAAAAAGGGCACTTCACGAATAAGAATAAGAGAGACTGAAATGAAATGGAAAACTTCGAAAACGTGTTTCGCACCTTAAGTGCTCATCCCCTATGTATCAAAAAAAGAAAAATTTACACATGTTTTTGTGAGGGGTCATGGTCCTCTCATACTGAGTGAGATTTGAACCTTAGACCTCTCAAAGAGAAGCTAAAGCCCTTACCATTGCAGTCAGCTTGAAGCTTTTTTATTAAAAATATAGAGATCCTCAGATGAGGGGAGCGGGAGGATGGTGGGAAGAGGGATAAAAGGTGTGTTATCCTTCCACTGTGGGGAGCAGGAGGTTTTTGTTGCTCTGTGAAACCAGCCTCACGCGGTTCCCTCCACTCTAAGTTGCATGACCTACACCCAATGAGGTCCCTCTCTTTTGAGGGAGGGTCATACAACAACTCTCCACTTGGAGAAAGGCACACCATGTTCCATGTCATGCGTCTCCCCTCCTCTCACTCCGCCACACACTGTTCCTCCATCTATTGATTTTTGAGTGTTTGATTGTTGACTTGATTTTGAAATTAAATTTTTGCAGTTATTGACTACCCCCTCGAGTGACGAGTCGATGGAGGAGATGAAAATTGATGATAGCGACAAGTCGCTCGACAAGAATGACTCTGTTAGCATGGCCTCCTCTTGAAAAAGTGCCAAAAAGATTTTTATTTTATTATTATTATTATTGTGTTAATTGTTAGATCATCACAGATGATCGATGTGATCATCTAGGATGGTCAAAATATCAGTCATCTCAGATGAGCGCACCATGTCATGCACTCGTCTGAGATGGTCACACTGTGAATTTTGCTATAAATAGTAAAATTCACATAAAAAGCCCTCATTTTCATCATGTAGAATGAGGAGAGGAGGAGACAAGGAGGAGAGGAGTTAGTTGTGTGCAATGAAGTGCTCCAATTGAAGACCGACCAACACCATGGACCCGAGCGGTGCTTCCATGAGTGGAGGAGCCGGAGAGAGAAAGGTAAGGATGAAAAATCCTGACTTTTCCTTAATTAACAAAAAATGAACCTTTAATTAAATGAAATGGAAATGAAATGAATGGGGTGGGGAAAATGATGACTTTAAGGTAAAAAAATGAAATATGGGTTGGGTAATGAATTTGTGTTTTTTTTTTTTTTTAATTTGTGATATTTGTTAATTTTAGTTTATTTTTGATTTGGGGGTCATCTCGAATCGAGATGGCTCCATTTTGTGGTCATCTCGATCGAGATGGTTTTGTGTTATGGTCATCTTGATCAAGACGATCATTTATTATGGTCATCTCGATCGAGATGGTCATGGTGTGTGCTAAGAGGATCTTATTTTTTATTTTTGACACGATGATTTTGCTTTTACCTTTTGATTTTGACACTTTTGTGTGTTTTATTAGCTTATTAGAGCATGACACCGCTTCCCAAACCATTATAAGGAAGTACGTGTTGTAGTGCTCAATGATCATGATGATTGGGACTAGTTGAAGGCTTTGAGCCTTCAACATACAGTGTGATTGGAGTCCATGCATGTCGATCAGGCCTACCTGATGATCTTGATTGATAGGTGGGATGCTCAGACTAACACCTTTCATATACCCACTAGAGAGGTCACAATCACCCTTGAGGACATCTATCGGATCTTATAGATTCCTATCGAGGGGGCACCCATCACTACATCTACGATGATCGAGAGAGATAGTGTTGCATCGAGTATACAGAGATTAGTGGGATGTTATAGACTATGAGATTGCCAATGGTAGGGTGCATATGGAGATAGGATATAACACCCATATCTTGATAGCTAGACATGTGGTGTTGATGACACTCATGTCAAACTTTATTCTTCCTAATTCCTCTAGGTATAGGTTCCCTTGGAACCTATTGGATCTTGTTCAGGACCTAGTGGAGCAGCCATAGATTATGGCATGGGGTCCCACCTTTCTAGCATAGCTCTATAGAGAGCTATATGAGATCCATCAGTGCAAGAGGCTAGGCTTGGGATGCAACTTCCTTCTACAGGTTTGGGGTTGGGAGTACTTCTACATCAATTGACATCTTGAACTACCATGGACCATGAGGAGTGACATGATAGATAGGGAGATTCCCTATGCCATGCATTGGATACATGATCGAGAGTGAGGTAGGAGCCATCCATGGTAGGGCACACTATGGCACTATACTAAGAGCTTTGATGGACTACAACTAGAGGATGTGACATGGAGACCATGGCTAGGAGCTTCAAGCTAGGATGAGGATGGGGTGCACCTAAGGTGGGTGAGGCATACTAGATGGTTGATAGGGTACCACAAGATAGAGCATGAGTACTTCTAGTACTCGAGGGTGACCCACCAACTGGGAGTTAGATAGGATGTACCTGAGGACCCAATGATTTACAGGTGAAGGACTAGGAAGTCTTAACTACTAGTAACATAAGTTGAGCCACTAGGAGATGAGGATGATGCACCACTAGCTGACCTAGATATGATCAATCCAAGAACTATAACTACTTATGATGCTTGGTGGACTACTCAATGGGCCTAGAGAGGGGTAGCAGAGAGGGGAGGAGTCATAGCTATAGATCCTATGCAATGATGGGTACATCATAGAATAGAGAAGAAGGTAGGCACCTCATAGGGAGGTACAAGGGAGATCGAGACACCTGAGAGAGCCAAGGGGCCAGACCTAGATGACCCTAAAGAGAAGATGGTTGCATTGAGGGAGAAAATTTAGATCCTCTAATATCAACTTAGTGATAGGGACACAACCCATGCCACTACATAGAGCTAGTATGATACGAATAGGTAGAGATGGTAGAGTTAGGCAGAGGAGAGGGAGATACTATAGGCTCAGGTGGTGAGTCTATAAGAGGCATTGGATAGAGTGATGGTAGAGTGAGATGCTCTATAGGCTCAGGGTGGGGGAGTGCCAATGGGATAGGCTATAGAGGTGGCCCAACTAAGGGCCAGGTTGGTTGAGGAGTAGGCTAGGTATCAGGTCGAGTGAGCCTACATCCATAGCTTAGAGGATGAGGTGGATAGACTTGGTGGTCGATTGCCCTCATGATGATCAAGGGTCATATCAATCCTAATCACATCGAAGCCATCAGATTGAGACCATAAGGGAGTCATCCATGAGACCTAGAGTACCACTTTTTATAGCACCAAGGACCTCACAAACATCAGGAGCTAGCAGATCCAGGTAACCTCATAGAGATGAGGTTGAGGGTAGTGGTGAGAGTGGTGGCATAGGGCCACATTGAGCAGGGATATTGTATTAGCTTCATTTTTGTATGTGAGGTCTAAGGACCCACTTATGATTGTAGTCTACAAGTATTTTTGTATCATGATGTATTTATGACTTTGATATATATGACATGATGTTTATTGATGGTTATCATGTGTTTATTGTGCATTTATGGATGTGATGATTATGATTATGAGATGATGGATGATTATGGATTTATACTTAGACTGGTAGATATGATGATGCATATATGTGAGATGGATGCCTAGATATATGATTTATTTGTGCATAGACCTAGATATGTATGATGTACTAATGATATGTGATGATTTAAATGATATGAAATGTGGATGTATGTGTAAATGATAAAATGAATTAATATAAGATGCAATAACTAAGTATAAGCACCATAGAATGTATAAAAGTCATGAATCAAAGTTAAAACAATTTCATCTAAGGGATACACTAAATGACACCAAATGGAAATAAAATGTGTATTGACAATGTGTGAATGTAATGGATGGTGATCAATAAGAAGTCACAAGGGAACAATAAGATTTTCATGAGACTCAAACACCCTAGTTGACCAATCAAAAGTTGTATACTGACCATGCAAGAACTTGAGAGATAAGAATCTACTAGGAAGACCAAGATATTCAATATCCATGTGTGTGCATAGTGAAGTTCATTAATGTGATGCATAAGACTACCCCATTGCTAGGCCAGCATTTATAGCCCATTGTTGTAATGGAGATCACCCTATGGTCATCATTATCCTGATTTTGTATGCAGTTGGACTTAACTACTCTGTAATGCAAGCCATCAAAAGCTAGCTCATCCATAAGATGACATTGGTCTATACAAGAGAAGGTCGCTAATGTGATAGATGTGTCACCATGCATAAGACTACTCCACTTCCAGGCCAATGTTTATAGCCCATTGCTAGTGATGGAGATCATCCCATGGTTGTTGAAAAACTAAGAATTCCAAGGATTCAAGCTCTTTGAGGATTTTTTTTGGGATACTTGCTCATTTTTGAGGGGAGCAAGGGATTTTATTTCTTTTTTGGGGGGTTTTGCTCATTTTGAGGAGGAGCAAAAAGGGATTTTATTGTTTTGTTTTTTAGGGGCTTGCTCAATTTGAAGGAGAGCAAGGGATTTTATTGCTTTGTTTTTTGGGAACTTGCTCATTTTGGAGAGGAGCAAGGGGATTTTATTTTTGAGGGGGAGAGCTTGTCCTTTTGTCAATTCTCAGCTTTCTAGACCATGCGCATGATAGGAGAGCAAGGGAAAATTTTCACTTTTGAGGCAAGAACCACTTTATAGTTTCATCTTTCCTTGTTCAAAAATTGTATTTAAGAGTGTGAATTTTGTGTTGGGATTTTGAGATAAGCAAGGTACAATCAAAGCAAGACTCTACCTATCAAAAATCAAGATGGCTTTCTACAAAATCTGAAAAGAAAACTAGGGATGGTTGAATGACCGAAAGACCCTATTGGACACCTTGTGACAACTTACTTGGAAAAAATACAAATACCAAGAAAGGGAGATGTGGATGGTAATGAACAGTGTGATGGGGTGCTTTCCTTGTGAACTTTCAAAAATTAAGAGGTGTGCGTAAAATAGTCAGTGGTTGGATGAACACCATTGTTGATGGTCATACGGTATCTATCCTATCTTACGTGGACCGCTTAATAATCAAAAGACCATAAAGAAAGGGGTATATGATGATAAGTGAAAATGTGCTTCCTTTGACCAAAATTCTTACAAAAATCACAAGAAAAGGTGTAAATGATGACAAGAGAAAGAGTTTGATCAAAGACCAATGACAGTCATACAAACATGGTGTTATTCTTAGTGCTTACAAGAAAATGTAGTGTTACAAGTGCCTAATGCAATATGATGATAAGTGTAGCTAAACACTATGATATGCAAAAATGAAGACTTCTAAATGCATGGTGCAATAAATGATGATATGCAATGTAGTGGTAATGTGCAATGAGATGTGATGCATGGTGAAATGAGAAGATGTATTTTTGTGTTTTTGTGATTTTTTTTGTTTTTTTTGTTTTTATTTTTTTTTTTTATGCATAAAATGCCCGTAGGTGGAGAATGTTGAGGGGTTTAGGCTCCTCAACACCTTCAAGTGAAGCTAATCGATATGTGCTCGGTCCCACCTTTTGTGTTATTATGAACGGGCCTAACCAGTTTGTAGCAAATTTATCACGTAAATGGCTAGGTAGGTTGGAGTTCTACTGATTTTATTTGAGCACAAGATCACCAACTTGGAACTCCCTAGTGTGAAATTTTGTATCATAGGCTCATTTTATATGATCTTGATAAACACAAAGATGCTTGAGAGCATTAACTCATATTTCATCAAGAAGCATAAGTTGATCGAGGTGAGCCTATCATGCATCATCATAGTAATGAACTCTTGTAGTGAGATGCGCAATGAAGGGATTTCAAGTTCCAAGGGTATAATGGCCTCAGTGCCATATACTAGTGAGAATGGAGTTACCCCTATTGGTGTTTGAATGCTCATCCTATAAGCCCAAAGTGCTAGAGGTAGTTGAATATGCCAATCCTTGTGATGATTGTTAACTATTTTCTTGAGGATGGTGATAACCATTTTATTTGATGCCTCAACTTACCCATTAGTCTATGGATAATAAGGGATCAAAATTATGTTAGATATGATACTTTTTACACAAAGCTCAAACATCCTTATTCTTGAATGATGGCTCATTATCCAAGATTATCTTAGATGGGATACCAAAATGATAGATGATATTATGGAGTAAGAACTTCATGATGCATGCACCTATCATAGTGGTAAGTGGGATAGCTTCAACCCACTTTGTGAAATACTCAATGGTCATTATAATGAACGTGTGTCAACCCAAATATGGGGGTGATATTTTTCCAATTAGATCAAAACCCCATTGAGAAAAAGGCCACAAGGAGTGAATTGGTTGTAACACTTGTGAAGGTACATGTAATAAGTTAGCATGATTTTGACACTTGATGCACCTTTTGACATAAGCACAACAATCCCTCTCCATTGTAGGCCAATAGTAGCCCATTCAAAGAATGCACTTTGCGATAGCCATGCCACTAAAATGGCCACCACATGTACCATCGTGAGCTTGCAAAATGGCCCAAGTAGATTCTTGGGGCTCTAGACATCGAAGAAGAACACCATCATAACTTTGATGGTACAGTATATCTCCTAATAAGACATATTTAGTCACTTTTTGCTTGAATGTTCATTTTATGGCATGTGACAAGCCCGTAGGAGGGCTACCAAGTTTCAAGAAATATTTGATCTAGGAGAACCAGTCTTGATATTGCTCAGCTTGGACTAAATGAATGCTTCGCTCCTCTCTTGTCTCATCTCACAAATGTAGATTATGAGAGAACCTTAAGATATATGGTTGTGACATTATCATAAGGGACCTAAGGGATTAGGGATCCCCAAGAAGTAAAGTTCAAGAAGTCTTGAATTTGTAAGAACCAATCTTGGTGTGGTTCAATGTCTACCATGTGGATACTTGGCTCTTCTATAGAGGCATCCTACGAGATTTTGAATTGTGTGAGCATTTTTACATGAATAGTAGTGACATCATCTGATGGGTTTTGTAAAATTAAGGATCCCAAGGAAGCCATTGTATCTACAAAATGATTGGAATACCGAGGGATGACCTCGATGTCATACCATTCAAACTTTGTAAGTAACTTGTCCATGATGGTCTTGTATGATTTCAAGATTGAGCATTTACATTGGTAGATTTATTTTACTTGATTAACTATGAGCAAGGAGTCACCAAATATTTTGAGTCTCTTGAAATTCATGGTGATAGTTGTTTGAAGGTCCAAAAGGAGGGCTTCATATTCAACATTATTATTAGTGCAAGGGAAATCGAGTTTGAATGAAAGGGGAATAGGAGCCCCTTATAGTGTGAAAAACATGATTCCTACACCACCCCTTGCTCACACTTTGAACCATCAAATAACAACATAAGATCTTCTTTATGCTCAAGTTCTTCTAGTTCATCTAAGCTAGATACTACAAATATTGCATCATCAGGTAGCTCAAATATTATAGGCTTATCATCTTGAAGTGGTGCTTCTACTAGCTAGTCTATGATGACCTAACCTTTAATAGACTTTTATCCAATGAAATCTAGGTTGAACTCCATCAAGAGCATGATCCACTTTATAGTTTGACTATTATGATAAGTATGACTCATCATATATCACAAAGGGTTCTCTTTAGATATGATATATATTATCTAATTTATCATGTAATGATGGAGCTTTTTGGTGGTGAAGACCACCACTAAGCAAATCTTCTTGATGTAAGCATACTTTATTTCATATGAGACCATGGTGTGACTAATGTAGTAGATAGCATACTCCTTATTTACCTCATTATTTTGGGTCAACATGGTCCCTAAGGCAAAATTGATGGTTAAGATGTATAAGAGAAAAGGTGCACTAGGTCTTAAGGAGACAATACTAGTATGGAAGCCAAGTATTTTGATATCTTGGAAGACTACTTGGAAATATTCATTCCAATTAAAGGTCACCCCCTTATAGAGAAGATGATTGAATGGTCAACACTTATTCAATAGTTGCACGATGAACCATAAGATGTCCTGTATCTTCCCCTACAAGCTATAAAGTTACTTGAGGTTAATGGGGGGAGGTATGCTTGTGATTGCTTCAACATTTTAGGGTCAACTTGATGCCCTATTTAGATATAATGAAACCTAAATTTTTAGATGTTACTTCAAAAATACACTTTTTAGGGTTCAAGCATACATTATGCTCTAGGAGGTGATCAAATATCTTTTTGAGAACACCAATATGGTTTTGATGCAATAAATATTTAGCCACAAGATCATCGACATAATCTTCGATAATCTTGTGCATGTAATCATGAAAAATATACGTCATTACCCATTGATAGGTAGCACCTACATTCTTTAAGCCAAAGGGCATGACCTTATAGCAAAAGGTCCCCCATGGCATAGTGAAAGTTTTTGGCCTGATCTTTAGGATTGACTCAAATTTGATTATATCCGAAGAAGCCATCCATGAGAGAGAATTTCATGGCCTACGATTGCATCTACCAATATATCAATGTTCGAGAGTAAAAATTCATCCTTGGGGCTTACTTTATTAAGATCATAAAAATTTATGCATATGCACCCCCCATTCAATTTTTGAACAGGAACCATATTGGACACCCAGTGAGGTAGTCAATAGGTTGGATGAATCCTACATCCAACAATTTTTGTAATTCATATTTTATCATAATAGCAATTGTTGGATGCATCTTGTAAAGTTTTTGCTTGATGGGTTTAATTTCTGGATTTAGTGTCAAGTTGTGGACAACTAGATTTGGATCTAGACCAAGCATATCTCGATATGACCAAGAAAAACCTTTTTGTACTTCTTTAGAAGAGCGAAAAATACCTTGCATTCTTCGGTTGAAATACCCTTCCCTAGTTTGAGAATCTGAGGGTGTTCAGGATCATCACTAACATCGATATCAACCATCTCTTCTATTAACATATGTGATCCCTCCTCCAATTGATGAGGAGTAGGAATCAAGTGAATATCATCAGCTAGATTAAGAGAGTCAGATGCATTATCAAACTCTATCTCAGCTTGGAGGATAGCTAATGCTGGATGGGATAGTAGATGGTATGATTGTAGCATATCCTTAGAAGGGAGAAACTCAGATGGTGAGGGTGGAAAGGTAATGATCAAAATCAATAGCCTCAATATTGAGAGGTAATGATAGAGAAGGGTTACCAAGATAATGGAGTGGAGTGGTGAGATCAATGGAGATCATATTGATGGATGGTGGATGATCTCCATACTATGGGAAGAGATGATCAAATATGGGGGGGCACAAATGTATCAGGGGTGGTTGAGGTGGAATCGGGATGATGAGGGGAGCTCTATGGAGAGGAGGACAATAGGGTCCTTAGGTGGAAGGATCTGGCACTAGAGGGGTAGGGGTAATCTTGGAAAAATATGAAGATAGAATTTATCTAGATCCACAAGAGGCTCAATAGGGGTAGACTCCTCTTCTAAGTTGAAAGAGGGAATGGATAAGGTTTCCCAATTAGATTTTGACCCCCAATCATGCTCTGACTCTTGATCTTCTTCAAACTCTTCTTCTGATGAGTCACTATCAACAATAGCTAAGGTAGTGATATGTAGATGATCTCTAAGTAGATGAGCATTACTAGGATCAACATACTCATTACCATCAATGTCTACCCCCAAGCCTAAGTTAAGGTATTGTAGGGAATCAACAAGGAGCTCATCAGGCATGTAGGTATTATAGCCTAAACTTGATTTATCTATGGGTAGCTGATAGTGTGGTTCTAGAGGAGTTTAGGGGCCTTGCTCATATCACCCCAAGCCATTCCCATGCTAATTATGGTGATGGAAATACCTCATAGCAAAGGATGGATTTGAAAGATAATCGATATTGGCTTGAAATGACTCTTCATCCTCTACTATAGGTGGTGTGTCTATGGTAATATCAATACCTCCATAGATAAAATTGGTTTACCTTGGGTAAGACCCAAGGGGGACTATGGTACCTATGGGTAGTAGTGTGTTGTATGGGTGACCAAAGTCCCTGATTGACTCCACGAGTGGGGTGAATGTGATATATTGCACTTGGTATTCACCCATACTCAGATTTGTCATGCTAATGGTAACTTGTGGTGACTCTGCTGGGGGAGGTGATGAAGAAGATGAAGGTTGTGATGAAAATGGTGTGATGATGGGTGGTTCCTCCTCGATGGGAGAAGCATGGGTGGAAGTGGTAGAAATGGTTGAAATTGAAGGTGTGGGAGGTGTGTCGGATGGTTGAGATGTGAATGTGTATGTTGGTGGAGGTGGAGATGAGGGTGATGTGATAGGTGCCTTCTCCAGATTTTGAGGTGGAGGATCAGATGATGATGAAGGTATCTCTGATGAAATCGATGGTGAGGGTTTTGATGGAGGTGGTGGTGGTGAAGTGATGGATGATCGAGGTGTGGCTTTTATGGGTTGGATGGGGTTGTTGGGTTGAATGTCCAAAAGTGTGGAAGGTAAGGTGGAATCCTGAGGATGCACAACCATATTGCAATATTTGAAAGGCTCCAAGTCTGTAGGGATGCAATGAACTTGGCCTTCATGTATGTATTTTATGCATTGGTGCAATATCGAAGGTACGCATTTCATGTCTCGAATCCAGGGCCTACCAAGCAATATGTTGTATTGCATGGTACCTTCCAAAATGTGATATAGTACATGAATAGTCTTTTGTCCAACCAGGATAGGAAGGACTACTATGCCAATAGTGGAACATAGGGCATCATTAAAAGCTTGGAGGGTGAAGGTGGAGGTCACGATGGCTGATGGTGGAAGGTTGAGATGTTGGAGGGTGGTGGAGGTGATGATGTTTATTGATGATCCATGTCGATCAAGACACATTTGAAGGGGATCCCATCCATGCTAGCGATGATGTGCAATGGTGGATCAGGTATCTCAATGGGTATCATCTAAATTTCATGATCCTAAAATGTAATCATAGGATCTTGACATGTTTGAACATGCCCCACAAAATTGATGAAAGAATTTGGATCTTGTGGTTGTAGTTCAATGGATCTCAAGATCTCCATCAGAGCCTCTCGATGTGGCTTTGATTGCTGAATTAACTCATAGATGGAGAGCCTCATCGATGACATTCGAAGACTTTGAGTAAGTCTACTCCTTAACATGAGCACTAGGTGAGGTAGAGTAGGTATAACCAGATTTGAAATCGGTGGTGCCTATGATATTGATGGAACATTAGTAGGATCCACAGGTTGTGTGGGTTGCATTGGATACCATCTATTTCTTATCACTATATTAATCATTCCCATGAAACCTTGGTTAGGTGGGGTAGCATGCACCTAATTAACCTACTTTGGTTGCTCTATTTTAATAGTAGGTATTAAGTTTGCTCTGCATTGGGGTAAGGGGTCTTGGAAGACACCTATATTTTGGTTATTGGAGGCAAGAGGATTATCAATATGAATCTCTTACTTCTCGATCATATCCTGCACTATATTCTTGAATGCATAGCATGACTAAATGTCATACCCTTTTTATCAATGATAGTTGTAGTATTGATCCTCCCTATAATATTTAGTTTTAGGATGATTAGGATCCAATGGTTAGATCTCAAGGAGTGTAATAGCTTGTACCTCACATAATCGATTAAATATTGATGCCAAAGACTCTAGCAATGGTGTATATTGGTGAGGTGGCCGATGAGGTTGAGTTTGGAGTTGTTGTTATTGTTGCGATGGATTGGTTGCTTGAGTAGTGTATTATGTCGGTGGAGGTTGGGCTTGATAGTTAGGTGGTGGTATTGGAGCCCGATTTGAGGGTCCAAGGGCACTTAAGACAACCTAGTTTACCAGAGCTACCTTAGGTTGAGTTTGGCCACCTTTTACATTTTTATTAGGCCACTCCTTTTTTAGAGTTTAATCTCTCCTTCCTAGACTTTGATGTCCTCTATTACCTTTGCCTAGGCCAAGGCTTCTTCGAAGGTTCTATACTATTGAAGTTGCAATAGTAATGAGATTTTCTTGGTGCAACTTTGAGTGAACATTCAAGTTAGCTCTAGGATGGGTAGAGTGAAAGATAATTTTGTTATTACTACTCTCCATCTATTTCCATAATCCATGATTGGTTCATCCTCAAATTGGTGAAGATTGCATAAATCAGTCATGGTGGCCTTTTTCTTGACACTAAAGGTAAAGTATTCTAGAAAAGCATCTGCCAATTGTTCAAAGGTCAAGATACTATGGCATGGTAGATGATTATACCACTCCAAAGCACCCCCAACAAGCATTATGAGAAATATTCATAGCATGAGGGGGTCACTATCCTGAAGATGGAAGCATGTGTTCATGAAGCTTGTCACATGTTCCTGTGCATCTTCATCACCCTTGAACTTATCTAACTTTGGCATTTCAAAGTGTTCAGGATAGGGTGGTGATGGAACTGATGGGTGCAGAGGCTGATTTGTAAGCTATCATAAGGTAGGTTTTTGATAACCTGAACCTGAAGCTTACTTTTCTAATGTGTTAAGGTGCTCTATCAATCATTTGTAGGCCTTGAGTGAGATGATGGTATTCGCTCACCTTTGGCCTTGATTCGTTTGAAGGTTTTGATGTGGGTGAGGTGGTTGGTGAATGGTACCAATAGGAATATCATCATAGGTTACCTCGAGATACGTATCAAGTGGTTCTTGATACTGAGGTTGTTGTTCCTCATAGGATTCATTATCCTATTGGTAGGGGTATGCTTGATAGCATTCTGGTGAGTGGGGTTGATGATGATGGATGGGTGGTGGTCTAGGATGTTGATGATGAGTGGGATTTGGGTATGGGTGAGGTGGAAGATTCTGGTTTGGGTATGATGGAAGGTTGTGTCATTGTGCTTGGTACCCTAGGTGATGTTGGGTTGGTTGCCTTTGTTGTGTAGGTGTGGGCAACCTCTGATGCATCACCCATTGCATTTGATGGTCCATTGTCATCCTAGGTACCAATATTTGGTTTGCTAGGTCAGTGGTGTGTGGCCTATTCACACATGTGTGAGTGGTATGAATAGGCATTTGTTGTGCTTCAACCCTAGAGAGATCGATGATTTATTTCCTAGGGTCACAAGAGGTCACATTAACTTGGTACTACTATCAAAAGATAGGTTCTATGTAATCAAGAGGTGCCAAAGTGCACCATCCTTGACCATACTACATATCATAAGATGTAGCAGGAGGATGAAGATCATCATCCCTGGGTCCATGAGCTAAGGTGGTAGCATTATGATTACCTTGATCATCATATATGTTCAAATGATCATACTTACAACTCATCCAAGGATGATCAACTAGAGTAGCTTGAATATCCCTATCTTATTATAAGATGTACCCTTGATCCTGGTCTAGGGGAGTCATAGGTTGAGTTAGGATACAAATGCATGGTAGGGGTTTTCTAGATGTTTCAACTTGATTGTAGTTATCCCTATAAAAGGTATGCAAGGTATCTTGATCAGGATAATCCATATCTTGATCATATTCAGTACTCATGGGTGAATTGTGCATTTGGGCACCCAATGTCTCAAGGTCCATGGAGTGGTGGATGGCATTTGAGCCATAATGGTCACATCACCACTCAAGAATAATGAGATCCTATGGATCAATCCGAAGATGATCCATTGCTCTAGGTGATGGCTCAATAGTGTAAGCTCATGAATGAGCTTGGTTATGTATTATGACCATCTTCTAGGTAGATGAGATATATAGAATCATGACTATGCTCATGAGCACTATCTAAGCTATGCAAACAAAGCAAATAAACAAACAAGAAAGCACTCTTTGTTTTGATTTTTTGATTTTTTTATTATTGATTTTTAATTTTTATTTTATTTTTGAGTTGATTTTGTGTGTTTCTATTTTTGGAACCTCTATTCCTAAAATACTAAAAGGAATGAAGAGAACTTCTATAAAAATGTGGTTTGTGCACATCCTCTATCGAGGAATGTGACACAAATGGAAAAAGTGGCTTCCTATAAGGATAAATTGGAAAATGGGTAACACTATAGGAAGAAAAATACCCCCCCAAGGAGGGGTCATACTGTCTAAATCTTGCTACTTGCCCAGTCGAGCTTTTGCTTCACACTTGAGCATGCTTGGATATAAATGATAATTGTGTTCCACAAATTATTAAGCCCTATGGTTAAGGGGCATCTAATCCTAACCTACCTTGAGATGCACCCAAAAGTAGGGGATTTCTTGGTGATGAAGTCCAAGAAACCACTCGTGGGGGCTACTAAGGTGTGTAGGGGGTGAGCCAATGGAAGGAGGTGAAATCCAACATCATTGGTCTCGATTGGGGGTTGGTGATGAAGGCCAACCTTACCAATGTTTATGTGATACATGCATGTGTGGATTCCTTTTATTGTAGAAAATAAATAGAGAGCATACAATGATTATATAAGAAAAATGCAAATTGTAAGGTAAAATGCATCTATTTCTTTAACAATGCTCAATATTTCATCAATCAACAATGCAAGAAAATACAGTGAAAATAGCAAGACCGTCTCGAATGAGATGACCACAGATCCGAGACCATCTTGATCGAGATGGTCATAGTATGATAGATTGAAAACTAAGAATATAGATGCATGCATGCAATCAAGATGTATATTTTTGTTATTTTCTTAGTTTTTCTATCTAAAACATGAAATCAAGGCTATCCTAAGATGTGAAGGAATAACCTAGAAAGGAAACACACGATGCAAAAAGACACAAAATAAAGAGAATATCAAATGGCAACAAAATTTGACTATATTAAAATTGCATTAATTTCTCAAAATGTGTTATATATGATTCCCTTTAGGGATTTTACCCCTGATACAATTTTTACAATGGATTTCCTTCGGTGCAATCCAAGTGGTTTTCATACCCACAATAAAATATCTTTGGTAGTAGGTTTCCTTGATACTGCAATGCGAGGGTGAGATCCAAATTCTTTTGCTACCTTGAATCCTGTCACCTGCATGCAATGAAACAACAAAATATATCAGTAGCATCTACAAGGCCCACCTAGGTTGGGCCCGTATCAATCAAGAGATAAAGTGAAATAGAGTAAATGCATGCATGAAATAATGAAGATCTAGACTAATACAGTAAAGTAAACTACTCAAAATGAAGAATCTATAATTAGAACTAATCTGCAAGTATAAAACTATAGAAAACTGCATGAAAAGACTAAAAAATGATAACCTAATCAAGGTTGTCTCGGGTGATACAATCTTACTTGTGGGACCATCATAACAAATATGGTCTCTATCGTGGACCTACAACTTAATGAAACTAGGTTAGGGCGATATTGGGATGATCTAAGGGCAGGTTTTATTGGTGAATTTGTGGTGATGGATGGACAAGTGTGTAGATTTGAGTATCCTAAAATTAGGGTGTTGATAAAACGAAGAGCATGGATATGATGTTGAAACTCATGTGGCAAAGCAATGGCATCGATTCGGGTAGTGAAGATGTATGGTCAGATTTATGTGATACTTCATTGCTTAAGCATATAAAATTTAATTCTTTAAACCATGAGGGGATCCCTCCTTTAATAGCCTTCTTGGTTAAACACCAAAGAGGCAAGTGGCAATCAAGGGCAGCCTTGATTTCCAATTTGTAGGTGGTAGGGACACCTGCAGGTCATCAAGGGTAGTGGAAAATCCACCACCACACTGAAAGGCAGTCTCGTTGTCTGATTATTCTTTTTGTAGCTATGCGCATATGTCCATCTCACAACGAGATGACCCCAACTTTGAGATCATCTCAGTTGAGATGGCCTTGCATCCCATGAGGGAAAAGTGCACTTTTTTTTAGGAAAGACACCAAATAGCCTCAAGGCTATCCTAGGTGGGTTGGAAAAGTTAGAAGGAGATATTTTGGGGAGTCTCCTTGTGATCACACATTTTAGGTGTCTATACTATCTTGATTAGAATTCAGCATGTATCCAATCAGACTTTCACTGCCATGTTTAGCCAAAAATTAGCCATTGCATTATTTTATCTATCAACATAGACCGGGATGGCATCCTCGAACTGCTACCAAATGGACTTAATTTGGCTCACAATGTTTCTTATCCTCCAAGCCTTTGGTCTAAAATTTCTAATAGCATCCAGAAGCCCCACCATAATTTGTGAGTCAGACTCAACTATGATCTTTCTAACCCCATTCTCCCAAGCATTGAGAGAACCTTGTCTGATAGCTAGTCCTTCAACTTCATTGTTAGTAGCCCTTCCAAGACCCTCTAGCTCCCAATGGAGGATCTTCCCCTTGAAATATCTTATGAGAAAACCAATGCCTGCAGCCCCTGGGTTATCCTTAGTTGCACCATCAGAATTAATATTTTCCCAACCTAGGGGAGGGGGCTGCCATGGTCCCAACTTCTGTGGCTTGGGAGTCCCCTCATTCACCTGAGTTTTCTTGTCCCTAAAGTGAGCTCTAATAGTTTCAAAAATCTTGGTAACAATTTTATGCCAAACCAACTCCATTGGACTGAACTCCTCTCTAAAAATTTTAGAATTTCTTTCCAACCAAATGTGCCACCAGATGAAACTCGGGCCTAGGGACCAACCTAGCTGAATGGAGGTATTCTTGAATTTTCTACATTTCCAAATCTCCCAGATATTAGAAAGAGTCACCTAAAAGTTTAGGTGAACCTTAAAGAGGTCTAACCACCTTTTCCACAACTCTCTTGCAAATGCACACTGGAAAAGTAGATGATCAAGTGTCTCCTCCTGGGAGTTACACATGATGCAGTTGGAAGGGCCATAAAAACCTCTCTTCATAAGGTTATCATAGGTGAGACAACTCCTATGCATCACTTCCCAAGCAAAGAAATTAATTTTAGGCCAGCCCTTAGCCACCCAAACTCTATCCCATGGGGCATCCTGCAGGATCAACGGAGGAGGGAGCAAAGCATTATAACCATCATGAATAGTGAAGACACCTAGAGTGCCAAGGCCCCAGGCGATCCTATCCTCTTCCTCTTTCCCTGTAAGGCACCTTTGCTTGAGGATCTTATCAATAAGAAGTCTTTGATGAAGAGGGACAGGAATAGGCCATTCTTCTAACCTCTTCCATTGAAAGAAAGAGAAATCTCCAATTTGCTTGGAAGTAATGTATGAAGCCATATTTATCCATCCTCTACCCTCAAGGCTTTGTTGCAAGGGCTGCAACTCTAGAAACTCATAGATTAAGGGGGATGTTGGTCCCAAGAATCACTCCAAAAGTTAGCTTTGTCTCTTGTACCTACTTTCCAAAAAAGTCTAGATTTTACCAATTGTTCACCAACTTTCAAGACCTTCCAAATAACGGAGCCAGGGCCCCTTAGAGGAATGCGACCAACTTCTTGATGAGGGATAGAACCCAAATACTTACTAGTGATGACTCTACTGAAGAAAGCCTCCTTGTTGGATATCCATCTCCAATAAAGCTTCCCAACAAGAGCTTGATTGTTTAAAGTTGCTTTATGAAAACCAAGGCCCCCTCGAGCTTTAGGCTGACATATTTTATCCCAACTAACAAGAGCCCACTTCTTACCCATCCTTGGGCCATCCCACAAAAATTTTCTCATAAGTGAATCCAACTCTTTGAGGACTCTCATAGGGGCAGCTAGGATGGAGAATTTATAAATAGGCATGGCTTGGATCATCGATTGGATGAGAGCCATTCTTCCTCCAAAGGTAAGCCAATAGTGAGTCCAATGATTAACTTTAGCAGTGATTCTATCCATTAAATATTTCCAATCAGCTACCCTTAGGCTCTTAAAATGAAGGGGAATCCCTAGGTAATCAAGTGGAAGGGTACCCTGGGCAAAGCTCAAAATGGATAGAATCTGATCCTAGATTCTTCTATCCGTATTGAAGAAAACAACCTTGGATTTGGTCGCATTCACCTACTGACCAGTAGCATCCATGTAGGTTTTTAATATGGCTTTGAGCGTTCTAGCCTCTCGAATGTTGGCCTCCCCAAAGAGACCTGTATCATCCACAAATTGAAGATGAGTTAACATCTCCTCACCTAGTTGCACACCTTCCAAAAGACCTTGTTGCTTATTTCTTCGAAGGAATCTACCCAATCCTTCTGCTAGAATAATAAAAAGAAATGGGGAAATAGGATCTCCTTGATGAATACCCCTAGAAGCAAGGAAAGGGGTCGAGGGGGAGCCATTGATGAGAATAGAGAAGGAAACCATTGAGACACAACTCATGATCCACTCTCTCCACTCTTAAGAGAAGCCAAATTTCTCAAGCATTTGATCCAAAAATTACCAAGGGACTCTATCATAAGCCTTAGACATATCTAGTTTAATAAACATGCCTCTTCGACTAGAATGTTGCATAGAGTGGATAGCCTCTTGGGCTAGAATAACTCCATCCAAAATTTGATGCCCCTCCACAAATCCTCCTTGTTCCTAGGAGATTATGTTGTCCATAATATTCTTAAGCCTTTCAACTATCAACTTAGTGATTATCTTGTAGGTCACATTGTAGAGAGCAATCGGGAAAAAATCTCCAAGGTTGGCAGCTTGTCCCACTTTAGGAATCAAAGTGAGGAAAGTATGATTTAGAGCCCAAAGCATAGTTCTATTTGAACGAGATTCTTCAATAACCTTGGTTAAATCCTCTCCTATGACATCCTAAAAAGCCTTAAAGAACTCAATTGGAAAACCATCGGGCCCTGGAGATTTCCTTGATTTCATGCTAAAAACTATGCTCCTCACCTCATCTTTATCCACCAATCTGAAAAGGGCTTGGTTTTGCTCGATTGAAATAATTTGGGGGATACAATTAAGTATCTCTTGTTGCATTACAAGATTAGGGATAGTAGGGGTAGTAAAAATATTTTGAAAGAAATTATTTGTTGCATGTTGCATACCTGGTATGGTGTCCATCACCTATCCATTGGAGTCCTAAAGGTAAGTCAAAGAATTCCTTTGTCTACTTGTCGATGTAGAGCGATGAAAGAAACTTGTGTTTCGATCCCCCTCCAACAACCAAGTAGTTCTCGCTCTTTGTTTCCAATAAATTTCCTCTTGATTGTCTATGGACTCTAATTATTTTTTGACCAGTTCATCTTCATATTTCAGATCCTCTATGATTGTTCCAATCCTAAAGTGGGTGGCCAACTCCTCCATATTTGCCAACAAAGGAGCCTTTTGGGACTGAAAATCAGATTTGCTACTTCTTTTCCAGAATTTGAGATGAAATTTGACATGTTGGATTTGTTTGGAAAAAACATACATAGCTCTCCCATGGGAAGGATGACCCTCCTCCCACCAGATGGGGGATTTTTCCTTCAGATCCTCCTTTTCCAACCAACAATTCTCAAAATGAAAAGGTCTTGGGGGGATTATGGCCCAACTTCCATTCTAGAAGAATCAAAAAGTGATCAGAGTCAATGTGATTAAGAATCTCCATCCTAAAAGACCAACGAAGAAAGGCCTCTTCAGAAACCAAAAATCTATCAAGCTTGACTTTCCTACTTGCCGACCCTACTTGTTTGTTTGTCCACGTATACAGAGACCTCACATGTTGAACATCAATTAAATTGAGTTGATTAATTTTGGATATCATAAATCTATCCCCCTAGTCCAAAGAAGGATTTCCCCCTTCCTGATCCCTAAGAGCAAGTTTAGCATTGAAATCCCCTACCACTATCCAATTCACTTCCTCTTTTCTAGTTCTACTATCCTATAAAACTGACCATTGGTGTTGTTGCTCCACAAAATTTATAGCATCGTAGAAATTGGAAACCAATAAAAGCTCCCCAAAGTTCTTGCTCTTGAAGAGAGAAGTGAGGATACCCCGACTAGCAAAGTGATCTAAAGCCATCCAGAGAAGAGGATTCCATAAAGTCACCACTCCCCCTAAAGCCCCTTGGGATCCAACCACCATGTACTCAACTTATCTCCAAATTTTCTTAACAATGATATCCATCTTCTGAATGGAAGCTTTAGTCTCTTGAAGGAGAATAAAGTCAGAATGATGATTTTTAATTAAACTCTGAACAACAATTTGATGAGGTCTATTGTTTAGACCTCTTATATTCCAATATTGGACAATCATTGGGAACTTGGATTCCAGTAAGTGTCAATCTGCTTGACCTTTCTTTGGATGACTAGTTGGTCTCCCTCATTAGCCAACTTCTCCTGGTTCGATTTTCTTCCTACACTCTTTGCTTGAGAGTTTTTTAACCTTTTCTCTACTTGTTGGATCCCAAGGTCAGGTTTCCCTCTATCCTTTTCTCTATCTTTCATTGAAACATCATTATCCACCACAACCATTGCAAGGGTTTGGTTCCCTAGATTTATCAGTGCTAAGTGATTAGCCCCCAAATCTGAATTCAAAGAAACATGATGGGCAGTTTCCTCAACCCTTACAAGGGGAAGGTTATCCTTCTAAGGTTCATCTATTATGGTGGTCTCCTCCTCCATATCCAAGAGAGAATTAAGAATTTCATACCTATTGAAATTTCTTTTTATTGATTGGTTGGAGCATGTTGTCTTGCTCTTTTTATTCTTCTTTCTCTTTGGAGCTTCAAAACCCTCTATAGGGGGATTAACATTTGAGGTTGTGGGTAGATTCTCTTCTTTCTTCTCAACAAACTTGCTATTGGTGATAGTTTCCTTTGGAGGGATGGGGCTCTTCGTGATGCCCTCTAGGCAGAAGTGGGCCAGATGACCATGTTTGTGGTAGATCCTGCATCGAAATGGGATTGCCTCATAGTCTACCTATTGGATCCAAGATAAGTCCCCCATGTTAATTTCTATTTTAGCTAGGAGAGGTTGGTTGAGATCCATCTCCACATAGATCTGAGCATAAACAATAGATTCACCCCTCATCATGTCCTTAGAAACTCCTAAATAATGACCCAAGAAGTTACCCAATTTTTCAAAAATTGGTTCACACCAGTATTCCATGGGTAGGGCATAAAGATGAACCCAAACAATCACCGTAGAGGGCTCCATCCGAGGGTCAAATCCTAACTTCCATGGTTGAACAAAAAGGCTCGCAACACCATATGTTCTCCTCCCTGACTCAAAGGCTTTGTCTCTATCTACTTGAGAAGAAAAACTCACAATATAATAGCCATTGCTAATAAGAGAGATTGAGGTATCCCCAAGGGGCTCCCAATTATTTTAGATCCAAGAGGACATAAATCCTAAAGATGATCTTATGTCGATAAACTTACAAATTAGGTCATGCTTGCTTCTATAGAGAATGTTATCAGCCACCAGGGCTTGATCTATCACTAGTTTAGGATGAAGGGCTGCCTGGGGAAGGTAACCATTAACCCTTGCTTGGTACGATTGTTGCTTTGGATTCTTGGTCATTGCAGAGAAAATAGAATGAAGATCTGAGTCTCTAAACAAGACATCCTCCATGTCCTATTTCCCTTTAACTGTATCTACAAATGATCTCTTAGGGGAGGGGGCCTAGGAGGGGGCCCAGAAGGGCCCTCATTAGCACCCATAGGCCACTCCACAACCTACACACAACACTTCCCTCAAAGAAAAAACTTGCACATACACCTATACTATAAACCCTTCTATAGAAGTCACCCAAATTTTATCTTCCCCTTCCTACACCTGCACCTGCACCTGCACCCTACCGAGAATTTATGATGCTATTACAGAGAATCATCTCCTATCCTCAAACCCTAAATTCCAAAAAAGGTATGCATTAATGTTCCTATGAAGGTGTTGAGGTATTTCCCCATTATACTGAGGTTGAAGAGAATGTATAGGTAAGTGATTTTATTATATCATTAGCTTTGTTGTTTTTGTTTCTTTCAACATTGTTAGATGCGGCTAAAGTGAGTTATTTTCTTCTTGTAGCTTTGCAAAGGTTATGGATAAAATGAGGTGGCATTCCTAGCATAGGAGTTTAGATGGCTATATGCAACATCCAGTAGACTCCTCGACATGGAAAACTATAGATGTTAAGTGTAAATATTTCATTGATGATCCAAGCAATCTACGACTTGCAATGGCAACTAATGGGTTCAAGCCTTTTGCTGAATTTAGTACTACTTAAAATTTTTGACCCATTATGTTGGTCACTTACAACCTCCCACCATGGATGTGGATGAAGAGGAAACATTCAATTCTCACATTGTTAATACCTAGCCCCAAGCAACCAGGCAATGATATTGATGCTTATCTACAACTGTTGGTTGATGACTTGCACGAACTATGGACTAAAGGAGAAGAAATGTATGATGCATTTTCCAATACTAAATTCAATATGAGAGCAATAGTGATGTGGTCCATCCATGACTTTCCTATTATGGAAACCTGTTAGAAATATTGAGTTGTCATTGATGTCAAAGGCATAAATATCTTCAAGGATGAAATGTTAAGTTGTCATTAATAATAAAGATAAATATATCTTTAGAGGTGTCAAAGGAAAAAATATCTTCAAAGGATGAAATGGTAAAGCTGGCATAAAGGTAGAGATATACTTTAATATTTAAATGAAATATTTAAATATTAAGGTGGAGGGTTATATTTAAATCAAGAGGATTTAAATATATAAAAGTTTGAAAAAGTGGAAGGTCATATTTAAATCAAAGGATTTAAATATAATTTAGAAGTTTAATATTTAAAGGTTAAAAGGTTGGACGACCTCCTTGAGAACACCAATGCAAAGTTTGAAAATTCAAATATTTAAAATACTAAGGCTAACCTCCTTGGGAACTAAATAAAATGCATAGTCGGCCTCTTTGGGCACTATATAAAATGCATATATAAAAGGCTATCAAATTCATTTTGATGTGTGGAAATTTTGAATCTCCTTCGTGCAAAAATCAAGCGGTAGGCATAAGAGGAGGAGAAGAGCATGTTTGGTGGCAGTGAGAAAAAAAATAATTTATAATATTTATGCTACGACTTTAGTCTCATCTGGGTGGCTAGCCCATCTGGTTGCTGAGCTTGAGCTAAGGCACTATGTAGAAGGAGGTTGTGAGGTCGAATCCCCGTGGTGTCATTTTTATTTTTGTTGATAGAACGGATAAGGGTTTAGATATTTTGGGATGTGTAGACACCAAAACAACACCAATCCGATTATGTGACGACAAGCACTGACTGAATTGGCATACATAGCCCCTAGGGCAGCCCCTAGAGGTTAAAAAGTGGTCCTAACCACTCCCAAAGTAGTTTTGGAAGGTCAGAGGTCAATTTGGCACCTTTCAAGCACCCTGCTCCTTACTCGTTCCACCCTGGGGTGATTAGAATGCTATTCGCCCCACCCCGGGATGATTAGCAACAATCGCTCCAGGGTGGGGCGAATAGCAGGTTTGACGGGAAAAAGTCAAACCTTGACAAATGGCAGCCCAGATCCGCCACTCAACTCCACCTTCAATGCATGGGAGTGCGAGTGAGCATTTCTGAGCTCAAAGAGGCAGTCATAGAGGCAGTCATGGAGCCCTTAATCAGGGAGGAATCTTCTCTCCCTTGACAAGGCATGATGGCCAAGTGGCGCCCCTGCATGCACATTCAAAGCAGACCTTCAGGTCTATAAAATGGTGAGTCTTCTCACCCCAAAAAAGGATAGAGTAGGAGCATTTGGAGCAATGGAGTGCTGCCGAATTATACCCTCACCCTCATTGTGCTTCCTACATCCTTGATCTCTCTTTTGGAAGGGAGGTTATCGGGTGAACATTAGGAGCGCAATCCGGACCCAAAACCCAAACAATTGGCCACAATCCCACACCCAATTTGCTGACACAACCCCCTAGGAGGTTTTGGACCCATCCCAAGTGGATTGGTGTCAAAACCAAGCCCCAAACGATGGGCGTCCTGCCCTCGGGCGCCCCCGCACTATTGCAGTCCTAATCGCCCCACCCCGGAGTGATTAGAAATCTATAGTTGATTTCTCTACTATTTCTTTTGCATCTTGTTTTATGTCATTCCTATATGCTGCTATTCAAATTTCATTCCATTCTGATAAGTTTTGACTGTGTTTTCATTGTTTTACGCTTTCACTAACATACAGGGAGCGCCTTCAGATATAGGGTGATCGGGGTAGAATCTGTAGAATCCGACCTTCTGGGTCATCTCAAAATGCCCCATTTTGCCTAACCCCAAGTTTTTAGGTGTTTTGGAGGCCTCTGGATGGGACATTTGGGAGGTCACTTTCGGGCATTTTATGACAGTCCTAATCGTCCCACCCCGGAGCGATTAGAAATCTACAATAGATTTCTTGACTGTTCCTTTTGTAGTGTGTTCATGATGATTTTTACATGCTTCTATTCAAGTTTCATATTATTCTGATATGTTTTGACCACTATTTTAATTATTTCATGTATGCATTAACCGGAGGCCTTGGGGATTGCATGTTTCCCTCCATCCGCATGTGCTATTAATCATTTGTTATTTCTTTGAATATAGGATATCGACACTAGAGGGGCAGCAAGGAACTACAGATGCATTCATGCAAGTGGCGATGACGTTTGGCCCACCCATTTCAAATGTGGGCACGCGAAAGATCCCGAAGGGAAGCGTACCATCCGTTGGTGTAACAATTGTATCGAACGCTCCTAGCCCCTGAAAATGGGGGAGACGTATTGTAACCTGATCTCAAGAAAAATTAATAAAAGAGGCTGCACTTTACTTTTGCTTTACATCTCATTTCATTCCTTCACTTTCCCTTTTCATGCACTTTAGTTCTTTGTTCATTCGTAGGACTTAGCGTTACATATGCTTTTGTTTGCATCGCACCCGGTATGCCATTGCTTCCGTATCCAAGTGCTTTTAGTGGCGATCATGGTGGGACTCTATCCCCTAATTTTGGGATCAAGTTTTTGATCAAAATTTTGTGTTTTTGCTTGCAGGTGTTAATCCTTCAAGCGCTGGATTTGCTCGTGCCACCCTATGACGAATACAGACTGAATTCATGCCACCCAGGGATGAATAAGGCATTCATCCCACCCTATGATGAATACAGATCTGCTATTCATCCCACCCCAGGATGATTAGCTCTCTATGCAGTTTTTGAGCAGAAACTCAAGGGCATCTAGTGTGGGCAGAGAAGAGGTAGGTTTTCTGAACATCCTCTGTAATTTTTTGTCTCTATTTCTATGATTTTTCTATTTTCTTTGCTTGCATGGAAAATTTTACTACATGTTTTCTTTCTTTGCGCAAGTAAAAATAACCACACACACCACGTGATAATATAAACATCAAGGAGTTGGTCGTAAAACCCCAACACTTGATCAAGACCAACGGTGGATTTCATCACCACCTTGGCTTGAATTTTGCATACATAACCCCGATCGTGACTATTGCTAGACGTAAATCCTGATGAAAGCTGACCAAGTGTAGTTGGGGTGATTCCTAGTGCATGAGGATAAGTCTTCTATGGTAGGTGTCAAAAATAGAGTGATTCCCCTTTCATACCGCCTATGTTCCATGTATTGTTCTGCTCTCGCGTACCAATAGTTTCCCTCACGTAAGGGCGGGTATATTGAGAGGTTCGGTATAATGGCCTGGTAGTGGTATATTGAAGGGGCGACCATTTTGGGAGACATAAGAGCCCTCATATTGCATGTACAACAAAATTTTCTTTACAAGGTTTTGCAAAACAAAAATCAAAACACACTAAACCAGATTTAGGGCACACCTTTAATCTATAAACGAGATAATCATTTCTTTGATTGTGTGGTCCTTTTTGTTTAGTGTAGCATAAAAAATCATAAAAGAAGATAAAAATCTACATATCTTTTAGAGAACCACCACCATGGTGTACACCCGTAGCCAAGCCCAATCATGGGCAGAAGCGGCAGAAAGTGTACAAGGAGGCACAAGTCACCTCCGTTATAGCTCCAAGGACTTGGTCATACCACCTTGGTGGCCTGACCCACAAAATAGTCCACATCATACCATGACAGAATAGGACTATAGAGGCACCCCTTCGAGGGGCACTCCCATTCAACATAGACCCTTTCAGGAGGAGTACATACATAGGAAGGCCCCCTTAGACACTCATTATGAGTGGCCACCGCATGATGAAGTGCTAGAACAACATAGGGTCCATAAGGAGGGGCCACATGATTATATCATCCCTCCTCTACCCCTTATTACTATCAAAAACAATAGGCCAAATCCAGAGCGCAAGGCTCTTCAGAGAGGGGCGAGCCAACTCCGCCCGCCCCTTTCACATATATGAAAGGGAGCATGAGGAAAACCACTATATTCCTCAATACACAACATGGGAGCAATGCGCCTCCGCACCTGCTATTTATCAAGATCACCTACTGAGGCCAGAGCCTCGGGTGAATGCTGCTAACCTCGATAGAGGGAAGTGACCTATAGAGATCTCGGATCACTACGACCGAGATAGATATGTAGGGGAGGCATCTAGGCCTCCTAGACCTAAGACGATGGAACAAATCGACTTGGCATTTGCCAAACATGCCACCCGCCAAGCGCAAATCATGTAGCTTGAGCAAGATCAACAATAGTTAGAGCACCTGTATCATCTTAGCAAAGAGCGCATTCAACATCAAACGGATGAGTTGCTCCACAACACTATGCATGAGAGGATTCCAACCCCTCGCACACATAAGACAGAGCTTTATGAGAGGCCCAACCCCTTGGTGCGAGACAGGTCTCCATGACCTTATCAAGTGTTGCCTCCGAGACCTCCTAGACCTGAGCGGGAGGCCACCCCTAGAGCCAATGATGGGCACCCTCCTCGGGCACCCACCCATGTTTATAGGTCACGCCCAAGAACTCCTCAAGAAGCCTATGAGGAATTCGAGCAAGAAGAAGAGTGGGCTAAAATGCCCTACCAAGGCAAGGGGGCGCTATCCGGCTACCCCTCCATAGGCCTCAAGTTCCCCGTAATTCACAATGAGAACAAACCAAGGAGGAAGAGATCAAATCTTTCGATGCATACAAAGCGTTGCTAGAGCGCTTAGAGTCTATGGAGACCAAGACTTCTGGGCCCCAAAAGCCCACTTTACGCCAGCTCCATAGTCACCCTGTGCATCCTTCAGTGTCGGCACCCCCATACCCTGAACACTTCAAAATGCCTCAATTGGCAATCTTTAGAGGGGATGAAGATGCCCAAGAGCACGTGACAAGATTCCTGAGTCAATGCTTTGGCATTCAGGACAATGATGCTTTGCTTCTAAGAACATTTATAACCACGTTCGTAGGCCCTACCTCGGATTGGTTTACCCAGTTGCCAAAGCATAGCATCAACAACCTAGACCAGCTAGTGGACGCGTTCCTCGAACGTTTCACCTTCAACACCAAGAAGAAGGCATCATTAAGTGACCTAGCTAGCCTCAGGAAGTATGAGGAAGAGACCATGGTGGCTTATGGAAATCGGTGGAGGACGTTGCTTTCAAAGCTTCCTTACCTCCCTCCCATGGCCGACCTAACCCAAATGTTCTCAAAGAGTTGCCTAAGGTCGATCTCCATGCTATTGCAGCTGCAACAATATGCCACTCTCGAGGAAGCCCTGGCGCAAGCCAGAATCATTGAGGAGATCAAGATACAGGATGGCGAGATTGCCAAGCCATGCAAGAAAGAGTGGCCCAAAAATGCCAAAATTGGGTCCACGCAACCGAAACCCACTATGGTCAATCAAGTTGCCATAAACATACCAAAGCCTACATAGATGACACAGCCCCCAAAGGCTAATTATCATGCAGTCCCTCTTGACAGCTATGAGAAGGAAAATCATAGGCAAGAGCAAAATCAGCAGCGTCACCCTAGGCGACAATTCACACCCTTCACAGAGTCTAAAGACTCCTTGTTTGACCACTTGTCCATGGCAAACTTGATAAACCTGCCAGAAAGTCGACCCGTAGACCCCAACGTGCCAAAACCCAAGGGCTATAGGGAAGACCTATATTGTAGATTTCATCGACAGAAAGGACATGACCTTTACGCATGTTGGAAGTTCAAAAGCTTAGTGCAAGACCTAATAGACAACAAAATGCTAGCGATGGATAATCCCGTAGCACCAAGCAACCAATAGATGGAGGTCTTCAAAGACCCCCTGCCTGCCCATGATGCATAGGCAAAGACTCTACAAGTCAATGAGGTGACACAAAACTACCCCATGCAGGGGTATGTAGGGATGATAAGCATAGTGACATGGAACAAGAGGTACCCAAGCACAGCTGCCCCCGCTGTAGCTACAGGAGAGGTTCCATCAACGTCACAACCTCAACAACACCCTACGCAACCTCCCTCGCCTAGACCAATGGCCACGATTTGGACTAAACTTACCCAAAGTTTAAGGACCACGTCGGCTAGGCTCTCCATATATGAGCTCATCCAACAATCACCGCCCCATCGAGAGGCTCTAATGGAGATACTCAAAGCCATCGAGCTACAGCCCCATGAAGCAAACTCTTTCAACAACTTTGTGGGACATGTAAAATGATGTACAAAACCAGTCATCACCTTTAGAGAAGATGAACTAAAATCGATGACTGGTGATATGGTGGATCCACCCCTGCACGTCATTGCATGGGTCAACGAGATTCCATTTAAGAGGGTGTTGGTGGACACTGGCTCATCCAACAATATAATCACAACAACGGCATTGAAACACCTCAAGTTGCTAGCATCTCACATTGTGGCCTCCACCTATACTCTTCGAGCATTCAATGACGCGATATGCTCGATGGTTGGCACAATTGTCCTGCCCATCCAAGTGGGACAAAAGACTATTCCTACGTTGTGCCACATCCTGGAAGGTGAGATGGCCTACAACATCTTGTTGGGCCGGCCTTGGATCAGGGACATGAAGTGTGTCCCTTCGATAGCCCATCAATGCCTAAAGTACACATACGAAGGGCAAGTGCATGTAGTCCCGGTAGACTTAGAGCCCTTCAAGTATTGCAATGCGGTGCAACTGATGCCACAATCGACCCTCCCATCGACACATTTGGACTTTCAGTTGAACCCATCCAAATAGGGTCCGATTCTGCATACATCCCCATTGTTAAGTCCATCAAATCACCAACCGGGCCCATCTTCATCATCTGGTCCTTCACCAATGACACCACCTACGATGGCCACACCGAAGGACAATGGGAAGAAGCCCCTGGAAGAGATACCACCATTGGTCTCAACCATCTCTACCGAAGAGGTGCCCAACCGAATGGAAGTCGAGACGCCTGGTTCACCCAACATGGAGTGGACCCAGGAAGAACTCCCATTCCCTCCCCCTCAACCACCAATGATCACCATTGAGATGGCCAATACGGGCCTGGGGGAGTACCTAGTGCGGAACATTGTAGCAACACCCACGCTTGAGTCCATGCAAGACATGGGGAGACCTCGCCTCCCCATCGACACTATTGTCCCTTTAGGCTACCCACCAAATCAGACAAATTTTGTATATGGGGGCCTCGACAATGGCATTGAACCTTACTTGCAAGAGGAAGAGGACGAAGAGCCCTTTGTTGAGAATGTCAACTATCTGTCCAACCCGGACTTCGCTTTGAAATATCTTGGCCAATGTAATTGGCATGGATATGGGTTGGGCAGATATGAACAAGGGGTGCGCATTCTTTGTCAACCAAGATATCAGATGCCATACGACAAATCAGGAGTAGGGTTCAACCACCCTCTACCCCTTGACATCTTGGTAGAAAACATGCAAGGCCTAGGGCTAGGCAACAAGGATGGGTTGGCACAAGATCCATATGCCAATCCTAACACAACATACACATTGGGGGATTATCTCCCATTGTTAACAACCAACCTTGTGGGCCTCAACAACCCCTCCCCTTTGATCGAGAAAGGGGAAAGTTCAAGAACTTGCCTCCAAGAGGGATATAGACAAGGTCAAGAAGGATCTTCGAAGATGAGTCGAGTATGAGGTAGCACCTTGGGACCCTTTCGAGTCCGATAGCAATCACTCGCAAGTGACGCCCATAGATGACTATCAGGAGAACTTCATGGCGATGTTCCCCTTGAATGCTCCAATCGAGCAATTGCCACCTCAAGAGAATCAGGTCCTCCCATAGAGAGCGAAACAACCCCGATGGGACCAAATTAACTTGCTCGAGCAGAACGAGCCTCACATGCCACAAATAGTTGTCGAAGCCAATGAAGGCCTATGGATCTCCGATAGTGATTATGAAGATGAGACTGAGATGGCATATCTCAACCATATGTGGTAGCAACAATACCCCATGGACATTGATGACATGTTTGAACAGCTAAACATGGGGCCAAGGCATAGGTGGCATCTAAACCAAGCACAGTTGGACCAAGTACTGCACCCGCCACTTCAGGCATACAGAGAGCACCCTCCACCCAGAGACCCTATAGAGCCATCAGTGCCAAGGGTAGACCCTATCCTTTTATCCACACATAGGGCCGATCCATTTGTGCCAATACCCACAGAGCCAGATCCGGAGCACAAAGATCACCAAGGATGTCCGAGTCACCACCCGCATGGTAATGGAGACCAAATTCACTTCATCAACATGATCTCCATTGACTTAACCACCCCCATCCACAATCCAGCCGATCCAACATGACCATTGTATCTAAACCTAGATGCCATAGACTGGGATCATGCTAACTCGCCACCATCCCCATCAGAGTACTGGCCTTGCGGTGAGATGCTTCATTTCACCCTAGGACCAACTCAAGATATCTTCCATGCTGAAGAGGAACCCGACGTTCCAAACATAGATCTAAATTCAGCAAATGATATCCACCTGATCCCAACTCCACACCAGTTGGAGGATGGGTCCCACATGTCAGTCGAAGAGACGACTGACGTAGACATCAGCTCTGATCCAATGAATCCATAAATCATCAAGTTGGGGTAAGTCTATCCCCCGAAGAGCAAGCCGATTACATTGCCCTTCTCAAAGAGAAGAAGGAGGTTTTTGCATGGTCCTACAAAGACATGTCGGGGCTAGACCCATAGCTAGTCATGCATAATCTAACGCTTGATCCGACAGTCAAGCCAGTCAAGCAAAAACTACGTAAGATGCACCCAACAGTAGCCTTAATGGTCAAATATGAGCTACAAAAGTTGTTGGATGCATAGTTTGTCATCTACATAGATTACCCACCATGGTTGTCCAACATGGTACCCATCAAGAAGCCGGATGGGAGGATTCGCATATGCACCAATTTTTGAGATTTAAACAAAGTGAGTCCCAAGGATGATTTCCCCTTGCCTAGCATCGATGCATTGGTAGATGCTACAGTAGGCCATGAAATGCTTTCCCTCATGGATGGTTTCTTGAGATACAACCAGATTCGTATCAATCTCGATGATCAACTCAAAATGGCGTTCACGATGCCTTGGGGGACATTTTGTTATAAGGTCATGCCCTTTGGCCTTAAAAATGTTGGCGCCACCTACCAACGCGCTATGACATACATCTTCCATGATCACATGCATAAAACTTTGGAAGATTATATGGATGATTTGTTGGCCAAATCTCTTTTGCGCCCAGATCATCTCGATGACTTGAGCAAGATCCTCGATCGCCTCATCGAACACAAAGTCAGACTAAACCCCAAGAAGTGCGTATTTGGCATCACATCTAGAAAACTCTTGGGTTTCATAGTCTCAAAATGAGGCATCGAGGTAGATCCAAATAAAGTCAAGGCAATCCTTGAAATGCTTCCCCCAACCACCATCAAGCAGCTCAGAAGCTTGCAGGGTAAGGTCGCGTCGATCAAGCGCTTCATAGCGCAACTATCTGACAAGTGCCGACCCATGAATAAATTATTACACAAAGGGGTAGCATTTCACTGGGATGACGAGTGCCAGTCAGCCTTCGATGACATTAAACAATACTTGGCTTCACCGCCAGTATTGGCACCACCTAGACCAGGAGTGTCATTCTATTTATACATCTCAGCTATTGAGGTGGCACTGGGCGCCATGCTAGCCCAGAAAAATGAACTACATAAAGAACAGGCTAATTATTATCTTAGCCGCACCCTGGTCAGTTATGAACTTAACTATGCATACGTCGAGAAGCTATGCTTAGCAGTGGTATTTGCCACCAAAAAGCTATGCCATTACATGTTGAGCAATACGACGTATGTTGTGTCTAAGGAGAATCCATTATGGTACATGATGAGTCATACTTATCATAGTAGCCACATGGCAAAATGGATCATGTTGTTGATGGAGTTTGACATCGAATTCATTGGACAGAAGTCCATCAAAGGTCAAGTCATCATCGATCAACTAGCAGAGGCTCCTCTCGAAGACGATCAGCCTCTGACCATAGAGCTACCCGATGATGGGGTCTTCCATGTCTCAGAATCGCCAGATTTTGATGAGCCTGAGTCACAGGCCGACATAACCCTATTTTTTGATGGTTCTAAATGTGAGCAAGGGGGTGGCACGAGAATCATATTCTTCACACCTCAAGGGGCTCCAATGCCTCTATCATTTAAACTTGATTTCCCGTGCACCAATAACAATGCTGAATACGAAGCCTTGCTCATAGGTCTTCAGACAACCATCACCATGAACATCAAATGCTTGAATATCTTTGGTGATTCATTGTTAATTGTCAACCAAGTGAAAGGGGTATTCCAATGCAAATGCCTAGTTCTATAGGCCTACAAAGCCCTTGTGGATAAATTCCTAGCTAAGCTTGAATGGTACGACATCGAGGCACTCCCTCGATCATCGAATCATTTTGCGGACACTATGGCCTCCTTGGGGTCACTAATCCCGCAAGACCCTTCTGGTGAAATGACAACCATTCAAGTCAAAACATTATCGCAATCCATGATGGAGCGTGCAAGCTCTGACCTAACGCCAAGAATCCACCTGATCCAGATTGAACCATCTCAGGATAGGTTCTCTCGAATCCATGATAGTCTGAATCATGCCAACTAGGGGTCCTTGTTCTCCCCGAACCCTCTTAATAGCAACACAACGCTATTCTTACAAGTTCTTTCCCGCTCAACTTTTGCTAGGGATGAACTTCAAGAGGGATTGGCCATTCATACCATCAAGGTTTCTGATCAGCAGGATTGGTACACACCCATAAGAGACTATCTCAAGTTAGGTAGCCTCCCACTTGGATTGTCGCATGCCATAAAAATATCATTCAAATAGAAAGTGGCAAAACATGTCTTGCTAGGAGACATTTTGTACCATCGAAGCTACGAAGGGATCCTCCTCCATTGCTTGGACTAGAGGAGTCCACTTGGGCGATCACCCAAGCGCACGATGGTACATGTGGTGGCCACTTCAGCGGTATGGCCATCGCAAAGTGCATTCTTCGCATGGGCTATTATTGGCCATATTTAGAGCGAGATTGTTGCGCATATGTGAGGAAGTGCACGAAGTGTCAACACCATGCTAACTTGACACATGTACCTTCTCAGGCCTTGCAGCCGATCCAATCGGCTTGGCCATTTTCATAGTGGGGCTTAGATCTAATCGGAAAGATCTCCCCTACGTCGTCAGGCCATCACACGTTCATCATAACGGCCATAGAGTACTTCACCAAGTGGGTGGAAGCAATTTCGCTTACCTCTACGACTGGGCCCCGCATTGCGGAGTTTATTTTACATAACATCATATGTCATTTTGGTATTCCATCCAAGATCATCTCGGATAATGGGACGTCATTTAAGAACAAATATGTGCATGCTTTGACAACAAAGTACAAAATTTAGCATAGTTTTTCAACACCTTATTATCCATAGGCAAATGGGCAAGCAGAGGCGTCAAACAAAATGCTAGTTGCCATCCTTAAAAATATAGTCACAGATAGTCATAAGGATTGGCACATTCAAATCCCACTTGCTCTGTGGGCTTATCGCACTAGCATTCGGATGCCCACTGGGGCAACTCCATTTTTGTTGGTGTATGGCTCCGAGGCGTCATGCCTCTCGAGTTGGAAATACCTTCCCTACGCATATCAATGCAAGAGTTCATCGATGATGACACTACGTGGTAGGCCCGGTTAGACCAGCTTACGTTGCTCGATGAACGATGCATCAATGCTCTCGAGCATTTACGTATCTATCAAGAGCGACTTAAGAAAGCATACAACATGAAAGTTCACCTGAGGGACTTTCAGGTTGGTGACTTGGTCTTAAAAGAGAACCAACAAAATTCTAACTTGCCACCCCATTTAAGGGACAAATTCATGGCAAATTGGTTAGGTCCTTATGTCATTGACAGTAAAATAGGACCTGGAACATACCGGCTAGCCTCTCTTGAAGGAATCAAGGAACTAGAACCCTTGAACATCAGTCATTTGAGGCCATTCCACATTTAAAAGAGCCATAGCCCACCCCAAAAGCTCCAAGGATTCCCACAATCACTTGGTCAACCCAAATGTTTATCCTTGGTCAAACCAAAATCTCCAAGGATTCCCATAATCGCTTGGTCAACCCCCAAAAATACCCCAAAGGTATCTATAATCCCTTTGGTCAAACCAAAAGCTCCAAGGATTCTCACAATCGCTTGGTCACCCCAAAAATCCCAAAGCCTTTCAAACCAAAAGCTCCAAGGATTCCCACAATCGCTTGGTCAACCCAAAATGCCCCAAAGGTATCCATAAACCCTTTGGTCAAACCAAAAGCTCCAAGGGTTCCCACAATCGCTTGGTCAAAAACAAATATTCAAAAACAAACAAAAACAATAAAATAATCAAAAATAACAAAAAAATTGCATCTCACTTCCATGCATACTCTTAAAAATCAAAACACAAAAAAAATAAGTTGCATTAGGCATCGCATACATACATTGCATATTTGTTGGTCATACAGGTCAAATGCACCATAGACTGTAATTACTCGACAATTCCATCATTTTCCACATTTTTCCACTTTATAAATAATCCAACAAAAATAAACGCCATCCACATTTTCAACATATCATAATCAGTTGTCTCCTAATGTATCTAGGGCTTTCGTCATTCAGATGTCTTTAGATTTCTAGCCAAAAACTGTACAAAGTCAGACAGATTTTTACAAAGGTAGAGTTTTACTTGGATCACACCTTGTTACGTAGCATCCCAACACAAGTTAAAACACATAAAAATTCCCAAGTTGTGTGAACGAAAGATGAAACCTGCAAAGCAATCTAGGATACCATACAGTGAAAAGGTTATCTCGCTCATCCCCCTGTGCGAATGACCCCAAGAATGCTGAGAGTTGGCAAAAGGACAAGCATCTTCCCTACCCAATTCCCCAAGAATCCCAAATTCTCAAAAAGTTGCAAATATCCAAAAAAATTGCAAAAATTCAAAGTACAAACTCCAAAGTTTGACATCAAAACCCACAAAGTGCATACATCAAAAAGCACAAGAAATAGTGATTCTCATCACTCAAAATTCCAATCCCTTGCTCAAAAGAAAAAAAAAAATAAACAATGATTTTTTATCACTACATACGAGAGCAAGTATCCCAATAAAAGTAAAGAAAAGAAGGGAGTCGAACTTGAATCCCTAGAACTCTCAACATTCGAAAGGTCATGAGGTGATCCTCAGTACCGGTTTGGTGGATAGCCTGCTGGTCACTGGTGGCAAACCTCCCGCATGATGATATATCTATCACATTAAATTGTGTACAGATCAATGTTTGCATGTGGATGAGCTAGCTTATGGTATCCTAGATTGCACCACAGATTAATCTTACTAAATACAACAAAGGAGTTAGTGGAGCTAATTAGGTGATCCTCAGTACAGTTTGGTTGACAGCCTATCTGGCACTGGCGGTATCCTGACAACTACCACATAAACAAATTCAATCGCACACACAAGGATGTGAAATAACTTGGTCAAACTCAAGTCTGATTCGTACCTTGTTCAAAAGTCTTGTGAGATAAATGTACAGTCTTGGCTAGTTAGTTAAAACATCTGAGTCTCGAAAAACCTTAACTACATTCTAAAACAACCTGTGGTACATTTCATTACTTACATCACCATCAAAAAATACAAACAAAAAATTCACACATGCAAAGTCATTCCACAAAGCAATCACATAGTACAAAAAGCTAGTAAATCTTGTACAGTCTATGGTGCCACCGCCAAGTTATCAACAAATCATTTCATCCATTCCATATGCATACATCATATAATTAGAAACAGTCGCATTCATAATAACATATGCATACATCAACGTAAATAAATGTGCATAAAAGTAACAAATAAATCATGACAAGTGTATAATCAAAAAGAAAGTCATGTATATATATCACCAAAAATGCCCGTAAGCTACAATAAGTCGGTCCTCTGACCTCACAAAAAAATCAAAAACTCAAAAACCCCAAGCCTAGGGAGTCGGCCACCATGATCACGTAGGATCGGTGCGACTGGAACTACCCCCAGTGGTGTGGGTCCTATGGGACCTCTCAGGGCGTCTGCTGCTAGCCCCCGCATCATGCCCACTAGCGCTACCCTCACCCACCCTGTGATGAGAGGAAGCAGACTGCTCAGTCTCACTATCTCTCGTTCAGCATGAAGATCCACCTCCAGTGAGCTCAGGTAACTGTCCACCAAGGCGGATAATCTCGGCCTCCAACTCCACCCAAAATCGACCCCACTCCACATCCCATCGGTGGTATGCAGCCAATGCTTCATCCCGCTATGCCAACTGAGCCCACAGGCGATCCCTCTCGACACTGTGCTCCTCATCCCATCTCCATAGTAGGTCCTCCAATCATGCTATCTCAGCATGAAACCTAGCCTCCATATCCCCTAGGACTGCCTGAGGCATGGGCATCTCCGAGATGGCATGCTGCTCCGACACCCACTACTCTGGGACGTCCTATGTATCCGACTGCTCTAGAACCCCTAAATCATCCCTAGTCAAGTCATCTACCTCCACCATATCCGCATCATCATGCGGAGCCCCCAACCCTCCCTCGGTGCCTCCATAACCCCACCGCCTACTTTTGTTGCATCCGGACCTCCTAGAGGCCCCTCACCCCACCATCACAGCATCATCCACCACTGGTCATACTTTGTAGTCACCCCGACATTGTCCACATCGGGGACATCAATCACTACATCCGACTCCTCACCCAATGGCTCAATAATCGGCCAGGCTAGAGTCCTCTCATCACCCCGACATCGATAGATCAAGGGCTCACCAGGAAATCCCTGGTGCACCCCAAACTATCGAGTCACCCGAACGTATGGGAAGTACTCCTGCTCGGTCCCATGTCGCCCGATCAACCACCTCCCCCTACGCACCCATCGAAGCCACTCTCCAGCCTTAGGCCAAGCTGGACAATCCCGGTATGGCCGCCAAAACACCTCCCCTAGAGCAAGACGCGAGAAGGCATCAGCATAGTGCCCTACGACACCTGCCCACCATCGACTCTACCCTGCTCCTCTGACCTCCACCATAGAGCAGCATAGCCAATCTCCCTATCCACCATCTCCCCTCGAGTGGTCCAAGGCAACCCCTAGGGTCGCTCCATAGCTATGTGCTACCACCCCCAACACTGCAATAAGTAGCTGCACCCAATCCCCTTCCACCTTCGATAGCGAACCTCGTACAACTCATCATACAACTATGCCAGTAGCGTCTGACCCCACCTCATAATCAGTGGTGCTACCGTCGGACACTCCACAAGTCTGAACACTACCTCAAGCAGGTTCCAAGGGAACCTCACACCTAAGGAGTCAGGAAGCAGCATGTTGGAGATGAGGGTCATAAGCAACGCATGCCTCACCCCCAACACGCCCTTCTCAAACCACCACCGCACTAGAATCCTGCCAATCAGGTAGTCCCCCTCTGCCCTCTCCACCGCCCCATCCACCCCCATATCCGTCGCATGCCCAAAGCACCGTGTCAGCACCGTCATCCGTTGATCACGAGGAGTCATCCAAATGGGCAGCCCATCTATCAAAATCCATAGAATCCGATACACGTCCTCCAGAGTCACTATCATCTCCCCTATTGGGAGATGAAAGGTGTTGGTGTGGGATCCCACAAATTGATCAGGGCAGTTAGATATGCCCGATCCCCCACCACAGGCTCTAGCCCGTCACCTGCTTGAGCCCAAGGGCATCAAGCCACTCCAGTCTACCATAGTCAGTGCATCCCGTGCATCAAAAATACCGTCGATCGACGGTACCGACTCTTCACAACCTAAAAAAAAAAACAACACAAAAACATTAAAACATGACAACAAATCAAATGTACAAAGTGTACACAAAAACAATAAAACAACAAAAACCAATTAGGGTTTCAACCTTAATTTAAACAAAAACATTCAAATAAACTATACAGACGATAAAAAATGTACAAAAACAAAAGTAATTTAATCAATAACAACAAAAAACAAAGTAAAATTTTAAAAAAAAAAAAAAAAAAATCATACTAGGGTTTTTAACTTTAGTCTAAAAAAAACAAAAAATCAAATAAAACATAAAAATCCATACTAGGGTTTTCTCAACCTTAAGTGTAAACAAAAAAAAAATACTAGGTTTTTAACCTTAATAAAAAACAAAAAAAAAAATCATCTAGGGTTTCTTAACCTTAATGATGAACAAAAAAAAAAACAAAACAAACTTTAACCTAGGGTTTTAACCTTAGTTTAAACAAAAATAACAAAATTACTAGGGTTTTAACCTTAGGCTCAAATAAAAATAAAACAA
Organism: Wollemia nobilis; assembly: GCA_028583015.1. Lineage (NCBI taxonomy): Eukaryota > Viridiplantae > Streptophyta > Pinopsida > Araucariales > Araucariaceae > Wollemia > Wollemia nobilis. Next base: position 10,462,752 of record JAQPPZ010002169.1, read on the forward strand.
AAAAAGGGGTTTTCACTAGGGTTTTCATCCTAGTCTAAACGAAAAACAAAATACAAAACAATTTAATTACGATTTTAAACTGTACTTAAACAAAATCAAAACAAATAAAGTAAAGAGAAGGAGCACCTACCGGTCTTGCTTCGGCTCCGCCACTCGAGGATCTGGTCCTTGAACTCATGGTGTCCACAAAATTCGCAGCGCTTCGCTTCGAAAACTAGCACTCCTCCTCACAACTCCAAATCGCCAGAAAAAACAATTGCAAATGAGCCCAAAACCTAGTTTTGGCCCTTATATAGGCTCTTAGGCCTGTAATCATTCCACCCTAGGATGAGCACTCTAGTTAGCACTCATCCCACCCTGGGAAGATTACAAAACTGGTATTCATCCCACCCTGGGACGATTAAGAGCAAGAAAATAAAAAACAACCAAAACTGCATCCAAAATGCACCAAAAACAACAATAAAATTGCCGAACAAAGGCACCTTTGCGCCTACGATTCTTGGCATACAAAACTGATGTTGGGGTCACAAATTGTCACTATCCTACTCCCTAAGAAGGCTACCATAGCCGGACCGCTCCACGGGAGGACGGATTTTTGACAATTTCATCCCCAAAAGGCATCACAAAAGGGTCACCAAAAAATGATATTGAGGTCACAAATTGTCACTATCCTACTCCCTAAGAAGGCTACCATATCCGGGACCACTCCACGGAGGACGGATTTTTGACAATTTCATCCCCAAAAGGCATCACAAAAAGGGTCAAAACCCACCAAAAAACATAATAAAATTGCCAAACAAAGGCACCTTTGCGCCTGACATTCTTGGCATACAAAACTAATGTTGGGGCCACAAATTATCAATATCCTACTCCCTAAGAAGGCTACCATAGCCGGACCACTCCACGGGAGGACGGATTTTTGACAATTTCATCCCCAAAAAGCATCACAAAAAGGGTTAAAACCCACCAAAAATAGGTCCGATTGTTGGGAAACTGCATAAGCATTCAACGCAAAACAACTGAAGGCACCCTTACAAAAGTCATCTTGGGTCAAGTGACTCATCACTTTTCTCATGTCGGTCATTCCCTCATCGATTCGTCGCTTGAGGGGGTAGTCACACTTAGTCACCAATCAACAAATACACACCCAATCAAGGAAATGGCATGCATTCAAAGAATCATTGACAAAGACAATCACGCTCCTGCTTGGGGCAGCAAACAAGCAATAATCACAAGCTGATCAAACACTTGGCATTCTAGAATCATGAACTCAAGGTTCCCATAGACAAAAGGTTGCGCCCTTTGCCTATTCATGACTGAACAATGTCCAAGATCAAGTAACACCTCACCGAAAAAGGTTAACACTTGAATTAAGCTCCTTAGCTCGTCGAAGCAAGGATTCAAGAATGCGTGCCCTTTCCATACTTGGGGCATCAAAATTTGGTTAGGTTACTGAGAAACCCTAATCATTAAGTGCTTTGGTTATCTATTTTTGCTCAACACTGTGCCACGCACAACGCATCCCAAAAAGGGGCATCTGTAGACACCAAAACAACACCAATCTGATCATGTGGCTACAAGCACTGACCGAATTGGCATACATAGCCCCTAGGGCAGCCCCTAGAGGTTAAAAAATGGTCCTAACCACTCCCAAAGTAGTTTTGGAAGGTCAGAGGTCAATTTGGCACCTTTCAAGCACCCTGCTCCTTACTCGTTCCACCCTGGGGCGATTAGAATGCTATTCGCCCCACCCCGGGACGATTAGCAGCAATCGCTCCAGGGTGGGGCGAATAGCAGGTTTGACGGGAAAAAGTCAAACCTTGACAAATGGTAGCCCAGATCCACCACTCAACTCCACCTTCAATGCATGGGAGTGCGAGTGAGCATTTCAAAGCTCAAAGAGGCAGTCATAGAGGCAGTCATGGAGCCCTTAATCAGGGAGGAATCTTCTCTCCCCGACAAGGCATGATGGCCAAGTGGCGCCCCTGCATGCACATTCAAAGCAGACCTTCAGGTCTATAAAATGGTGAGTCTTCTCACCCCAAAAAGGATAGAGCAGGAGCATTTGGAGCAATGGAGTGCTGCCGAATTATACCCTCACCCTCATTGTGCTTCCTACATCCTTGATCTCTCTTTTGGAAGGGAGGTTATCGGGTGAACATTAGGAGCGCAATCCGGACCCAAAACCCAAACAATTGGCCACAATCCCACACCCAATTTTTTGACACAACCCCCTAGGAGGTTTTGGACCCATCCCAAGTGGATTGGTGTCAAAACCAAGCCCCAAACGATGGGCGTCCTGCCCCCGGGCGCCCCGCACTGTTGCAGTCCTAATCGCCCCACCCCGGAGTGATTAGAAATCTATAGCATGATTTCTCTACTATTTCTTTTGCATCTTGTTTTATGTCATTCCTATATGTTGCTATTCAAATTTCATTCCATTCTGATAAGTTTTGACTATGTTTTCATTGTTTTACGCTTTCACTAACATACAGGGAGCGCCTTCGGATATAGGGTGATCGGGGTAGAATCTGTAGAATCCGACCTTCTGGGTCATCTCAAAATGCCCCATTTTGCCTAACCCCAAGTTTGTAGGTGTTTTGGAGGCCTCTGGATGGGACATTTGGGAGGTCACTTTCGGGCATTTTATGACAGTCCTAATCGTCCCACCCCGGAGCGATTAGAAATCTACAGCATATTTCTCGACTGTTCCTTTTGCAGTGTGTTCATGATGATGTTTACATGCTTCTGTTCAAGTTTCATCTTATTCTGATATGTTTTGATCACTATTTTAATTATTTCATGTATGCATTAACCGGAGGCCTTGGGGATTGCATGTTTCCCTCCATCCGCATGTGCTATTAATCGTTTGTTGTTTCTTTGAACGTAGGATCTCGACACCGGAGGGGCAGCAAGGAACTACAGATGCATTCACGCAAGCGGTGGTGATGTTTGGCCCACCCATTTCAAATGTGGGCACGCGAAAGATCCCGAAGGGAAGCGTACCATCCGTTGGTGTAACAAAATTGTATCGAACGCTCCTAGCCCCTGAAAATGGGGGAGACGTATTGTAACCTGATCTCAAGAAAAATTAATAAAAGAGGCTGCACTTTACTTTTGCTTTACATCTCGTTTCATTTCGTTCGCTTTCCCTTTTCATGCACTTTAGTTCTTTGTTCATTCGTAGGACTTAGCGTTACATCCGCTTTTGTTTGCATCGCACCCGGTACGCCATTGCTTCCGTATCCAAGTGCTTTCAGGATGCACCTTTTATTCCACCCATTAAGGTAGCTCGTTTGGTCGCCTAGCCTATGCTAAGGCACTGTGTTGGTAGAAGTCGGGAGATCGAATCTCCTTCGCATGCATTTGGTGGTTTTTGTTATACGAGGTAAGGGCAAAACTTTTATTTGATTTAATTGAGTGGGAGATTTAAGGTGTGTCATGATTATATTTTGCATACATTGAGTGGGAGATATAAGGTGTGTAATTATTATTTTAAAATGAATTTTTGCATGCTATAAAAGGGAGTTATAAGGTATGAGGTTGTTATTTTTAAAAGTTGTATTTTACATGTTATAAAAGGAGATATAAAGGGTTTTTGTTATTAATAAAGCTTTATATTGTGAGTTTCAAAAGGGAGATATAAGGAGTGATTTTTAAGATTTATTGTGTATGTTTTTGATAAGGGTTTATAAAAGTGGTTGATTTGATATTTAATCAAGAAAAGAAAAAGAAAATTGCAAACCAGTTTTTTTGAAGACACAAAGAAAAGAAAAATAATTTTGTTAAGAGTGGTTTGGAAAGCTCGTGCAAAAAACCCATCATCACCATTGAGGTAAATTTAGAGGTATGGTGATTTAATTCCTTTATCAAAATGGCTTAATCAATTTGAGGAAAATATTTTGTCATATAGTGGATGGTATAAGGAATTATTGGATGTGCATTGTTTTTTCTTGAAATTGGAAGTAAATATGCAAGGGTTATAGATCAGATTTGTGAGTCAATTTATGCATTGATTTGATGGAAATTGAAAGCAAATATGCAAGGGTTATAGATAATATTTGTGAGTCAATTTGTGCATTTGTTTTATGGAAATTGAGAGTAAATGTGCAAGGGTTATAGATAAGATTTGAGCAACAAGTTTGTGCATTGTTCATGATTGATTTTGGGAGTAGATGAAAAGGACATATTTGTGCACTGTGATTGGTTTTGAAGGAAAGGTGCAAATCAGCAATTACCAGGTCAGTTATCAAGTGCTAGACTAAAGCTACCTTTTGATGTAATAAATGTGAGACATGTGAAAGTGATAGACTTAATGAATGTGAAGAACATATTGGGCATTTGTTAGTGCATATCATTCTCTATATGTTCATGAAGATAAAATAATTCTAGGTAGAATATGTCTAAATTGCTTTTGTTGAGAATATCGCATTGAAGAATAGATGAAGAACTTAATGACATCATTATGCAAGATTTGGGAATAGATGAGCATTGTTTTGTATGCAATATTTGGGAATATATGAGCATTGTTTTGTATGCAATATTTGGGAATAGATGAGCATTGTTTTGTATGTAAAATTTTGGGAATAGATGAGCATTATATGCATGCAAGATTTGGGAGTAGATGAGCAATGTTTGTAAGTAGGTTTTGGATCAGATTGTTGAGCACATTTGTGAATAGATGAGCAGTGTTTGTAAGCAGGTTTTGGATCAGATTGTTGAGCACATTTGTGAGCAGGTTTTGGAATAGTGTTGAGCACTTTTGTGAGTAGATGTTGTGAGCAGATTTGAGCAGGTTTTATGAGTATATTTGAGCAGATATTATGAGCATATTTAAGATAATATTGATCAGGTGTGTGAGCAAGTTTTTGAGCATATGTGAGTAGGATTAATGACCAGGTTAAGGAGTTGATTTGAGCAGAGTTGTGAGCAGTATTGTGAGAATATTTTGGAGCTGAGTTGAGCAAGAGTTGTAAGAAATATTGTGATCAAGTTTGGGAGTAGATCTAAGCAGTATTTATAGCAGAGGATATTGGTGTTTCCTATGGATTGGTGTCCACAAACTAGCAGATAGGATTGGTTTCCACAAACTTGAGAGGGGATTGGTGTCTCCTATGGATTGGTGTCCATGAACTTGAGAGGGGATTGGTATCTCCTATGGATTGGTGTCTATGAACTTAAGAGAGGATTGGTGTCTCTTGTGGGTTGGTGCCAATGAACTTGAGAGGGGATTGGTATCTCCTATGGGTTGGTGCCCATGAACATTGTAATAGGGGATTGGTGTCTCCTGTGGATTGGAGCCCACAAAATTTGTTGAGAAATTTATAAGAAATATTTCTTCATGGATGTAGCCCATATTGGGTGAACCACGTTAAATTTGTGTCTCTTATGTGTGTGGTGATTTGTGCATTATTTCATTATTGTAATTGATGATATTTGAATTTATTGCTTTGGAAAGAAAAGTAAATTTTTTATCTTATACTATTCACCCCCCTCTAAGTATAAGTTTGTGTTCTTCAATTGGTATTATAGAGGGTTCCTTCGTGAAAGCCTAACAGCTTGAAGGAAGATCTTACAAGAACACACATTGCTAAGAAGGTAAAATAAAATGCTCCTATTGTAGAAGATTCAGAAAGTGAAGAGAAAGCCATAATTGACATAGAAGAGGAACTTATTATTGCTCTTGAAGAGTTGAAAAGGGTTAGAAATAAGAACTCAAGATTGAAGGCTCAAGTACAAGAGGATGAGAAGACAAAGGTAAAGTTGTCTCAAGAACTCATTGACTTGAAAGTTAAATTTGAAGAGGTAAAGCAGATTGAAGAAGGGATGGTTGAGCAATTAAAGGCAAAAGAGCTAGAATGTGAAAGACTAGAACATGAAGTTGTCACTCTAAGGAAGGGACTTGAAAAGTTTAATGATAAGATATATCAGTTTAGGAAAAGCTCAAAAAAATTGGATGATATTATCAAAGCACAGAGATCTTCATTTATGAATAATGGACTTGGTTTTGAAGAAGGTCAAGAGAAAGAAAAGGGGGATTCAAGCTCAAAAGAAATAGAAGCATCAAAAAAATTAATTGAAGAAGAGCCTAAGACCTATGCTGATATGTTGAAAAGTGGAAGCATCAAAGAGGAAGAAAAAAATGCACCATAAAGGAACAGGGACCAACATTTCTTTTATGGTTATTGTTTCTCATGTAACCATTTTGGTCATAAAGCTGTAAATTGTAGGGTCCGTGATATGGATGATTTTGGCTTCACCAAGAGGAATGTCAATTCATTTACACCTTTCATGGACTACAATATCATTTGTTGCAACAATTCTGGGCATAGAGCAAAATGGTGTATAACAGTGTTCCCTGAATCTCCAAAGTCAAGCAAAAAAGAGAATGGTCAAAATGTTCAAAAGGGTATGACCTCCAAAGTTTGGAGAAAGAAATGAAACAAGAAGAGGAGCATAGTAATTTGGTAGTTTCACTCCCATATCATAATTGAAGTCTCAAAGAAGAGCAGGGAGTGGGGGGCATTTTCAAGTGACTTATCTTACAAGCCCCAAGGAGCCTTTGCCATTGATGTCAAAGGGGGAGAGTTTTTAGTAAGGGGGAGTAGCTAGTTAGGGGGAGCAACTTGTGATATTGTTCAGTAAAGGTCAGTTTCATAATAGGGTTGCCATCAATGACAAAGGGGGAGATTATTAGAAATATTGAGTTGTCATTGATGTCAAAGGCAGAAATATCTTCAAGGATGAAATGTTGAGTTGTCATTAATAATAAAGGCAGAGATATCTTCAGAGGTGTCAAAGGCAGAAATATCTTCAAAGGATGAAATGGTAAAGTTGTCATAAAGGCAGAGATATACTTTAATATTTAAATGAAATATTTAAATATTAAGGTGGAGGGTTATATTTAAATCAAGAGGATTTAAATATATAAAAGTTTGAAAAAGTGGAAGGTCATATTTAAATCAAAGGATTTAAATATAATTCAGAAGTTTAATATTTAAAGGTTAAAAGGTTGGACGACCTCCTTGAGAACACCAATGCAAAGTTTGAAAATTCAAATATTTAAAATACTAAGGCCGACCTCCTTGGGCGCTAAATAAAATGCATAGCCGACCTCTTTGGGCGCTAAATAAAATGCATATTTAAAAGGCTATCAAATTCATTTTGGTGTGTGGAAAATTCGAATCTCCTTCGTGCAAAAATCAAGTGGTAGGTAGAAGAGGAGGAGAAGAGCACATTTGGTGGCAGCGAGCAAAAAAGAGAATTTATAATATTTATGCTATGACTTTAGTCTCATCCGGGTGGCTAGCCCAGTCGGTTGTCGAGCTTGCACTAAGGCACTGTGTAGCAGGAGGTTGCAGGGTCGAATCCCCATGGTGCCATTTTTGTTTTGGTTGATAGAACAAAGAAGGGTTTAAATAGTTCGGGCTGCACCTTTTATTCCACCCATCGAGGTAGCTCGTTTGGTCGCCTAGCCTATGCTAGGGCATTGTGTTGGCAGAAGTCGGGAGATTGAATCTCCTCCATGCACGTTTGGTGGTTTTTGCTATGCGAGGTAAGGGCAAAACTTTTATTTGATTTAATTGAGTGGGAGATATAAGGTGTGTCATGATTATATTTTGCATACTTTGAGTGGGAGATATAAGGTGTGTAATGATTATTTTAAAATGAATTTTTGCATGCTATAAAAGGGAGTTATAAGGTATGAGGTTGTTATTTTTAAAAGTTGTATTTTGCATGTTATAAAAGGAGATATAAAGGGTTTTTGTTATTAATAAAGCTTTATATTGTGAGTTTCAAAAGGGAGATATAAGGAGTGATTTTTAAGCTTTATTGTGTATGTTTTTGATAAGGGTTTTTAAAAGTGGTTGATTTGATATTTAATCAAGAAAAGAAAAAGAGAATTGCTAACCAGATTTTTTTGAAGGCACAAACAAAAGGAAAATTATTTTGTTAAGACTGGTTTGGAAAGCTCATGCAAAAAGCTCATCATCATCATTGAGGTAGATTTAGAGGTATGGTGATTTAATTCCTTTATCAAAATGGCTTAATCAATTTGAGGAAAATATTTTGTCATATAGTGGGAGGTATAAGGAATTATTGGATGTGCATTATTTTTGCTTGAAATTGGAAGTAAATATGCAAGGGTTATAGATCAGATTTGTGAGTCAATTTGTGCATTGATTTGATGGAAATTGGAAGCAAATATGCAAGGGTTATAGATCAGATTTGTGAGTCAATTTGTGCATTGATTTGATGGAAATTGGGAGTAAATGTGCAAGGGTTATAGATCAGATTTGAGAAACAAGTTTGTGCATTGTTCATGATTGATTTTGGGAGTAGATGAAAAGGACAGATTTGTGCATTGTGATTGGTTTTGAAGTGAAGGTGCAAATCAGCAATTACCAGGTCAATTATCAAGTGCTAGACTAAAGCTACCTTTTGATGTAATAAATGTGAGACATGTGAAAGCGATAGACTTAATGAATGTGAAGAACATATTGGGCATTTGTTAGTGCATATCATTCTCTATATGTTCATGAAGATAAAATAATTCTGGGTAGAATATGTCTGAATTGCTTTAGTTGAGGAAAGCACATTGAAGAATAGGTGAAGAACTTGATGACATCATTATGCAAGATTTGGGAATAGATGAGCATTGTTTTGTATGCAAGATTTGGGAATAGATGAGCATTGTTTTGTATGCAAGATTTGGGAGTAGATGAGCAGTGTTTGTAAGTAGGTTTTGGATCAGATTGTTGAGCACATTTGTGAGCAGGTTTTGGAGCAGTGTTGAGCACTTTTGTGAGCATATTTTGTGAGTAGATTTGAGCAGGTTTTGTGAGCAGATTTGAGCAGATGTTGTGAGTAGATTTGAGAGAATATTTGAGCAGGTTGTGTGAGCATATTTGAGTAGGTTGTGTGAGTATATTTGAGTAGGTTTTGGGGCATATGTGATCAGGTTTTATGAGCAGGTTATGGAGCTAATTTGAGCAGAGTTGTGAGCAGTATTGTGAGAATATTTTGGAGCTGAGTTGAGCAAGAGTTGTGAGTAGTATTATGATCAAGTTTAGGAGCAGATCTGAGTAGTATTTAGAGTAGAGGGGATTGGTGTCTCCTGTGGATTGGTGTCCATGAACCAGAGAGAGGGGATTGGTGTCTCCTATGGATTGGTGTCCATGAACCAAATCAGAGGGGATTGGTGTCTCCTATGGATTGGTGTCCACAAAATTGAGAGGGGATTGGTGTCTCCTATGGATTAGTGTCCACAAAATTGAGAGGGGATTGGTGTCTCATGTGGATTGGTGTCCACAAACATGAGAGGGGATTGATGTCTCCTATGGATTGGTTCCCACGAACTTGAGAGGGGATTGGTGTCTCATGTGGGTTGGTACCCGTAAACTTGAGAATAGGGAAGTGGTCTCTCTTGTGGGTTGGTGCCCATGAACATTGTAATAGGGTATTGGTGTCTCCTATGGGTTGGAGCCCATAAAATTTGTTGAGAAATTTATAAGCAATATTTCTCCGTGGATGTAGCCCATATTGGGTGAACCACGTTAAATCTGTGTCTCTTATGTGTGTGGTGATTTGTGCATTGTTTCATTATTGCAATTGATGATATTTGAAGTTATTGCTTTGGAAATAAAAGTAAAATTTTTATCTTATATTGTTCACCCCCTCCTCTCAGTATAAGCTTGTGTTCTTCAAAACCTATAAGGATGTATGACAAAGGGAAAGGTAGCATGTCCAATATATGGGGAGAACACCTATGCAGAATATCTTAAATGTAGTAGAAATATCGCTTACATGGGCCACAGGAGATTACTTCCTCTAGATCATCCATTTCATCATCAGAGGACATCTTTCAATGGCAAAAAAGAGCTCGATAAACCACCCAAACCTTTAAATGGGATGAAAATACTAAAAATAGTACAAGGAATTCCACCAAATTGGGGAAAGAGCAACTCAAATAAAAGGAAACACGACACGAATGATGATAGCGTGTTTGTTCCTATAGCAAGATGGAAGAAGAAATCTATATTCTTCAACCTACCGTATTGGGAGGTATGACATGCAACTTTCTTTCTGTATCTATTGTTATGTCTCTCAATGTCGAGTAATTTTAGTTTGATGTTGCTATCTATGAACAACATCTTCTAGTTCATCACAACTTGGATGTGATGCATGTGGAGAAAAATATCTATGAAAGCCTATTCAAAACACTGCTAGGTATTGATAAAAAGTCAAAGGATGGCAAAAACTCCCATGAGGATTTAAAAAATATGGGTATCAGGAACACATTGTGGCTAGTAATGGATGGAAACAAGACATATCTTCCACCAACACCCTACAATCTATCGAAGGTTGAGAAAGAAAGGGTTTGTCGTACACTATACAATATGAAAGTACCATATGGATATAGTTTGAATATTAGAAAACGTGTCTCTATGAAAGAACTTAAGATCTAGGGCCTGAAATCACACGACTGCCATGTTCTCATGCAACAACTTCTTTCGGTAGCACTACGATGTGTGCTTGATAAGCTAGTGCGACAAACCATTTATCGGTTGTGCATGTTCTATAGGGATATATGCGCTAAAGTGGTGGATCCCATAAAAATAGAGAAATTATTAGTAGAGGTCATGGAGACATTATGTTTGCTTGAAAAGTACTTCCCCCTTCATTTTTTGATATCATGGTGCACCTAACTATTCACTTGGTGTGGGAGGTACGTCTATGTGGACTTGTACAATATCGATGGATGTACCCTTTCGAGAGGTTTGTATGCGTTCATTAGTTTCATAAACCACCATTTTTCTAATTTTTGTATAGTGTCTCATCTATTCAAAATTATTTGTTTCCTTTCTCATAATTATGAATATTTTTAAGGGCTATGTAAAGAACCGAGCTAGACCCAAAGGTTGTATTGTCGAACATTATCTTGTCGAGGAATCTATTTCATTCTATGTGGACTACATGATAGGTATGAAAGCAATTGGCGATCACCTTGGTCACAACGAGGTATGGAGTGATGAGGATGAAGAAACTATAATCGATGGGAGGCCTTTGTCTAGTGGTGAAGACTTTGATTTGGATGAAACTTCTCATGAGCAAGCCCATCGATGCGTTCTCTTTAACATGGATGAAGTTCAGCCTTGGGTAGAGTAAGTAGATGTTTATTTATTGTTGTTATATATGGCCGAATATTATTTAGATCCAACTATGCTTGACAAAATTTGGGCCAAATCAGGAAGCACCTAAAGAGTATCAAGGAATCCAACCCTCGTGCAGTGAGAGATGAAGGGGTGTTGCAAAAAATCCATAATCAAACATTCATCACTTGGCTACGAGATCAGGTTATTGTCTGCTCTCTTGAATACGATCTTCGATATTTATATTGATCGTCATGTATTGAACGTCATGTAATATTCTGCAATCATATTTAAACTATTCTTCTTTGTTTTAATTTCATGGAGATGGAATGCAACATAATGACAATGACTCCAACACAATAAAATGGTTGGCACATGGTTCGAGGAAAGTTGCAACCAAACATTTAGGCTATTTGATCAATGGTTATAGATTTCATATCAAATACAAAGAGGAACAAAGAACAACTCAAAACAATGGTGTGTGTGTCGATGCTACTACTTTGTGTAGAGCAAGCACAAAAGACACAAACCCAATGCTTCAAACAATCACATATTATGGTGTTATTAGGGAAATAATCTTGTTGGATTACTATGAGTTTTGATACCCCCTGTTCAAATGTGACTAGGTGAATATTCTTGATACGAGGAATGGATGTAGAAAGGATAAAATGGGCTTCACACTGGTCAACATGGATAGATTACTTGGTTGAGATAGACTAAAAGATGATCCATTTATCCTAGCATCGCAAGCCAGACAAGTCTTTTATGTACAAGATCCACTTGATACCAGTTGGTATGTGGTTCTCACATCACCTCCAAGAGGGATCAAAGACACTGAAGCATACAAGGCAGAATATGTCAGTGTCTCTAGAGCAATAGATTTTTTTGGACCTAAAACTGCACAAGATGAAAATGCAAATGATGACAACATTCAATACGTCCATGAAGAATGTGAGGGTACATGGTTGGAAGCATGAACTGGTAGGTTGGTTGGAAGCCTAATTATTGTACTTCAAAAGCAGTTGTCCATCCATTATTTTATTTTCAATTTCAAGTGTTTTTATGTTTGCTACGGTGAGTGGAATACTTGATCCCATTGCCTTAATTTGGAGTACTACTTTTTAAATTTCTTTGCATATTATGGAAGTAGAGCTTGAGAATTTTACTAAAAATCTTGCAACTTTCTCATTTCTTTGGTACAACTATTCTCACTTTGTATTGGTTGCAATATTCCCTCAACTGATGACAACACTCTCATGATCCCACCATCCAAGGTTATTTATATGAGCTTTAAAGTGGCAAAGATGATTTTATCCTCCTTGTTAAACTGAGGAAATGATAGCATAGACTTTAAAGGCCTCAGCCAGTGGACAACATGAATCTCTTCACTGATATTTTCTAGAGTTGGGTGTTAGGAGTGTTGTTGGTTGATGCTATGCAAATCATTGCTACATGTTAACTCTTTTAGAGCTTCTTTGTATGTCCTTTCTTTTTGGCAACTCTTTGTACTAGTTTCACTTTTTATTTTGAATTTTTTGTATTTTTGCTTCTTTATATTTCTTGTATAGCTCACATTTTTGTGTCTATTATTTGCTTGTCCAATATTACTCTTTAGGGGTGCATCAATTGTTACTATCATACACTCTATTCACTATAATTTTGTAGTCCTATTAGCCATCTTGGTAGCTAATGGATATTAATATTTAAATTAAATTAAATATAAGTGGATAAATAATACACTGCACACTTTTTCTTTTAGCATATGTATGCAATCTATTTGTGTTTCTGTATATTGTTGTGATTCATAAGCATACATGTGGTTTCCTCTTGTGTTAAACTGGTACTGCTAAGATCTTGTGGCATCTTGCAGGTACAATGGGCAGCCAAGCTAGGAGTGAGGCGAGTAGGTATCTTGAGCATGAGGTTGGCCAATTAGATATTTATGTATTTGATGGAAGTCTCAAGATACCCTCTTGCCTCATATCTAATGGTTGGGGTGGGTAGGGATGTTTAGACATCTTCCCATTATATGGAGGGCTCAGGTTGCCCAAATGAGGATTGAAGCCTTGATACATTACTATGTAGGGACCCTATAGTCAAAGGTGAGGATATTTATATTGTATTCATTTTACATTCTCTTAGTGGTACGTGGTATCATGACAATATTTTATATTTGATGGTGTTATCTGGTCTAGAATTTTTGTTGCTAGATTTCCTAATTCTATGAAATTAGCTAATGCAAATAGTTGTTGAAGTCAGTGCATGGTTGATGTCCATAGTTTTTGAATTGATATTTTACTATGCAATATCTCTTAAAGAGATTATGATATACCCATTTTGGGGGGAAATCATCCAAACAAGTCAAATTTTTTTACAAATAGGATCTCATTCTCAAATTTCCTCATTAAATGAATGATGTTGTGCTTGTTTTTCTTGAACTCTGGTTTTAGCACAAATGTTCCTCTTGCACCAGAGTAAGTTGTAGCCATCCTTTAGTGTTTACCCTATTTCTGTGGTAGTGCACACCTTTGTTATTCTTTCAACCAAATACTGACAATAAAATTTCACAATTGATTGATGTTATTTGTGTTCTCTTCTTGGTCTACAAAATTTTTTAAGGAGAGAATAATTTTATTAAATTTGTGGGTTATCTAGCAGTAGAGAATGATTTAGAAAAGGTCATAAGTAGTTCAAAGCATGTTTCTCAAAGCAAGCCTCACAAGAAGAAGAGGAAGAGCAAGAAAATAGATAATAGCATTTATGACATTAATAGGTGCTTTGACTTTGTTTTTATATGTTTTCATTTTTAACATGTATGTGGGGTGGAGGAAGAAAGATACAATATTGAGCATTGGACCATCTGAAATGAGTCAATCCAATTTGTTTTGGTAGGTTTGTTATCAATACATGCAAGCAGTTTCCTATTTTGTATCTATCACTTATAATAATATATACCATTTAAATTAAGATTTCCATCATAAAAATATTTGCTTATGCGGAAGAAGAGGAAATTTTGATTTGAAATGCAACAATAAGTATAATTTTTCTATTAAACTCTCCTCAAGGGATTAGAGTAAACAACTCTAATTTTTATCATATGTTAGAACTTAGATGTCTACCAAATTATATCAAATAACCTTTGGTCTTCTTATTTCTCTTGACTAGCTTATGGTATAGAAGGTAACCTTATGTTTCCCATGTTGAACCTTGGCTTTAACCTTCCTTACATGTGATGCATTTTAAGTTACAAATAAAATCATGAATGTGCTTTGGTTAATATAACCAACTTAGGTACCAATCTAATGGTTTCAGAAACTAATGTTCATGGTCGTTATTGCATGTGTGTGGCATAACCTTCAATGCCACATATCATGTATCAGTTATGTGTTATTTCCTCCATGCACCACTCTACCTTATTTCTGTCACTTTTTCCCATGTTCTTGCTTGTATTTTGCTTTCACCAAAGCCTTTCATATTTCTCATTCTTCCTTGTCAAGTTTGTGCTAGAGAAATTAGGTCACAACTCAGGTAATTTATGTTATAGTTTCTGGTTCAGTGGATGCTACTGAGACAAGTATGCTAAATTATGTTGGATTTTAGGTGATTACCATTTGAAGTCATTCAAATATTTAAAATGACAATGAGAGTAGTTAGCCCAAACGAGAGCGCAGATGCAGATGTATTGGTGGACTTGGGGCATCCTCTTATCAACCATGTAGTTGATGGGTTTATCAAAGTGGGTGGGGTAAGTATTCTTAACAACCAAGTTTTGTAGATATCTAAAGTTTTATTTGAGTTTTACTATGATTTTCATGGCAATAATAATAGTCAATATTTTTTTGGCTATTATCTGCTTACATTTTACGAGTTTTTGGGCACATATAAGTTTGTGGGAAGCATGGTTTTGGGTGCAGATTGGTGCTTTGAATGTCGCATCTCAGGATGCCTACAAACTATTCTTACAAGGTAAGGTCCACAGAACATGTCGTTATCATCATTGTTTTGAGTTTTTATTAGGGTGTTATGTTCAATGTCCAAATAAACTAATTTGACTTTGGATTTTTGTAGAAGAGATCAACAAATCATCCCTTGAGAATATGGTATGAAATCTAGTTTACCTTTGGTCCAATTTAATGTGTTTGGGTAGCAAATTAATGCATGTGTGGGTTTATATTATTTTTTAGGCTCAAAACATTGGCAGACAAGTTATACAATGGGGTGAGTGATAGCGTTCAAACATTTTTTATTTATATAGAGTTGTCACTGGCATAATTGTAGTTTCAAGAAATTAAAAGTATATTTATGTGGGTTACCATTTTGCATGATTTTATCGAATCCATTTTCCTTTTGTGGTATATGGCTTGTGCGTTTTGCTCTATTTGATGCTTAAGGACACATACATACAAACATATATATATATATATATATATATATATATATATACTTTTCCCTACTTTTGACACAAAAATTATGTTTGTGATATTGAAGGAGTGGTGGTTGGAGTGTACTCGGGGATGACATATGGAATGCAAGAAGCAAGGGGTTGTCAAGACTGGGTAAGATGGGTGGCTTTTGATTTAGTTATTCTTCCAATATTGAGAAGCTACCATGAATTTGGAGTGTGACATTTTGGTGTGTTGTGATGTGTTTGCCATAAATTACAGAAAAATGCATTGTTGGGAGGTGTTATTGCAGGTGCAATGATGTCTCTATTAGAGCCAAATCCAAGGCATGATCGAGTTGTGCAAGCAAAGCAACAATCATAGGGGGAGCCCTTGCCACTATTTTTGAGTTGCTTAGGAACCTCTCCCATTGAGAACTATGCTTATTTTCATTGAGCTATATATATTATGTCATCCCTCAAATCATAGTATAATTTTGGAAAAGCTTTAATAAATTTAGATTGCATTGTCAGAAAAAAGTTAGATGAAATATGAATGTTTCCAATATTGGTTTAAATAAAGGTTTGATAGTTTTATGCTAATATGTGAGACATGAAAGAGGAATATTAATTGTTGCTATTTAATAACAAAATTTTGAAGAATGGATTATTCTGCGAACGTTAACATCGATATGCTAGTGTGGGTGATATATTTATACAAGTTGTTTTCAGTGGCATATTCCTATGATGGAATTTCCACCTGATACTTACTTCTTAAGTTAATAGTTTTAGTACATCTATTAATGATGTTAATGAGGTAAACTTGAACTGTAAGCATTTATGACTGATAAATGCATGGGTGCTTGTTTCCTTACAACCAAACTTATCTCTGTTAGCATGTAATAAATTTGATATTCCCATGAAACCACCATTGGATGTCTTCCTATAAAAAAGAGGGGGTGATTCCCTCTCCAATATTTGTGATTGGGGGTGATTCCCTCTCTCCAATATCTATGATGAATCCAATGAACACATCTTGAATACAATGTTGTATCTTAAGCTTTTTATTTATATTTTAAAGTAATAATAAGAGGGTGGTTTAAAACCGCCCTCTTAGGGTCTAATAGGGTGGTTATAAACCACCCTCTTAAGGTATATTAGGGTGGTTATAAACCGCCCTAATAGACCCTAAGAGGGTGGTTATAAACCACCCTATTATACCATAAGAGGGTGGTTTTAAACCACCCTAATAGACCCTAAGAGGGTGGTTTTAAACCACCCTAATAGACCCTAATAGGGTGGTTTTAAACCACCCTAATAGACCCTAAGAGGGTGGTTCAAACCACCCTAATAGACCCTACTAAGGTGGTTCAAACCACCCTAATAGACCCTAAGAGGGTGGTTCAAACCACCCTAATAGACCCTAAGAGGGTGGTTTTAAACCACCCTAATAGACCCTAAGAGGGTGGTTTTTAACCACCCTCATAATGATAAACTAAGGCAGTTTTTAACCACCTTAATATACCCAAAGAGGGTGATTTTTTGAGGTGGTTTTTAACCACCGTCATAGGACTTATGATGCCCTCATAGACAATGGCTGGATAACCGCCCTTAAAGATCCTTTTTTGTGTATTTATCATTGGCAACCTTTTGAGATCTAATATTATGGAAATTCACCTTCCTTGAGCAAGAATGGAGGACTTGGCTCAGAGTGAATATGTTGGACATTTCAATGAAATAGATGGCCTTGGTTAGTATATCTTTGATGCTTTGAAATATATGAAAAATAAAGGAATGAAAGAATATTTAAAGCAATTCACCATAATGTTCAATATATCTAGGAAAAATTGTAGCCAATATTAGGGGAACTACTTTGCATGCATTGAAGCACATGACCACAATATCTCAACAATTACATAGTTTACTCTCTAGGATTCAACTCCTTGTGGATGAATGGAGATGTAGGTATCCACAATATCCTCATCCTACTATTCAAAGGGATGGACCATGGCAAGCCCCTCCCAGAGGTATGGGGAAGATCAACACTGATGGCACATCAAGAGGTAATCCAAGAAGGGCAAGTATAGGAGGCATAGGAAGATTCTTAGATGGTACTCATGCTTTTCTTTTTGTAGAGAATCTTGGCATCCTCTCTAATAATCTAGCAAAAACATGTGTTATCCTTCATGGCCTTGGTTGGTTTGTAGTACAAGTGGAATCATATTTATAATTAACCATTAATCAACTAAAGGCATCCACTAGAACCTCCTCTTAGGATTGGAGGTTACAAAGGGTGATTGACAAGATACATGCACTTTAGTCTATATTTAGAATAATAGAGTTTCTTCATGCTCCTTGAGAATAAAATAATATTATAAATGCTATGGCAAATTGGGATTTAGACCACAAGGATCTGACTTGTTATGGAGATCCTCCACGATGGTGGACACAAAAAACTAGGGAATATCTATACCATATACTACATATTAATATTGATAACTCTAGTTCCTATATGTTGTAACTCAGAAGAAAGTTAGATTTTCTTATCCTTATATTAGCAAGATGCACTTAAGACATAGTTGTTGCTCTTTTGTATAATTTTGGATGAAAGCCTTGTTTGCATGGTAGGGCAGACAATGTAGCTTTTTTGGTTGCTTGTAAATAATACAAAAACCTTTTTGAACAATAAATATATATATATATATATATATATATATATATATATATATATATATATATATATTAAATATATAATTTTATTTTTATAATTTAAATAAGATATATATATATATATATATATATATATATATATATATATATATGGGAATAACCCCTTGCCCCACCTCTTTAAATGTTTACTTCGAGTGAGGGGGACCTAGAGGGGCTCAAGATTGGAACCGCCGACCTCAAGCTGGAAAACACTCAAGTGAAACCATTTTTTTAAAACTAATATTACATTATGATTGATAGTGGTATTAATTAACAATTATGCATGTAAGGTATCGCAAGATTTTTTTTTATCGCAAGCTCACTGACACATATACATACACACACCTCATCATGGTTTGAACCTAGGTCTCTCAAAAGAGATCTCAAAGCCTAACCACTACGTTTTCCATCGTGGTATGGTAAAATTTGAACATGGGTTTCCTCCTAGGAATATAACAAGTTCAGCTAATTTCATTTGATATATAGAAATAATTTTTTATTATAAATGTTATAAAAAAATTATGATGATATTTATATTATAATATTTTTAATCATATTTTAGATGTATTTTTTATTATTAATATATTAGAATTTTATTTTAAATTTTATTATTTAATTTTTTTAATTGGATAATAAGGGGTTGTACTTGGGTTCCCCACCCTTGATAAATCACATATCTCTTCTTTAGAGCTTGAGATTTTACAAATAGATACACTTCTCATCTCAATTGAGATTCTATAGCTAGAAACCTACATCATTTTACATAAAATGTCTAAATTTTTTATTTTCATTTTTTGGATCTTTTCAAATTTCTGTATGAATACAATTACTCCAAAATTTAGCATCTTTCTTGACATTTTCCTATAGCAGCCTTCACAATACCAAAACTTCACCTCTACTATCTATGCCTTGCATCTTAGTAGAGTAATATTTCCAAAACATCACACTATCATAGTCCGCTTTACCAAATATGAATTTCTAGTTTCCTTCCTCGCTAAATTCATAGCCCTTCATTGCTCTTCCCATCATTCGAACCCTAGTTGGAAAATATTTGCAATTTCATTTTTCACAACTTGAAAAATCGTCACTACCCTTGTTTCGAATGGTTGACTTCACAGGGTCGTATCTCCCTCAATATTGCTTAGATTTTTGCATATGACCACTCATTTTAAAGCTATTAAAATTATGCACAAGTTGTTCCAAGAATCAGTTGAACCGAATAACTCTTCGTGAAGATATGGCTCCTAAAATATGAGATATTTTCAAGAAAAACCCCTAATCCTTAACACTTCACAATTTTTTTTCTCGACTTGAAAATTGTCACTGCCCTTGTTCCAAATTATTGACTTTAGAGGGTCGTATCTCCCTCAATATTGCTTGGATTTTTGCAAATGGCCACTTATTTTAAAGCTATTCAAGTTATGCACAAGTTGGTCTAAGAATCAACCGAATCGAATAACTCTTCACGAAGATATGGCTCCTAAAATATGAGATATTTTTTAGGAAAAATCCTAATCCTTCGCACTTTATAATTTCATTTTTCTCATTGTAAGCAACCTTCCATGCTCCTTCAACAATCCCAATCTTCCACTTAGCATCCTAGCCTTCTATTGCAGCTCCTTCAGCCAACCCAACCTTCCACACTCCTTTAGCCTTATTAGCCTTCCATGTTCCTTTAGCCATCTCAGCCTTCCACCCAACATCCCAAACTTTTGCTATAGCTCCTTCAGCCAGCCCAACCTTCCATGCTTCTTTAGCCAACCTAGCCTTCCATGCTCCTTTAGCCTTCCATGCTCCTTCAGCCTTCAGATTTGATGATTGTTAAAGCACCATACCATTTTCCAAGACCCTTAGGAGGAAACCCCCTAGGTTTTAGCCAATGAAGGTCTAATCAATTTTATTATTTAATTATTATATTGTATATTATTATATTATAAAATGGTAACTTGATGTTGTTGTTGGATGTTAATAAGAGGGATGATACTACTTAAAAAGTGACCTTGGACTATCACCTCTAATCTTACTAATCCATTAGCAAGAGTTTGATAGATGATTGACCTCATAAACTACAGTTTATGAATGTGGGATATCGGCTTTAATCAACCCAATAAGGATTAATTGTGTGTGAAAGTTATTTTGTATTCCATTGTCCACAAGAGACATGTCATTAGAGCTTGCAAAAAAGAGTCCACATGGATATAAGCAATGGTTCTCACCATCACCCCATTCTCCTTGAACATACTTTCATGCAAGCCCTTGTGTATCAAGGTTAATCCCTCCCAAATTTACCTATTGCCAATTAGAACTTTGTCTAACGTCCACCCCACATCCACACATTCTTGTTTCTTTCTCTCAATGTATTGAGGCGTGTTTTCCAATATACCAACACTCCCTTATTAACCCAAATTTAATGTTCTCACCTATATTTTACCAAGGTGTTTAGCAGTGAGAGGGCTCGAGTTAAATCCCCACAAAGGCAATTTTTGGCTTATTTAGAGCAATCTATACCCATGGCCAATGTGGAACCTTTGTGTGTTATGTAATTAATTTTTTACCTATTTATACATCTTCAACCAATCATATTGTAATAGATGTAATATTTGGAGTGCACTAGTGGTGAGTAGGTGGCACAAGATAAGTGGTGGCATTAGAAAATGAGTGGACAACACGTGGTGTATTGTGATTTGGCATCATTTATCAAAGGTTTGAGGCTTCAATTTTTAAATTTTTGAAGGCCATTACAACAAAACTTTCGAAGATTATAATTTTTGTGTATGGAAGCACTTTGATCCCCCTTTTTTAAATCACATGATTTTTTTAGTTCTACGCATTGGTGACATCATTCTATATACCTATTTCTATGTTTGGGGCTAAATTATATGGAATAATTTTGAAGCCCTATTGCCCTAGTTTGAAAGCAAAAATTTATACTTTTTTATGCAATTAGAATATTTGGCCTAGTTTTTTGGAATATTTAGATAGATTTGTGATAATTATAGCAAATTTTGAGTCTATTGGAGGCTTGCAAGAAAATTATTCATGATATGCTTTATTCAAATCCTCTTCTTCCTTTGGGAGATTGATTTAGCTTATTCATGAAGATATAATCCTTCAATATCTATTTCTTCTATTTTTTTGTTCAGGTTCTCTTGAAAGTTTGTCACAACTCTTCTTTAAAGTATGTTCATGCAAAGCCTATTTTGATGATTGAAATTAAGTAGCCCAAGGGCAAGAGGAAATCTTCAAATAGGATAATGCATATCATGAATGGGAAATGTATACCTTTATGACATATCTTATGGAATAATGGAAGATTGAAAGAGCTTATATTTAAAGGAGGTGGTGATTTTGACTTTTCTTCTTCATTTGAAGTCCTAGAAAAAAAAATTTGTGGTTGTGTATAGGAGTGTCTAATAATGGTAGTGGTGACTATGGTCTATCCTAAGGAGACTTTTGTGTAGGAAATATTTTTGTAGTAGCATATTTCAAATGATGGGGAGGATCCAAATGAATCTACCTCAAAATGTGGAGGCCCACTAGAGCATCCATTATGAGGGGGTGATCTTATTGTTCCTAATTTCTCCTCTTGTTGGACCCTCAGTTCAGATTATAAGTGTATTGAAATTATAATCTAGTTCATGGCCAAGAGTCGACATTATGTAATGTATTAGATAGGCCTAAGTGGCATTTCATTATACAATGTATTAATTATTTTGTAATATTTTATTATGCAATCCCTATGGACCTAGGTTAACCTTATTATGGTTAAACCCTATTTATAACTTGTAATTAACCTAAAGCCTTCTTGTTATGTTGGTTTGGATTAAACTTTATGATGTATTTGGGAATTTGGTAGTGCTATAAATAACCCTCACACTTTTTATCTAATTATTAGAGTGTTCTATAATATTATCTATGAATAATGATTATTTATGGTTCCTATGGGTGCCCCATATCTCTTTCGTCCTTTTTTGCTTTTTGTATAATATTTGAGTAAATGTTTTGCTTCCATAAAATATTATGAATTCCAACACAAAGGTCATTTTAATTAATAAATTAAGCAAAATCTTGCATTGATTTGGATTATCCAAAAGTACCACCCTTATTTTCCAAAGGAGATAAAACTATGTTGAAGTCACCCCCAAGAATCAATAGATCATAATTATGAATCATAGTGCCTAACAAAAATATGTCAAGGTCCTTCCAACATCTTTCACAAGGAGTAACTATAGTTGGAGTATATAAATGTATAACCCTAACTTTGATGTTCTCCTCTTTCCTATAAAATAGTCCAACAACCCACTTAATTTTTGTGTCTAACAATCATCCATCCCATTTGCATTTGTCCTATGTTGTCACAATATAGAAGAGACAACCAAAAAATATTCCATATTTCAAATATTTTTCAAAGTATCCTTACTTTCCTCCCTACTTAATTTTGTTTCTTGTATTAAAATGAACTTACGAATATAACAACCTATTAATTCCTTAATAACTCTTTTCTCATAGGTCTTATTCAAACCCCTAATATGCTATGATAACATTTTTATCATTACTATTTATTTTATTATTGAGCTTAGCCCCACTTCTCGTTGACATTGTGATATTTGTTTTTGATTTCTCAAAACAATATCCTTTTGAGTTTCCTTTTCTCTTTTTTCTTTCTTTAATGGATTTCCTTTCCTTTTTCCATTGTCACCAACACTTTTATCTTCATCAATCTCTTCTCTTTTTTCCATACTATTCATAATCAGACTTATTTCTAAAGACTTATGTTGGCCTAAAGAATCTAAAATGCAAATAATAACCTCATAAACACTTTATTCTTTATGTTTTTTTGAAGTCCTAAAGTATAAGGATGATCTTCCATAATAATTACTTTCTCTGTGCTATCCTAAAAATAAAAAAATTCTATGGATACCTCCATATGTATTTCTTTATTACGCTACTCTTGAAACCCTAAAGTGAAATGGATATACTTTGTACTACTTTCATTTTTACTGCAAGGAGAGGATTTTATGTTACTTGAGGAAAATAAAAATGATTTACTTGGATTAACCTTAACCTCCTTCATATTATTCACTTTAAAATTTGCCTCCTCCTCTTCCTTCACACCTTTAATTCCTAAATATGAATTTGTGCATTGTACTTCCTCATGCCTTGTATTATTTTTCTTCTATTTGTTTATTCAAGTAAACTATTATGGCTTTTTCATTTCATAATGTAGAGGTGATTTTTTTACCACTTTTTGGGAGTGGAAAGTCCTTGATTTAACCTATATTTTACTATGATATAATCTCCTTGCTCCATATTGAGGTTGTATCATGCCTAAAATTTTCCATCTCTTTCTCCATCACTTTCACTTTGTAATCTCTTGCCATGTGTCCAATCTCATAACATTTTTGACATAAAAATATAATGTTTTTTATTAGGATAAATACAAGGTTTTGAAAGGGCCTATGTCCTTTGACAAGAAAAAATGAAGTTATTCAAGTATTAGAAAAACCACCTAGAAGCCACCATCATACTTACACAACTCAAAAGTTTTCAAAACAAAAATATACTTGAAAATAGTTTCAACAATAGTCTCAAAAATAGCTTTAGCAACAATCCTAGAATACAATTGTAGTAATATTCCCATAAAACAACCTTAGTAACAGTCTTGAAAAGCAATGTTAGTAGCAGTCCTATAAAATAACTTTAGCATCAATCTTGGAAAACATCCATAGCAACAATCCTACAAAATAGCCTTAGCAATATTTCTAAAAATTAGCCTTAGCTATAATTCTAGAAAAAAACCTTAGAAATAGTCTTGGAAAACAACCTTGACAATAGTCTTGGAAAATAACCTTAGCAACAGTCCTAGAAAATAACCTCAACAACAGTCTTGAAAATAACTTTAGCAATAATCCTAGAAAATAGTCATAGCAATAGTCCAAAAATAATCTTAGCATCAGTCACAAACAATAGCCTTAGCAATAATCCCAAAAAATAACCTTAGCAATAGTCTTGAAAAATAATTGTAGCAATAGTTCTAAAAAATAGCCTTACCAATAATTTTAGAAAACAACCTCAACAATAGTCCCAAAAAATAGCCTTAGCAATAATATTGAAAGTGATCACTTCTCTTGGACCAGGTTGTTGTTACAAACCACTACAAATGCACTGAAAATATATTAGTTCCCCATCCTAACATTATTATGTAATGACCCCTTCCAATGTGAGGACCCCAATATTGTGATATTATGTAATATTTTGTAAAGGTATGTGGCAATTGAGGTGCCAAGATGAGTGGGGTCATTCCATGTAACTATTAATCAAGAATATAATTGTTGTTTGGTAGAATATTCTAGCTCTAGCTTGAGTGGCACTTTGCATGTAAGCCAACTCCTAAGAATTAGGTTAGGGTTGCATGAAGTGTATCTTTAAAAGACAAGGGTCCATAATGAAAGTATTTTTTTGCATATTGAATGAAAGTATTGAAGGAGGTTTCCCCCTCGAAGAGGGTCGTGATTCTGTGTTGTGACTTGTGAGATTAATATATTTCTACATTTATATTTTGTATTGTAATATTATATTATTTCATGAATTTATACTTTTATTGCAATATTTGTGTGAATGAGCTTATTTTAATTAGAAGGTTCCTAACAAAATAACTATAGATTATTACCTAAATTACTTTTCCTTTTCCCCTAGCTGAATTGGGTTGGGATGAAAGCTATAAAGGGGGATCCATCTTTGGTCCTCTTCTCTAAGCACACCTCGATTTTCCAATCAATCTGCCACACTATTACCCTTTCTATAAGTGTGTGAAAATTTAAATTTCTCTAGAGATTTAAAATCTATATCATATCCTCAATAATACTTGACACTTGCTAGCTTACCCTAGCTTTCCCTTTTAAGCAATTAAATACAATTTTTTTATAGTCCACTTGTTGATATCATTCTCTTGATTTAGATTTAATTATTATGGATTACAATAAATATTTTAAAATATCCATTGTAACACATATTTGGGTGTATATAGCATGCCCTCCCTCCTTAGTAATTATTCCTTCTTGAATAAACTCCCCTTGAATATTATTGTTATTCTTCAAAACCTCCTTATTGATAAGCTAATAAGGAAGTTCAAAAAGCCTAATCCAATCTATAAGCCTTTTAATTGTCTCTATCTCCACAAAAAAATCACTCTATAATTTTAAATATAATGCATATTTACCCCTATACCAAGGGCCATCATCGATTATTTTATCCCTAATTTCCAAACTGGAGAAGATGACAAAAAATCATTTTGGAAGAAAATTCATGGAGTAATTTGAATTCAATCTCCACTTCGACTTGATCCAATTTTAAATCTTAAAAAAAACTAGGTTTTTTTCTTGGTAGAAAAAAAGGGTTTTGAAAGGATCCCCAGACCTTTTACAACTAAAAACAAGCCTTAGAGAGAGAGGACAAAAAGAGAAGCTCAAAAAATAAACAAATAAGTTATAAAAATGATCCTACCACTAGAGGAGAAATCTAACAATAAATAAAAAAGAAAACTAAAGCATCAAACAATAAGAAGGAGAAGCATCACAAAAGGGGGAGAGAAACAAAGATCCACATAGAATCCTTACTAGAAAACTTCCTCGTCAGGGATTTCCATAAAAGTGTTGGCTCATGAATTGCCCATATTTTTCTTGAGGTCATTCAGGAGAAGGGCCACCTTGTTCACATAGGTAAGATTCATATTGTTGACCCTCTCAAGGAATAGATGAGGTCATTCAAATTTAGGAAATAATCCTTTATATTTAGAGTCAAAATCAAAGGCCCCCAAAATTTTTCTTGTTTGTAGTGGGGGCATTATGCTACATGGCTTTCTTCATGATGGGGAATCAAGGGATCACAATATTGCAAGGCTTTTTAAGCAAGGGGGTAGGAGAAGATTCCTAGGAGTCCTTTAAATTGTGATATAACATGACATGAATGGGAGAATCACCTTCTTTCCCAACTTATTTTTTAGGTGTTTTGTTCGTATCTAGACCTTCATCCTTTCTTTGTATGCTGCAACAACTTCTCTGCCTTGATCAGGGTCCTTTTTTATCTTGATGTCACCCTTGAGCATATTAGCATTACCTAAATTATCCTTATTTTCCTTCAAAGAGATGCAGTTAGTGGAAATAACAAAATCAGCCCCAGAGCATCGGGTCGTCTCGTTAGGTTATTTCCAAGCATCCTCCAAGGATTTGTGGTTTCTTTCTAATTCGAAGGGGCTCCCAAGGTCCAGGCCAAGGCTTACCACAACTCCATGGCCCTCCTTTTTGAGTGTAAGAACATGATTTTGAGAAGCCATAGGTGCAACAAAAAAGAGGAGTTGTCCTTTTATGCCTACTTCATGGATTTCTCAATTGACTTGAATAGAAAAGCATGAATATTCATTTTCTTCTTTTGTTGAATGTGGTTGAGGAAAGCAAGATGGAAAATTTTGGCGATGGTGAACTACCAATCCATAGTGAAGAATTGCATGATAGGTATGGCAAATATGTCCCAAGGTTTGGGAAGAGATTCTCAAAAGATATCATTCTAGAATTTGTCCATGCTTTCCCATTTATCGTGGAAGTTGTTTAACTCTTTTGCAAGGGAATGATTTTCACTAATGATGCATTCCCTATTAGCGGCTAGGCTAGAGAGTTGCAATGAGAGCTACGTTGATGGAAATTTTAAAACCCCTAGCCTTGGCTCTACCATAAGCCATGAGTGGACCAACTCCATCAAAAGCTCCTTGTCATGTTCAAAGAATTTCTTCAAAAAGGGCATAAAGCCACAATATTCGAAGATATCCTAAACATCCTTGTCTAGAGTAAGGGTAGCAGGTTCCACGCGATGATCTTCATCCCCCATTTTTAACCTCAATTAGAAGTTGTAGTTGTGGCTCTAACAAGAAAGAATAATGAAGGTAAATTGAGAAAGAGAGTTACACTAAAGGTGGTACAACTTGCCAATCCACTTTCGACTAAAAATATGATTAAACATGTCACATAACAAGGAGTTTCCAAAAATCTAATGTAAAGGGACCTCGGTCATGGGAAAAAGTGTGTCCCAAGCCAAAATGTTATCCTTCTCCTTCTACCAAATCCTCCTTAAGGATAGTACCCTCATGCAACACGAGGAAAATTTTGAATTCATGATCCCTAAGCCATCATTTAAAAGCGTAAGGAGTAGCTCCTAGTTCCTAGGCCAAATGGAAACATGGAAATAGGGACCCAAAAAATGCCAGCTCATGGCAACAAGCTTGGAATTCTACTTTTCACCTTTCCACATCAGGTTAGAAGGACACATGAGATCAGTGGGAGGCTAACAAGACAAAAAAAAACATTGACTTGTCCAAAGGAGTAAAAAAAAGAGCATAATAAGGAGTATCACTTATCCTATAGCCTTTCCAAGTCTACTTAACATCATGATACATCATGTCATATGGACACATCATGGGGCATGACAAGCTAACAAGACAAAAAAAGGTGTTGACTATCTAGAAAGGGTAAACAAGGTAAGAATAGTAAGATGCATCATTCATCTTAGAGCCTTTCCAATTCATGATGTTATGCCTCCCCTTCCCCAAATATACATCAAGGACAATACTCTAATGTAGCATGAGGAAGAAAAGGGATTCATGACCCTCAAGCCGACATGGGGGACCATGGAGAGCAACCTCCAAATCCAAATCCCCTTGGTCCCATGAAAAAAGGGGCTTGATAGGTGCCAACTCACTACCATTGGATTGAAAGTCTTCTTGTCACCAAGAAATGATAGGTTAGTGAGACACGATAGGTTAGTAGGACTAATCATGCCAGAAGGGTAGGAAAATGCATATGCTTTTAAAAAACATTATATCATGTTCAATTATATCATCATTGATAATCACTTTGGATGTAGTATTTGCTACCTAAATAGGTTTATCATGGATTTGATCTTCCTCTTATCCCTAACTAGGGCATCCTTAATTCCAACTTCTACATCCTAGCCTCCATTCAAGACTTTAAAAATGACTTTCCTGCTATGTTACCTACATTTTCTTCACAAGAATCCTTTAGTTTTTGAGTTTCTCTTAGATCTAGAACAAGAAGAAGTGGTGCTTACTTCTTACCTACACTTTTCTTCCTAATTGCTTTCACAACACTTGTTTTCTTTCTAAAACATGAAAAGGTGAGGCTTGATTATGGCTCGCACTCCTATTTTAAATAATATTTTCTTATTAACATTATTATATTTAGTTTTGATGGGTAAAATTTTAAGCTATATTTGTAATAAAAGTTGAATAGTTCAATTCATAAGATTTGAGAAAATAGACAAGGAGGCAAATGTTTCAGAAAGTAACGCAAGATTTAAATCTCATGGTTAAATCTTAACTTTTTATCTAAGAATTTTGAAGCAAGTGGTGGGAAGCGATGAGTTTTACACCATAAAGGTTTTAATCCCATAAATGAACCTTAATATTATAGATATCCAAGTTCAAATATACACGATATATGTATATGAACCAAATACCAATCCTTGGTTGAGTTATAAATATAATATGGCTATTACATAATATAGGTAGAATATGATTCAATTTTATATAATCAATTTAAAAAGTTGAGCATATATATTTAAGTGTTAAATAATTATTTTTTTGTTTGAGAAAAAAAGGTTGTACTCATGTCCCCCACCCTTGAAAAATCACAATTATCTCCTTTAGAGCTTGAGAGTTTACAAATAGATTCAATTCTTTTCTCAATTAAGTTTTTATATTAGAGAAAATAAAAATAAAAAATTCAGACAATTTATGAAAAATGATGTAGGTATCTAGCTATAGCATCTCAATTGAGATGAGAATTGAATCTGTTTGTAAACTCTCAAGCTCTAAAGGAGAGAGTTGTGGCTTGTCAAGGGTGGGGGACCCAAGTACAACCCCTTGTTCTCTAGTAAAAATAAATTAAAAAATGAGTTCTTATATCTAGATACCTACATCTTTTTTTTTTGAATGAAATAAGCTATATTATATTAAAAATACAACTTAATCATACAAAAAGTGGGTGGATACACACACCCCTAGTAGGGTCCCAAAAATCACACTAACCGCAAACAGTTAGGAGAAACCAAATAGTAAATACAAATACTTTAGCTGGCTAACACAAAAAAATATGGAATTAGAATCATCCTCTTAGCCAAAAATCAAAGAAAAGCATGCATCTGCAGAACATAAATCATTTCCAGACATCAGGAGGGTTAAAATTATCCACATTGTCATCATGACACTAGGGAAAGGTGACAACAGGAGCATCCCACCCATTGTCAACAGTGTCAGTACCACCCATATCAACAACGTCATTAACCACTTGTGTATTTATATCCTAAGGGCAGGGGGTTTGGCCATCACCGTGCCAACCCAAAGCATTAACTGGCACCACCACGACCGTATCTCCCAAACCCACAACCTAGTGTGAAGGTTCTGGATGAACATCCCATCCACTCACCAGCCAAGAATTACCAACACCATCAGAGTAACAGTGTTTGGTCATCAACAGAAGTTGAGACCAGTGACTCCTCGCCTGCGGCAATACCCTACGTCCCTGACAAGATTGAGAATGAGAGCGAACATGGTGTTGTGATGTTGAATCCGAGGGGACCCGACTAATAGTGCATGGCACATTGGCCCAATGGTCCAAGAGAGTCCTCAGGTACTGAATATCAATATGAATTTTTCCACTTGACCTATATCTGAAGCCATGAGTTAAAAAATACATCATACTTATCAGATAAATAAAAGGAATCAAAAGTTGTGTCTTTGGAAAAAGCTATATTTTTTTTGTTCTTCCATAAGTGAAAAAGAATATTGACTCTAAAAATATTCTAGACAGGCACAAGAGGAATAGCAAAATTAGGAGCATCGCTTAGTAGGGAATGGTGCCAAGAAAAAGAAGTAGCCATATAAGTTCGAAAGAAATATTCCAGCCACTTCCAAGACATTTGAGCTTTACGGCATGACCAAAAAACATGAGTGCAATCTTTAGGTTCATTGCAAAAATAGCAGTTGGGATTACCCACGCCTAAGTATTTCAGTCGTTGCCCCATAGGCAAACCTTGAAAAAGCAGACTCCAAGCAAGAAAAACCAGCTTTGGCTCAAGATAAGAAGCCCAGACCATGTTAAAACGTAATTTCCACTGTGAAGACTTGGATACTAAGTCTCAGTACTCGTTCAACTTACCCACCATGGGCAAGTGTGGAGAAAGCTAGGAAAATTCCAAACGGGCCTTGTACTGAATTAACGGGATGTTCTTCGACCAGGTCCAGTCTGACCACCAAGGTTTTTGGAAATGCCTGGTAATTTTTGGCCAAAAAGAGAAGGGAATGCTATCTAACATAGTATCATACATGGTCTTATATTCTGGTTTTAAATTATGAAGTCGTTTGAAAACCTCCCAAGGAATCCAATCTTTGGTATGAGAAGAGAAGAAATCAAAAATGGTAGCAATTCCCTTCTTGAAAAATCGTTGAGCATGAATCCATTGAAATGAGGTCAAAGGGAAGCCTTGGTAAGTAATGACAGATGACCACCACACATTAATAGAGGCTATGGAAACCCTTTTTTTTCACCCATAACCAGACCAACAAAGCCAGGGTTTAAGATCCTCCCAAGCTCGCAAAATGCTCTGCATCACAAAGGAGCCTTGAATTTTAATAAACATAGGGGTTGTAACAATAGAGGGTAGGGACATCCCCCACAAAAATTTCTAACCCAAAGGAAGGCCTATAGAAATATAGTGTCGAATTAGGACCTTCCAGGATTTTGGGTCGTCAATAACTCTAACAATCCACTTTGCACACAGAGCAAATACTTGGCGTTGACAGTCAAACAAACCCATCCCGCCAGAGGACTTGGGAAGACAAAAAATTTCTCAGGCTACTCTGTGAAATCCCTTCTTCTAGGAAGAGCTATCCCAAAGAAAATCTCATAACAGCTTCTCTAGCTTTTGGTAACAGGCCCAAGATGGAGTCCAGCAGGAATAAAAATACATATGAGTGGTAGCCAAAATCTTGGAGCAAACTTGGAATTTTCCTGCAAAGGAGAGTTTCTTGGTAATCCAATAAGAAAGCTTCTTCTCAACCCTTTGGAGCACATGATTCCAGATTTGAGAAGAGGTACTCTAAAAAGCAAAAGGAATGCCCAAAAACTTAAAAAATTTGCCAAATTGAATCCATTGCCAGGGATATTGAGAAAGCCAATATGGGCAATGATTAGAAGACTGTCGAAAGCAGGTTGTCTTATGCCACTGAATGCTAGAGCCTAAATTTGAACAAAATATATCAAGGCAATGCAAAGAATTGGACATAGATTTTTGATCTTCCCTAATGGTCAGGAAAAAATCATCAGCAAAGTGCCCATTAACCAACTGAGCTGGCAAATTGGCAAGAGTAATTCCCCAAATGTTTCCCTGAGATACTTGGGTAGCCAAGAGGTATCCAAAGGCTTCTGTAGCTAGGATAAATAGAGAAGGAGCAAGTAGGTAGCCTTACCTCATTGAACGAAACAGGCCCAAGACATCAGACTGAGTGTTATTTAGAGTGAGCACCACTTAAGCATCCTAGAAGAACATACTGACAGACAACAAATTACCAAAGCCAAGTGCTTGTAACATGGTAAGAATAAAATTCCACTCAATTTTATCATACGCTTTTTCAAAATTAATTTTGATAAATAAAGCATCCTGCTGAGATTGTCTAGCCCATTCCATACCTTCCCATACTGCCAAGACATTATACAAGATATATCGGCCTTAAATAAACCCAGTTTGTTTAGGCCTGATAATTAAAGGCAGAATGGGGCATAACTTTAAATCCAGATCTTTGGAAATGATATTATATCTAAAATTCAAAAGAGTGATCAGCCTCCAATTGGTAATAATTTCAGGGTCCCCAGCCTTGGGTATGAATCGAATATTACCTTTATTTATTAGAGAACCCAAGGAACCTGTGATCATTGCTTCTTGATAGACCTTAAGCAAGTTTGGGCCAATGAAATCCTAAAATTCTTTGAAGAATTCACAGGTAAATCCATCCACCCAGGGTCTTATCATTCTTCATTTGAGAGAGAGCTTGAGTAAGGTTGTCAAGAGACAAAGGGACTTCACAGCTAGTTTTTTGCTCGAAAGAGAGCTTTTCTGGCACCACTGCACAATACTCAGCCAAGGCCTATTTCTAGGTGAGGATGAGTGGTTGAGAAGAAATTTTTTTTTGATAATGGTTGACAAAGGCAAATATTATATCAGGAAGCTCAGTAAGTCTACCCCCATCTATTTGAAGAGCTTGAAATTGCACAGCCAACGAAGAGGGGGCATAACCATTTGAATAATTCTTTAGACACCTTGTCCCCAATATTGAGCCAATGCATTCTAGCATAAATTTGGGCTCCTTTGGTCTCATAAAGCTCTGCTTTCTTTAGTTCATGATGAATGATAGCAACATGAGCTTGAAAATATTGATTGAACTAGTAAGACTCAAGTCTCAGAAGGGCCTCTGATAATTCTTTTTTGAGGGCATAATTTGCAACCCTCCTGCACTTTGCAACTTCAACCCCAAGAGATCAAAGCATAGAATTCGTACGTCGAATGACCTTATTCCACCAAACAATCCATCCAACCGAGCTAGAGGGTCTTAGGAGAAGATTCTAGCATCGGGTAATATGAGCCCTCATAGCATCATTTTGAAGAAATGAAATATTTAGGTAAAATTGCGATTGAAAGCTTCAAGGAGGAGAGGCTCGGGTGGCAATATAAAAAATAATCATGGAGTGATCAGAGAGGGTAGTGTCTGGAATGGCATGAACAAAATGGCAGGACGAAGAAAGCATGTTAAAGAAGAAGTTATGGGAATCTGTAAGCATTGCTCGATCTAGGCGCTTCAAAACCCTTAAAAATCCTATTTGGAAATTAGACCAGGTGAGCCAAACTTTCTTAGGGAATTCAAACTCAGAGAAACAGTAATTAGGATCTGACAACCCCAATTTATTCTTCATGAAAAACCATGCTTTTCTTTCCTTGACATTCCATCGCATTGGCATGTGCCCAACATTATCCTGGGGTTTCTCAATCATGTTAAAATCACCACAAAGAACCCAGACAGCATGCGACAAAGAAAAAGCCAACCACTACCACAAACTACATTGATCAGAAGCATCATTAGATGCATACAAATTAATTATTCCAAAAGGTTGACCTTGAAACTCAAACAAAGTCCAGATATCTTGATTTGAGGGGTCCACCCCCCCAAGAAACCACATTCCTCATCCACTTGGAAGAGACAAAAGTAACAACTCCTCCCTTACCATGAGTATGACGAGTTGCATGAAAGCAACCATGCGACCACAAAAAATTATAGGTACAATCTAGATTAAAATAAAAAAATTTAACTTCTTGTAGACAAACAAAGTCAATATTACCAAACATGTGAGAGACCTTAGTCAGCTCATCGCGGACCAAGTATTTTTGAACTAGGTTCGTCAGTCCTCTTACATTCCATGAGAGAAAAAGCATTAAGCCCGGTCGAGGTGCATACTAACCTCAACAACCTCGAAGTCCCCGAGCTTCCCAAGAGCCCCAAATGTATTTGTGGTGAAGTGTTCTAGGTGGCCCTGAGCCTCGATGAACTACCAATGCACATCATCTGTTTGGTGCCTCTTATCAACATTATACTCCTTGGTGAACTGTCGACGCACATCATTTGTCTGGTGCCTCTTATCAACATTATACTCCTCCCTTTTGTGAGGAGGGTTACATGAGCGGTGTGCCTTGTAAGTTCGAGAGCCTACTGGACCCACACCTTCTAGAAAGGAAGAATTTCGAGGAGCTGAGGGGGCATATGTAACCAAAACTACATCAGTAAAGGAAGGCCCAGTCCATGTTGTGGGATTAGATTAAGGTTGCATAATGACTATGGGTTCTTGAGGACCTTGAGTCACAGCTGAAGAACTAGTTATTGCATGTCGCACCTGATTCTTAGTGTTCTTGTTCATCGATTTTGGTATATAGTAACCCACTCTTCTCCACTCTTAGCCCCTTCAGGTTGCGTCGTCGAGGTGGTGGTAGGAGGAAGTGTCGAAATACGGGTCTGAGCTCGAAGAAGGAGGTGTTGAAAATGAGCTTTTAATAAAAATTTATTTTTTGGATCTTCTTCATTTTTTTTGTAAATATAAATATTCTAGAATTCAACATCCTTATTATTGACCTTTCTTGTAGTAGCCTTCACAACACCAAAACTCCACCTCTACTGTGTACACGCTACATCTTATTAGAGTAATATTTTTTAAAACTTTACGTTATCATAGTCCTCTTTACTAACTCTAGACTATTAGTTTTCTTCTTGGAACATAAGTGAAACCACAAGAACTATAATAAATAGTTTAGCAGTCTCAAAAAGTTAAAAATCCATGGTTAAATCTTATCAAGAAATATATACATAATAAATAAATTATAGGTCATTATATAATACAAGTGGAATTCATTTTAATCCCAAATAACCAATTACATTTTTTATCATTTTCATAAGTAATGAAATAAATCTCATTCATATTATAATGACATTTTAACAAATTATAATGGTATTATTTTTATAAATAGTTAACAATATTCAAAAATTGAAATTTTTAATCCATACTTTATCCCATAGTCTAACCAACAATTCAAACAATTCATTCAACCAATAAGTACATCTAATATCATCTTCTTTTTCTTTAGCCTACATAACTTTTGTTGGAGATATTACATTATTTTACCCCCTTGTAATATTAGTTTGGTAGTTGATTTATATTTTATATAATGTATGTGTCAATATGATAGAAAGTACAAAGTGTCAGGATAGAGAATGAAGAGTCACATGATATGTGGTAAGATGAAGTTTTTGTCTTTATAAGAAGAATATGAAAGGTTGCATCTCGTATATGTTTGAGGAGAGCAATAATTAAAGTATTGAAAAGTTATGTAAAATTATATATTGGAGACAATCAATCTAAATCATTCTTGTGATCTTTGGATATTGTGTACATTTGAGTTATATTTGTGAGATATTGTTGTTGTTCCAATATTGAGATTCATTGTTGTTTGATTAATGACATATATTTGATTTATTCTTGATCATGGATAAAGCTTTCTATGAATTAATCTACCTGGAAAGCTAATAGTGGTATCAGAGATACAGAGAGATAATTTGAATTAATATATTAGGACAATCGTTACCATCCGACGACAAGTCCAATTAAGAAAAAATTTTACTTATTTAGCACCTGAATAGTTTTTTTGAGCATCCCAACATGAAAGTGTTTGTTGCCATAAAGAACATAGAATAAGAGCCAAGAATAAGGTACACTAAAGTTTTATTATTTTTTATTTAAGTTGTTAAAGAGGCATAAGGTTAATGGTTTCTGGTTTCTTAATTATTTTAGGTATGGAGTAATAAGGATGTCTACTTAGTTAAATTTTATTATTTGAAATATTAAAAAAAATAGAAATTTTATTTTCTAAAGTCTGAAGTGATAAAGAATTCAACTAGTTTGTTCAAAAGTTTTTTAAGTTCTTTATAGAATATTAAAAAAATTAATATTTTTAGAAGGAAGATTCCTTATAGAGAAAAAGTAGCATAGAGATTTGGCTCAAGAACTTAAAAAATAATAATAAAGATAAAAAAAGTTCTACATATACACGATTATATTAATAGTTGTATAGCTACAACTATGTGGTATTATTAAAAAACAATAATAATAAAAAATAAAAACAATTACTTTAACAATCTTCCATATTGATTTTGTGAGGCTAATAGAATTTATTTCAAAATAAATTGATTGGTTCCAGTTTTCAAGTAGGCCGAATACATGAGCTCAATGTATAATGTAATTCTTTGCAAAAGGAATTGTTAGGCTATTGAGCAAATTTTTCCTTAAAATAATCACCTCTCACAACAAGAAGTTGTAACCCAAGGGCAGAGGGTGTCAACCTCTTGTACCGGTTAGTTGAGTGCCCCATAAATAGTTACATGCACTCACTAAAGGGTAGCTCATAATGCAAGTTAAAATAACCCATTGAATCTATTACGACCATTACCCCCTAATGGGTAGTCTTTCGTGAAGGACAAACATTATATTGAAATATGATAAAATATTTGAACTAGTTAATATAAAATACAATAGATATAAATATCCATACATCGACAATAACTTATAAATAAAAATTTTAAGCTCACCTCAAGGAGTCTAACTATTTTCAAAATGTGAATGAGACCAAAAATTAGAAGGTGCCTTTTTAATTGTAATTTCTCTCCCTAAATCATGAAGGTGATTGTGCATTCTCATACAGTTCTCATAGGTCTACCTCAACAAGACACTTATTTTCAAGGGTTCAAAAACCATACCTATCGCTCCAAAGAAAGTCATCCTAGTATGATCCACCCCATAATGAAATAACCATAATACATCATTTGATGCAAGGCAAATGCATAATAGGGGTGCAGAAGATTCGTTGAACTTAGCTCTTCATGACCTATTCCACGGTCAGTCTTGTAACATCTTCCTATCAAATAGGAACGAGCAACAAATGATTTGCAATAACATCTGAGCGTTACTACAAAGGAATAAGTAAGCGAGTAACATTTAACATCGAAGACAACGACAACTGAAAATAATCAATTGTAGTTGAAATCATAAACATTTGCATAACAAGTGGCATCTGAGAAGGTCATAATTCAAAGGACAGTGAAACATCTGAGTACCTAGTGCAAGTTCGTGTTTTAGGAAGTCGTCGAGCAGGAGAGGTAAATTTAGGGTTTGAAGAATTAAATTTGAAATCAATTTTATTTTAAGGTTCAAATCAAGAGATAAGATTAATTTTTTAATTTTTATAAGGTTAATATTTAATTTTAAGATTTATTTGGAGTGATAAGCTTATTAGTAGTATAATTAAAGTTTTGATTATTTTTAAAGCTTTTGAAGTGATAAGTAGTGATAGAAATTATTAGTCAAAGTTTTTTAAAAATTTTAAGCTTTGTTATTTTTATTTTTTATTTTTTATTTTTTAATTCAAAGCTTATAGAATATTTGCAAAAGTTCTTATCTTCTAATTTCTAGACATTAGGGAGATATAAGGAATTCTATTTAGAAACTTTAAATGTTTTGAAATTTAATTAAAATATTTGAAGTTTAGAAATTTTAAAAATTAAATTAGGGAATCATAAGGATTTCTACTCCTAAAAGTTTTTGAAATTTTGATATTTGATATTTGAAGGTTATATTGATTTCATAGTTGTTTGAGAAATTTTAAAAGTAAAAAAATTATTGAATTAGTGAATTATTGCAAATTTAGTTATTTGGGAGACAAAAGGATTTCAACCTCAAACCTTAGGAAAATATAAATTTGCAAAGAATTCATTCTTAGTTTCTAAACCTAGGGAGATAAAAGGGCTACTACTTCAAAGGAACGTGGCAAAGAAAAAGCAAAGAAAAAATGATAGAAAAAATAGAAATACATTAGTTGTTAAAAACAATTGAAGAAGAAAACTTATGTTTTCAAGAAGAATAAATATACATTCAAGGAGAGATTATGATATATATTGTTTTGTCGACAAAAAAAATCGCTATAAAGGATGGACGTTTCTAACTCATCTGGATTCATATTGAGCTAAAATTTTGAGAGTAGATGCCTGAAAAACCCTAGAACATCTCCACCAATTTTCATATCATTTGGAACAACACATATCCTAGCGCATCCCTATGTGTGAACAAGATTTTTGGCAAGCAACTATGTGAGGGTTTCATCTGGGTTGAGTGCAAGAAGCTCCAGAGGTTGGTTTTTAGGGCCTTCGGGCCCTAGCGGCCAATATTTTTGTGGTTTATGCTCAATATTTTAGCAGGAAATGTTGCAGGGGATCCAATATGGGTTAGAATTTTGTCTTTCAACAAATCATACTGTGAACTTGAGTGACAACAGCTTCCAATTTTTTGCACAAAAGAAAATTGAAAACCATACCTTTCCACGGCATCTAGGGCAAGGATTAAAGAGATCACGAAATGATTTTCAATCAAAAAATGGCTCATATCTCAAGTGAATTTGGTGCTAAGGTGCACCCACAAAATAATTCTAATGTGAAAACCCCTGTCAAGGGTAAGAATTTCGAAAACTTAGTCCCAAAAATAAATTTTAGGGATGCCCTTTGTGGTGGATAGCCTCAACCCAATGATAATATCAATCTTAGGGTTTCCCATAAACCTCTAAGAATGCCTAAGATTGATCCCAGGAAAATGAAATCAGGATGTCTTAATGCAGCTAATGGAACTCCTATTTTTAAGCTTGATATGGGTAACATTCAGATTGGCATTGAAGATTTGGAAAAAAGAGGACTAATTTTTCGGTTCGTGGGTTTTCGTCCGAGCCTATCTGCTTTCAAAATCTGGGTTGCAAAAATCTAGAAAACTAGAGGTGAGTTACAAATATCTATTTATCCAAATGGTTGTTTTCTTATTTTATTTGCTAATAATGAAGATAGAGAGAAAACTTTTCAAGGGGGTCCTTGGTTTTTTGGAAGGGCAGGGCTTTTCATGAAGCCCTGGAATACTAAATTTAAAGTCGAAGAAAAGATGCCTTCTATAGCTCCCGTGTGGATTAGACTCTTCGGCCTCCCTATTGAATTTTGGAATCCTACTGTTTTTCTTCAATTGGAAACTCTTTAGGAAAATTTATGATGACTGCTAATTGTACTCAAAATTTTGAACATATTATTATGCTCAGATTTGTGTTTTAATGGATTTTGACAAACCCCTACCTAAAAATATTATATTACAATTTGGGGAAGACACTTGGGAGTAAGTAGTGGACTATGAGAACATTCCTTTTGATTGTAGAATTTGCCATGAATATGGTCATTTGGCCAGTGATTGCCCAAATAAAATTTTTGATCAAAATAAAGAAGATATAAACTCAGCAGGTTTCCAAATGCCTAAGAAGAAGAACACCAAAAAACCTAGTTATGAAGGATCAATCAAAGTCATCTACTAATATGTTTGAAATCCTTTCCACAAATGATGTCCCAAGTGAGGAAGAGGAAATAATGGAAACAGAAATCTTAGAAACACAATTTAAATATGAAGGGAAGAACTCAGAGATAAACCAACAAATCAAAGGTTTTCAACGAGAAAAAAGGGAGAAAATTTACACAAGAAAAAACAATATTTTAAATGTCAAAACTTCAAATAATACAGGTCCCAATATAGACTTTGTTGAACCCTCTAGTAAAATTTTGGTCGTGTACGAGCATTCTTCAAGGTTAGAAGCCATCTCAGATTCAATTGGAATAAGTCAAGAAACAGGGGAAAAAAATTGAAGATGGATTCTAATAAAAAGCAGGTCGCAAGACCAATCAATATCATATGGTAAAAGAAGGTGAAAAGCTTGTAGAGGAATGTAATATTAATGCCCTTCCCGCATTTTTTAGCCCCGGTATTAATGAATATCATCACTTGGAATATTAGAGGACTCAAAGGGAGTCTTTCAAAACAAAATGAAATTAGAAGAATGATTCAGATGAATCATCCACATCTTGTTTTCCTTCAAGAAACAAAGATGTCAATGGAGGATATGGACTCAATTTCCAGTAAATTTTGCCAGCTGGAAAAGTGGTCTCCCTCAGTTCTTGGGGGACTTCTGGTGGCTTGCTTGTCTTTGAGACCCAAAAGAGGTAGTTATTCACCATATGGTTGGTAGTTTGGGTTTGTTGGCTATAGCTATTCAAAGTAGACATTCCAACCAAATTATGCTCTGCATTATTGTTTATGCTCCAACTACTTTGGAGGAAAAAAGAAGACAGTGGAAGGATATAACTCATATTATCTCTCATTTTCTTGAAGCTTGGATCTTGATCGGAGGAGATTTCAATACCATCCTCTCTTTGGATGAGAAAAGGAGGGGAAATAGAAATTTGGACAAAAGCACTGACCTCATGAGCAAATATATTGCAAACCTCCATCTTGTGGACATCCAACCAAATAATGACCTTATGACTTGGTCTAACAGAGGGCAATGCTTAGCTTGTATAATGGAGAGATTGGATAGGTTTTTGTTCTCTAAAA
This sequence comes from Wollemia nobilis, assembly GCA_028583015.1. Classification (NCBI taxonomy): domain Eukaryota; kingdom Viridiplantae; phylum Streptophyta; class Pinopsida; order Araucariales; family Araucariaceae; genus Wollemia; species Wollemia nobilis. The sequence continues at coordinate 10,503,116 of JAQPPZ010002169.1, forward strand.
ATTTCTTAATCCATGGTCACATTCGTAAAGTGAAGACTCTTAATAATGTTGGTTCGGATCATTGGCCAGTCATGGTGGAAATGTGGAAAACCAATGTGAGTTTCTCTCCTTTTCATTTTCAATTAATGTGACTTAGAGACATTTCCTTTAGACCTCGTGTGCAACAATGGTGGAAGGAAGGTAAACCTAGGCATGGGACTAAGATATTCTGATTTGCCAAAATATTGCAATACATTAAATCCAAAATCAAGACTTGGAACTGGAAATAGTTTGGGGATGTTCATTGTAGACACCAAAACAACACCAATCCGATTATGTGACTACAAGCACTGACCGAATTGGCATACATACCCCCTAGGGCAGCCTCCAGAGGTTAAACAGTGGTCCTAACCACTCCCAAATCAGTTTTGGAAGGTCAGAGGTCAATTTGGCACCTTTTAAGCACTTTGCTCCCTATTCGTCCCACCCTGGGATGATTAGAATCCTATTCGTCCCACCCCGGGATGATTAGCAGCAATCGTCCCAGGGTGGGACGAATAGCGAGTTTGATTGGCAAAAAGTCAAGCCTTGACAAATGGAACCCAGATCTGCCACTCAACTTCGCCTTCATGGCATGCAATTGCGAGGAACGGTTTCAAATCTGAGAGAGGGACTTCAGTCAAGCATGCCTTGATCATGGAGGCCTGGGCTCTAAATCGGGGAGGAATCTTCTCTCCCCCAAGAAAGGCATGGCAAGCCAAGTGGCGCCCTCGCATGCGCATTCAAAGGAGACCCCTGAGGTCTATAAAAGGGTGAGCCTCCTCACCCCAAAAAAGAATAGAGCTGGAGCATTTGGAGCAATGGAGTGCTGCCAAATTATACCCACATTCCCCTTTGTGCTTCTTACATCCCTAATTTCTCTTTTGGAAGAGAGGTTATCGGGTGAACACTAAGAACGCAATCCTGACCCAAAACCCAAGAAATCAGCCACAATCCCACACCAAATTCATTGACACAACCCCCTAGGAGGTTTTGGACCCATCCCAAGTGGATTGGTGTCAAAACCAGACCCCAAACGGTGGGCGTCCTACCCCGGGCGCCCCCCAAACTACTGTAGTCCTAATCGTCCCACCCCGGAGTGATTAGAAATCCATGAATGCTTTCTTCACTATTATTTTTGCATTATGTTCTATTTGGTTTACTTATGCTGTTGTTCAAGTTTCATTGCATTCTGACCTATTTTGACCTTGTTTTTATCATTTTACGCGTTTACTAACATACAGGGAGCGCTTTCAGATACGGGACAATCTGGGTAGAATCTGCAAAATATGACCTTTTGGGTCATCCCAAAATGCCCCTTTTTGTCTAACCCCAAGTTTGCAAGAATTTTGGAGGCCTCTGGATAGGACATTTGCAAGGTCGCTTTTGCATGTTTTGTGACAGTCCTAATCGTCCCACCCCGGAGCGATTAGAAATCCATGCATGATTTCCTAACTATTCTTTTTGCAATGTGTCTCTGATGATGTTTCTATGCTTCTGTCAAATTTTGAATTCATTATGACATGTTTTGACCATCATTTTGCTATTTTATGTATTCACTAGCCGGAGGCCCTAGGGATTGCATGTTTTTCCCTCTATCCGCATATGCTATTAACTATTTGTTATTTCTCTATGCGTAGGATCTCACCACCAGGAACACCGGAGGGGCAGCAAGGAACACATGAACACATGGACACAAGTGGCAGCAACCTTTGGCCCGCCCATTTCAAATGTGGGCATGCGGAAGACATTGGAAGCGTACCATCCGTTGATGTAACGAACTGTATCAAACGTTTTGAGCCCTAGAAGGGGAGACGTATTGTAACCAGATTTAAAAGCAACATTAATAAAAGAGGCCCCACTTTTCTTTGTTTTCTAACATCTCACGTCTTTCCTTCATGCATTGCTTTTCTCGCATTCGTAGGACTTAGCATTTTTATATCAATTTTGTTTGCATCATAATCTGGCACGCCGTCACCCCGCATTCAGATTTCAGTGGTGATCATGGTGGGACCTTGTCCCCTACTATTAAGATCAAGTTTTTGATCCAAATTTTGTGGTTTCTTTGCAGGTGTTACTCATTCGGGCGTTGGACTGCTACTCGTGCCACCCTGTGATGAATACAGACCTAGAATTCATGCCACCCTAGGATGAATACGTATTCGTCCCACCCTATGATGAATACAGACCTGCTATTCATCCCACCCTAGGACGATTAGAGTTCTATGCATTTTTTGAGTAGAAACTCAGAGGCATCTGGTTTGGACAGAGAAGAGGTAGGCCTTCTGAACATCCTCTGTGTTTTTCTGTTTTCTGTTTCTGCAGATTTCTGTTTTCTTTGCTTTCTTGCAATAAAAAAAAAAAAAAAAAAACATAGAGTAAATTAAATGGAAGGAACCTAATTAGGGATGCATTCTTCTCTGGTTTTCTTGCATGATACTTGCACAAGTGGCAAGTCCTCATCATAGGTTTCAGTTCTAGTTAGGATTGGTAATTTCCTTTTGCTACTAGTGATTTTTGAAAGATAAAACGTACTTTAAAGCATTGCATTAGTGAAAATCATATTTTGTTGTATGTTTTATTTCTTTACATGATTAAAAGGAACCACACACACCACCTAATAAAATTAACATCAAGGAGTTGGTCTTAATACCCCAACACTTGATCAAGACCAACGGTGGATTTCATCACCACCTTGGCTTGGATTTTGCATACATTTACCCTGATCGTGACTATTGCTAGACGTAAATCCTGATGAAAGCTGACCAAGTGTAATGGGGGTGATTCCTCATGCATGAGGATAAGTCTTCTATGGTAGGTGTCAAAAATAGAGTGATCCCCCTTCCGTACCGCCTATGTTCCACGTATTGTTCTGCTCTCGCGTACCAATAGTCTCCCTCACGTAAGGGCGGGTATATTGAGAGGTTGTGGGTATAAGGGGGGGTGAAGGGGTGACCATTTTGGAGATATAAGAGCCCTCATTTTGCATGTATAACAAAGTTCTCTTTACAAGATTTACATAACAAAAATCAAACACATTGAACCAGATTTAGGGCACACATTTAATCTGTAAACAAGATAATCATTTCTTTGTTTGTGTGGTCCCCTTTTGTTTGGTGTAGCATAAAGAATTGTAAAGGAGATAAAAATATACATATCTTTCTAGAAAGACCACCACCATGGTGTATACCCATAGCCAAGCCCAATCACGGGCAGAAGTTGCGAAAAGTGTACAAGGAGGCACAAGTCGCCTCCGTTATAGCCCCAAGGACTTGGTTATACCACCTTGGCGGCTTGACCCACAACATAGTCCACACTATGCCACTACAGAAAAGGACTATAGAGGCACCCCTTTGAGGGGCACTCCCGTTCAACACAGACCCTCTCAGGAGGAGTACATACATGGGAAGGCCCCCTTAGACACTCATTATGAGTGGCCACTACGCGATGAAGTGCTAGAGCAGCATAGGGTTCATAAGGAGGGACCACATGATTATATCATTCCTCCTCTACCCCTCATTACTATTAGAACTAATAGGCCAAATCTAGAGCACAAGGCTCTTCAGATAGGGTGAGCCAACTCCGCCCGTCCCTTTCACATGTACGAAAGGGAGCACGAGGAAAACTAGTATATTCCTCAAGAGCAATACACCATGCGGGAGCAATGCGCCTCCGCACCTACTAATTATCAAGATCACCTATTGAGGCCAGAGCCTCGGGTGAATGTTGCTAACCTCGATAGAGGAAAGTGACCCATAGAGATCTCGGATCACCATGACCGAGATAGATATGTAGGGGAGGCATCTAGGCCTCCTAGACATAAGACGATGGAACAAATTGACTTGGCATTTGCCAAACATGCCACCCGCCAAGCGCAAATCATGCAACTTAGGCAAGATCAGCAATAGTTAGAGCAACTGTATCATCTTAACAAAGAGCGCATTCAATGCCAGATAGATGAGTTGCTCCATAACACTATGCATGAGAGGATTCCAACCCCTCGCATGCATAGGACAAAAATTTATGAGAGGCACAACCCCTTAGTGCGAGACAGGTCTCCACGACCTTATCAAGTGTTGCCTCCAAGACCTCCTAGACCTGAGCGGGAGGCCACCCCTAGAACCAATGATGGGCGTCTTCCTTGGGCACCCATCCATGTTTATAGGTCATGCCCAAAAACTCCTCAAGAAGCCTATGAGGAATTTGAGTGAGAAGAAGAGTGGGTCGAAATGCCCTACCAAGGCGGGGGGCGCTACCCGGCTACCCCTCCATAGGCCTCAAGTTCCTCGTAATTCACAATGGGAACAAACCAAAGAAGAGGAAATCAAATCCTCTGATGCATACAAAGCACTGCTAGAATGCTTAGAGTCTATGGAGACCAAGACTTTAGGGCCCCAAAAGCCCACCTTATGCCAGCTCCGTAGTCACCCTGTGCATCCTTCAGTTTTGGCACCCCCATACCCCGACCACTTCAAAATGCCTCAATTGGCAATTTTTAGAGGGGATGAGGATGCCCAAGAGCACGTAACAAGGTTCCTGAGTCAATGCTTTGGCATTCAGGACAATGATGCATTGCTTCTGAGAACATTTATAACCACGTTCGTAGGTCCTACCTCGGATTGGTTTACCCAATTGTCGAAGCATAGCATCAACAATCTAGACCAGCTAGTGGACGCGTTCCTTGAACATTTTGCCTTCAACACCAAGAAGAAGGCATCCTTAAGTGACCTAGCTGGCCTTAAGCAGTATGATGATGAGACCATAGCCGCTTATGGGAATCGGTGGAGGACATTGCTTTCAAAGCTACCTTACCTCCCTCCCATGGCCGACATGACTCAGATGTTTTCAAAGAGTTGCATAAGGTCGATCTCCATGCTATTGTAGCTACAGCAATATGCCACCCTAGAAGAAGCCCTGGTGCAAGCCAAGATAATTGAGGAGATCAAAATTCAAGATGGTGAGATTGCCAAGCCGCGCAAGAAAGAGTGGACCAAAAATGCCAAAACTGGGCCCACGCAACCGAAACCCACCATGGTCAATCAAGTTGCCATAACTGTACCATCACCTGCACAAATGACACAGCCCCCAAAGGCTAATTATCAGGCAGTTCCTCTTGCTAACTATGAAAAGGAAAATCACAAACAAGAGCAAAATCAGCAGCGTCACCCTAAGCGACAATTCACACAATTCACGGAGTCTAGAGACTCCTTGTTTGACCACTTGTTCATGGAAAACCTGATAAACTTGCCAGAAAGTCGACCCATAGACCCCAACGTGCCAAAACCCAAGGGCTATAGGGAAGATTTATATTGTAGATTCCATCGACAGAAAGGACATGACATCTTCGCTTGTTGGAAATTCAAAAACTTGGTGCAAGACTTGATAGACAACAAAACGCTCATGGTAGATAATCCCGTAGCGCTGAGCAACCAACAGATGGAAGTCTTCAAAGACCCCCTACCTACCCATGATGCGCAGGCAAAGAATTTACAAGTGAATGAGGTAACACAAGACTACCCCATGCAAGGATACGTAGGGATGATAAGCATCGTGACACGAAACAAAAGATACCCAAACATGGCTGCACCCGCTGCAGCTACAGGAAATGTTCCATCAATGTCACAACCCCCACAACACCCTACACAACCTCCCCCACCTAGACCAATGGCCATGATTCAGACTAAGCTTACTCAAAGTTTAAGGACCACGTCGGCTAGGCTCTCCATCTATGAGCTCATCCAACAATCATCGCCCCATCAGGAGGCTCTGATGGAGATACTCAAAGCCATTGAGCTACAGCCCCAAGAACCCAATTCTTTCAACAACTTTGTGGGACATGTGAGACAATGCACAGAACCAGTCATAACCTTCAGGGAAGATGAACTAAAATTGGTGACTAGTGATATGGTGGATCCACCCCTGCACGTCATCGCGCGGGTCAATGGGATTCCATTCAAGAGGGTGTTGGTGGACACTGGCTCATCCAACAACATAATCACAACAATGGCATTAAAACATCTTAAGTTGCCAGCATCCCACATTGTGGCATCCACCTACACTCTTCGAGCATTCAACGACGCATTATGCTCGATGGTTGGCACAATTGTCCTACCCATCCAAGTAGGACAAAAGACCATTCCTACATTGTGTCACATCCTTGAGGGTGAGATGGCCTACAATATCTTGCTAGGCCGGCCTTGGATCAGGGACATGAAGTGTGTCCCTTCGATAGCCCATCAATGCCTCAAGTACACATACGAAGGGCAAGTACATGTAGTCCCAGGAGACTTAGAGCCCTTTAAGTTTTGCAATGCGGTGCAGCTGATGCCACAATCGACCCTCCCATCGACACATTTGGACTTTCAATTGAATCCATCCACATAGGGTCCGATTCCACCTACATCCCCATTGTTGAGTCCCTCAAGTAACCGACCTGGCCCATCTTCATCGTCTGTCCCTTCACCAACAATGCCACCTATGGTGGCCACACCGAAGGACAATGGGAAGAAGCCCCTAGAGGAGGCACCACCATTAGTCTCAACCATCTCTATCGAAGAGGTGCCCAGCCGAATGGAAGTCGAGACACCTGATTCACCCAACATGGAGTGGACTCAGGGAGAACTCCCATTCCCTCCCCCTCAACCACCGATGATTACCATTGAAATGGCCAATACGGGCCTAGGGGAGTACCTAGTGCAGAACATTGTGGCAACACCCACACTCGAATCCATGCAAGACATGGGGAGACCTCGCCTCCCCATCGACACTATCATCCCTTTAGGTTACCCACCAAATCAGACAAACTTTGTATATGGGGGCCTCGAGAATGGCCTTGAACCCTACCTACAAGAGGAAGAGGATGAAGAGCCATTTGTTGAGAATGTTGATTATCTGTCCAACCCGGAATTCACCTTGAAATACCTAGACCAATGTAATTGGCATGGATATGGATTGGGCAGATATGAACAAGGAATGCGCACTCTTTGTCAACCAAGATACCAGATGCCATATGATAAATCAGGAGTAGGGTTCAACCACCCTTTGCCCCTCGACATTTTGGTAGAAACCATGCAAGGCCTAGGTCTAGGCAATAGGGATGGGTTGGCACAAGATCCATATGCCAATCCCAACACTACATACACAATGGGGGATTATCTCCCATTGTTAACAACAAACCTTGTTGACCTCAACAACCCTTCCCCTTTGATCGAGAAAGGGGAAAGTTCAAGGAATAACCTCCAAGAGGGATATGAACAAGATCAAGGGAGCTCTTCGAAAGATGAGTCGGATTATGAGGTAGCACCTTGGGACCCATTTGAGTCCGATAGCAATCACTCGCAAGTGACGCCCATTGACGACTATCAGGAGGACTTCGTGGCAATGTTCCCCTTTAATGTTCCAATCGGGCAATTGCCACCTCAAGAGAATCCAGCCCTCCCGTAGAGAGTGGAACAACCCAGAAGGGGCCAAATCAACATGCTCAAACAAAATGAGCCTCCCATGCCGGCCATAAGGCCAAGTGATCAAGAAACGCCTAGTGGGAGGCTATACCAGCAAGAAGGGCACATAGTTGTCAGAGCCAATGAAGGCCTATGGATCTCCGATAGTGACTATGAGGATGAGACTGAGATGGCATATCTCAACCATATGAGGCAACAAGAATACCCCATAGACATCGATGGTATGTTTGAACATCTAAATATGGGACCAAGGCATAGGTGGCATTTAAACCAAGTACAGTTAAACCAAGTGCTTCATCCACCACTTTGGGCATACAGAGAGCACCTCCCACCTAGAGACCCTATAGGGCCACCAGTGCCAAGGGTAGACCCTATCCTTCTATCCACACATAGGGCCGATCCTTTTGTGCCAGTACCCACAGAGCCAGATCCGAGGCACAAGGATCACCAAGAATGTCTGAATCAACACCCGCACGGTAATGGAGACCAAATTCATTCCATCAACATGATCTCCATTGATTTAACCACCCCCATCCACAATCCAGCCGATCCAACATGACCATTGTATCTAGACCTAGATGCCATAGACTGGGATCATGCTGACTCACCACCATCCCCATCAGAGTACTGGCCTTGCGGTGAGATGTTTCATTTCACCCCAGGACAGACTCAGGATATCTTCCATGCTGAAGAGGAACCCGACGTTCCCAACGTAGATCTAAATTCAGTGAATGATATCCACCTGATCCCAACTCCACACCAGTTGGAGGATGGATCCCACATGTCAGTCGAAGAGATGATTGATGTAGACATCGGTTCTGATCCAATGAATCCGTAAATCATCAAGTTGGGGGTAAGTCTATCCCTCGAAGAGCAAGCCGATTACATTGCCCTTCTCAAAGAGAAGAAGGAGGTTTTTGCATGGTCCTACAAAGACATGTCGGGGCTAGACCCATAGCTAGTCATGCATAATTTAACACTTGATCCGACAGTCAAGCCAATCAAGCAAAAGCTACGTAAGATGCACCCAACAGTGGCCTTAATGGTCAAATATGAGCTACAAAAGTTGTTGGATGCACAGTTTGTCATCTGCATGGATTACCCACCATGGTTGTCCAACATGGTACCCATCAAGAAGCCAGATGGGAGGATTCGCATATGCATCGATTTTTGAGATTTAAACAAAGCGAGTCCCAAGGATGATTTCCCCTTGCCTAGCATCGATGCATTGGTAGATGCTACAATAGGCCATGAAATGCTTTCCCTCATGGATGGTTTCTCGGGATACAACCAGATTCGTATCAATCCCGATGATCAACTAAAAATGGTGTTCATGATGCCTTGGGGGACATTTTGTTATAAGGTCATGCCCTTTGGCCTTAAAAATACTGGCGCCACCTACCAACGCGCTATGACATACATCTTCCATGATCACATGCATAAAACTTTGGAAGATTATATGGATGATTTGTTGGCCAAATCTCTTTTGTGCCAAAATCATCTCGATGACTTACGCAAGATCCTTGATCGCCTCATCGAACACAAAGTTAGGCTAAACCCCAAGAAGTGCGTATTAGGCATCACATCTGGAAAACTCTTGGGTTTCATAGTCTCAAAATGAGGCATCGAGGTAGATCCAAATAAAGTCAAGGCAATCCTTGAGATGCTTCCCCCAACCACCATCAGGCAGCTCAGAAGCTTGCAGGGTAAGGTCGCGTCAATCAAGCGCTTCATAGCATAGTTATCTGACAAGTGCCGACCCATGAATAAATTATTACACAAGGGGGTAGCATTTCATTGGGATGACGAGTGCCAGTCAGCCTTCGATGACATCAAACAATACTTGGCTTCACCACCAGTATTGGCACCACCTAGACCAGGAGTGTCATTCTACTTATACATCTCAGCTATCGAGGTGGCACTGGGCGCCATGCTAGCCCAAAAAAATGAATTACATAAAGAACAAGCTAATTATTATCTTAGTCGCACCCTGGTCAGTTATGAACTTAACTATGCATACATTGAGAAGCTATGCTTGGCGATGGTATTTGCCACCAAAAAGCTATGCCATTACATGCTGAGCAATACGACGTATGTTGTGTCTAAGGAGAATCCATTATGGTACATGATGAGTCATACTTATCACAGTAGTCGCACGATGAAATGGATCATGTTGTTGATGGAGTTTGACATCGAATTCATTGGACAAAAGTCCATCAAAGGTCAAGTCATCACCGATCAACTAGCAGAGGCTCCTCTCGAAGATGATCAACCTTTGACCATAGAGCTACCCGATGATGGGGTCTTCCATGTCTCAGAATCGCCAGATTTTGATGAGCCTGAGTCACAGGCTGACATAACCTTATTTTTTGATGGTTCTAAATGTGAGCAAGGGGGTGGCATGGGAATCATATTTTTCACACCGCAAGGGGCTCCAATGCCTTTATCATTTAAACTTGATTTCTCATGCACCAATAACAATGTTGAATACGAAGCCTTGCTCATAGGTCTTTAGACAACCATCACCATGAACATCAAATGCTTGAATATCTTTGGTGATTCGCTGTTAATTGTCAACCAAGTGAAAGGGGTATTCCAATGCAAATGCCCAGTTCTGCAGGCCTACAAAGCCCTTGTGGATAAATTCCTGGCAAAGCTTGAATGGTACGACATCGAGGCACTCCCTCGATCATCGAATCATTTTGTGGACACTATGGCCTCCTTGGGGTCACTAATCCCGCAAGACCCTTCTGGTGAGATGACAACCATTCAAGTCAAAACATTATCGCAATCCATGATGGAGCGTGCAAGCTCTGACATAACGCCAGGAATCCACCTGATCCAGATTGAACCATCTCAGGATAGGTTCTCTCGAATCCATGATAGTCTGAATCATGCCAACTGGGGGTCTTTGTTCTCCCCAACCCCTCTTAATAGCAACACAACGCTATTTCTACAAGTTCTTTCCCGCTCAGCTTTTGCTAGGGACGAACTTCAAGAGGGATCGGTCATTCATACCATCGAGGTTTTTGATCAGCAGGATTGGTACACACCCATAAGAGACTATCTCAAGTTAGGTAGCCTCCCACTTGGATTGTTGCACATCGCAAAAATATCATTCAAATAGAAAGTGGCAAAACATGTCTTGCTAGGAGACATTTTGTACCATCGAAGCTACGAAGGGATCCTCCTCCATTGCTTGGACCAGCAGGAGTCCACTTGGGTGATCACCCAAGCGCACGATGGTACATGCGGTGGCCACTTCAATGGTATGGCCATCGCAAAGTGCATTCTTTGCATGGGCTATTATTGGCCATCTTTAGAGCGAGATTGTTGTGCATATGTGTGGAAGTGCGTGAAGTGTCAACACCATGCTAACTTGACACATGTACCTTCTCAGGCCTTGCAACCGATCCAATCGGCTTGGCCATTTTTGTAGTGGGGCTTAGATCTCATCGAAAATATCTCCCCTACATCGTCAGGTCATCACACATTTATCATAATGGCCACAGAGTACTTCACTAAGTGGGTGGAAGCAATTTCGCTTACCTCTACGACTAGGCCCCGCATTGCGGAGTTCATTTTACATAACATCATATGTCATTTTGGTATTCCATCCAAGATCATCTCGGATAATGGGACATCATTTAAGAACAAAGATGTGCGTGCTTTGACAACAAAGTACAAAATTTAGCATAGTTTTTTGACACCCTATTATCCGTAGGCAAATGGGCAAGCAGAGGTGTCAAACAAAATGCTAGTTGCCATCCTTAAAAATATGGTCATAGATAATCATAAGGATTGGCACATCCAAATACCACTTGCCCTATGGGCTTATCGCACTAGCATTCGGACGCCCACTGGGGCAACTCCATTTTCACTAGTGTATGGCTCCGAGGCAGTCATGCCTCTCGAGTTGGAAATACCCTCCCTACGCATATCAATGCAAGAGTTCATCGATGATGACACTACGTGGTAGGCCCGGTTAGACCAGCTTACGTTACTCGATGAATGACGCATCAATGCTCTCGAGCATTTACGTATCTATCAAGAGCGACTTAAGAAAGCATACAACATGAAAGTTCACCTGAGGGACTTTCAGGTTGGTGACCTAGTCTTAAAAGAGAACCAACAAAATTCTAACTTGCCACCCCATTTAAGGGACAAGTTCATGGCAAATTGGTTAGGTCCTTATGTAATCGATAGTAAAATAGGACCTGGAACATACCGGCTCACCTCTCTTGAAGGAATCAAGGAACTAGAACCCTTGAACATCAGTCATTTGAGGCCATTCAACATTTAGAGAGCCATAGCCCACCCCAAAAGCTCCAAGGATTCCCACAATCGCTTGGTCAACCTAAAATCCCCAAAGGTATCCATAATCCCTTTGGTCAAACCAAAAGCCCCAAGGATTCCTCACAATCACTTGGTCAACCTAAAAATGCCCCAAAGGTATCCATAATCCCTTTGGTCAAACCAAAAGCTCCAAGGATTCTCACAATCGCTTGGTCAACCTAAAATGCCCCAAAGGTATCCATAATCCCTTTGGTCAAACCAAAAGCTCCAAGGATTCCACCAATCGCTTGGTCAAACCCAAAAAGCTCCAAGGATCCCAATCACTTGGTCAACCTAAAATGCCCCAAAGGTATCCATAATCCCTTTGGTCAAACCAAAAGCTCCAAGGATTCCCACAATCGCTTGGTCACCAAAAATGCCCCAAAGGTATCCATAATCCCTTTGGTCAAACCAAAAGCTCCAAGGGTTCCCACAATCGCTTGGTCAACCTAAAATGCCCCAAAGGTATCCATAATCCCTTTGGTCAAACCAAAAGCTCCAAGGGTTCCCACAATCGCTTGGTCAAAAATGAATATTCAAAAAACAACAGATAATCAAAAATAACAAAAAAATTGCATCTCACTTTCATGCATATTCTTAAAAATCAAAACACAAAAAAGAAAAGAAAAGCTGCATTAGGCATCGCATACATACATTGCATATTTGCTGGTCATACATGTCAAAAGCACCATAGACTGTAATTACTCGGCAATTCCATCATTTTCCAAATTCAATCCATTTTGTAAAAAGATCCATCAAAAATAACGCCCTTCGCATTTTTGCCATATCATAGTCAATTGTCTTCTAATGTCTTTAGGGTTTTTCGTCATTCAGCTGTCTTTAGATTTCTAGTCAAATGTTGTACAAAGTCAGACCGATTTTTACAAGGTAGAGTTTTACTTGGATCATGCCTTGTTACATAGCATCCCAACACAAGCTTAAAACACATAAAAATTCCCAAGTTGTGTGAATGAAAGATGAAACCTACAAAGCGGTCTAGGGTACCATAGGTGAAACGTTATCCTGCTCATCCCCCTATGTGAATGGTTCAAGAATGCTGAGAATTGACAAAAGGACAAGCTCTTCCCCATCCAATTCCCCATAATAAATAGTGGTTTTCACCACTATCAAAAATCCCAAACACCTTTGGTCCCCAAAGTCATAAGGATTCATACTACACGCCCCTGAGAAGGATGGGTAGTCATCCCCAAGGCCTAAAAGGATCAATGCCATTCACAAGAAAAATCCCAAAAGTCCACCATCAAAATTCCCAAACACCTTTGATCCCCAAAGTCATAAGGATTCGTACTACACGCCCCTGAGAAGGATGGGTAGTCATCCCCAAGGCCTAAAATATCAATGCCATTCCAAAACAAAATTCCCAACCACCTTTGATCCCCAAAGTCGTAAGGATTCGTACTACACGTCCCTAAAAAGGATGGGTAGTCATCCCCAAGGCCAAAAGGATCAATGCCATTCACAAGCCAAAAACCCACGAGCTCAACTTTGAAATCAAAATTCAAAATCTAAATCCTCAAAAGGCAACAATAAAAATAATAACAATGGTTATCACCACTACTCAAACCCCTTGCTCAAAAAAAAAAAAAGAGAAAAATAAACAGTGATTTTCATCACTATGTATGAGAGCAAGTATCCCAACAAGTTGAGCAACCGAAAGACGCCTGAGCTTGAATCCCTGGAATTCTCAACATTTAAAAAACCATTTAGGTGATCCTCATTACGGGTTTGGTGGATAGCCTACCTGGCAATGGCGGTATCCTAAACGCATGACGATATGTCTATCACATTAGCTTTGCATGTGTGTAGACCAATGTTTGCATGTGGATGAGCTAGCTTATGGTATCCTAGATTGCCCCATGGATTAATCTTACTAAATACAACAAAGGAGTTAGTGGAGCTAATTAGGTGATCCTCAGTACAGGTTTGGTGGACAGCCTACTTGGCACTAGCGGTATCCTTATGAATACCACATAAACGAACTCAATCGCACACACAGGGATGTGAAATAACTTGGTCAAACTCAAGTCTGATTCGTACCTTGTTCGAAAGTCTTGTAAGATAATGTATAGTCTTGATTAGTTAGTTAAAGCAATTGAGTCTCAGAAAAACCTTAACTACATTCTAAAACAATTGTTGTACATTTCATTACTTACATCACCATCAAAAAATACAAAACAAAAATTACAAATGCAAAGTTATTCCATAAAGCAATCACATAGTACAGAAAGCCAGTAAATCCTGTACAGTCTATGGTGCCATCGCCTGTATACCAACAAATCATTCCATCCATTCCATATGCATACATCCATATCATCTAGCTAACATCATCCGCAATCATAATAGCATATGCATACATCAACATAAATAAAGGTGCATAAAAGAAACAATAAACCATGACAAGCATATCATCAAACCAAAAATGAGTCATGTATATATATCGAGTCAAAATGCCCTCAGGCTACAATAAGAAGGTCCTCTGACCTCACAAAAAAACCAAAAATTCAAAATCCCCAAAGCCTAGGGAGTCGGCCACCATGATCACGTAGGATCGGTGCGACTGGAACTACCCCAGTAGTATGGGTCCTATGGGACCTCTCAGGGCGATTGTTGCCAGCCCGCGCACCATGCCCACCAATGCTACCCTCATCCAACCGCCTACGATGAGAAGATGCAGACTGCTCAGTCTCACTACCTCTCATACGGCATGATGAACCACCTCCATCGAGATCAGGTAACTGTCCACCAAGGCGGACAACCTCTATCTCTAACTCCACCCAATACCACCCCCACTCCACATCTCGTCGATGATACACAGCCAATGCGTTGTCCCGCTATGCCAACTGAGCCCATAGGAGATCCATCTCCTCCTCCCATCTCCACAAAAGATCCTCCAATCATGCTATCTCAGCATGAAACCTAGCCTCCACATCCCCTGGGATAGCCTGAGGCATGGGCACCTCCGAGATGACCTACTGCTCTGGCACCCACTACTCCAGGACATCCTGTACATCCGATTGCTTCGAAACCCCCACATCATCTCCATCGCCAGTGAGGTCATCGACCTCCACCATGTTCGCATCATCAAGCGGAGCCCCCAACCCTCCCCCGATGCCTCTACATCCCCACCTCCTACTGCTGCCACATCCGTGCCTCCTAGAGGCCCCTCACCCCACCATCGCCGCATAGTCCACCATCGGTCATACTCTATAGTTACCCCGACATCGTCCACATTGGGTACATCAATAACTACATCAGACCCCTCACCCAATGGCTCAATGATCGGCCAGACTAGGGTCCTCTCATCCTCGCACCATCGATAGATCAAGGGATCACCAAGAAATCCCTGGTGCACCCCAAACTACCGTGTCACCCGGACATACGAGAAGTACTCCTACTCTGTCCCATGATGCCCAATCAGCCATCTACCCCTATGCACACATCGGAGCCACTCTCCAGCCTCAAGCCAGGCTGGACAGTCCCGGTATGATCGCCAGAACACCTACCCGAGCACTAAATGAGAGAAGGCATCCGTATAGTGCCCTACGACACCTGCCCACCGTCGACTCTGCCCATGCTCCTCTGACCTCCGCCATAATGTGGCATATCCAATCTCTCGATCCACCATCTCACCTCGGGTGGTCCAAGGCAAACCCTACGGCCGCTCGATAGCTATGTGCTGCCACCCCCAACACTGCAAGAGATAGCTGCACCCGATCCCCTTTCACCTCTGGTAGTGGACCTCGTACAACTCATCATACAGCTATGCCAACAATGTCTGACCCCATCTCATAATCAATGGAGCGAGGTCAGACACTCCACCAAAGTGAAAACCAACTCCAACAGGTTCCAAGGGAACCTCGCACCTGAGGAGTCAGGAAGCAGCATATTGGAAATGAGGGCCATGAGTAAAGCATGCCTCACCCCCAATACGCCCTTCTCCAGCCACCACCGCACTAGAATACCGCCTATATGGCAGTCAGCCTCTGCCCTCTCCATAGGCCTATCCACCCCCTCTCCCCTGTCGAACCAAAACATCATGTCAGTACTGTTGTCCGTTGGTCCCGATGGGTCATCCGGATGGGCAGCCCATCTATCAAAATCTGTAGAATCCGATATACGTCCTCCAAAGTAACAATCATCTCCCCTATTGGGAGATGAAAGGTGTTGGTGCGGGGATCCCACAAATTGATCAGGGCAGTCAAATATGCTCGATCCCCCACCACAGGCTCCAAACGCGTCACCTGCTTGAGCCCAAGGGCATCAAGCCACTCCCAATCCGCAATTGTCAGCGCATCCCGGGCATCAGAGAACACAGTCGGTTGGCGGTGCCGACTCCTCACAACCTACAACAAACACAAAAAAACAAATTAGGGTTTCAACCTTAATTTAAACAAAAACATTCAAATAAACTATACAGATGAAAAACAAAGTACAAGAAAACAAAAGTACAAAAAATTGTACAACAAAAGTACAGATCAATCAAATAAACTGTACAACAAAAAAAAATACAAAAAAACATCCTATTAGGGGTTTAACCTTAAGGTGCACACAAAAACAAATAAAACAAAAACTCTAATTAGGGTTTCAACTTTAATAAAAAATAAAAACAAAAACAAAATACAAAAACAAAGTACATTCAAATAAATTACAAAAAAAAAATAAAAACAAAAAACCAACAAAAAAAAAAAAAAAACATAAAACTCATACTAGGGTTTTTAACCTTAAGTGTGAACAAAAAAATCAAATAAAAACATAAAACTCATACTAGGGTTTTTAACCTTAAGTGTGAACAAAAAATCAAATAAAAACATAAAATTCATACTAGGGTTTTTAACCTTAAAGTGTGAACAACAAAATCAAATAAAACACAAAATCTATATTCGGGTTACAACCTTAATAAGACAAAAACAACAAAAAAAATAACGCTCACAAGCATTTTATATGTGCATTTTAAAAATTCATATAAACAAAAAAAAAAATAATAACAAGCAGAAGGAAGGAACATCATACCGGTCTCGCTTCGGCTCCTCCACTCGAAGATCCAGTTCTCGCACTCATGATGTCCATGAAATTTCGATAGCGCTCCGCTACGCAAACTCGCACTCCTCCCCACAGCTCCAAAACACCAAGAAAAAAATGTTGCAAATGAGCCCAAAACCTAGATTTGGTCTTTTTATAGGTTGTTAGGCCTGTAATCGTTCCACCCTGGGATGAGCACTCTAGTTAGCACTCATCCCACCCTGGGACGATTACCAAATTGCTATTCATCCCACCCTGGGATGATTACAGAGCAAAAAATAAAGCAACAAAAACAGAATCCAAAAAATGCACCAAAAATAACAATAAATTTGCCGAACAAAGGTGCCTTTGCACCTGACATTCATGGCATGAAAAACCGATGTCGGGGTCACAAATAATCACTATCCTACTCCCTAAGAAGGCTAGCATAGCCGGACCGCTCCACGGGAAGGAGGATTTTTGATAATTTCTACCCCAATAGGCGTCAACAAAAGGGTCAAAACCCACCAAAAATAGGTCCGATTGTTGGAAAACTGCATAAGCGTTCAAAGAAAAACAACTGAAGGCACCCTTACAAACGTCATCTTGGGTCAAGCGACTCATCGCTTTTCTCATTTTGGTCATTCCCTCATCGATTCATCGCTTGAGGGGGTAGTCACACTTAGTCACCAAATCAACAAATACACACCCAATCAAGGAAATGGCATGCATTCAAAGAATCATTGACAAAGACAATCACGCTCCTGCTTGGGGCAGTAAACAAGCAATAATCACAAGCTGAACAAACACTTGGCATTCTAGAAGCATGAAGACAAGGTTCCTCAGACAAAAGGTTGCGCCCTTTGCCTATTCATGATTGAACAATGTCCAAGATCAAGTACACCTCACCGAAAAAGGTTACACTTGAGTTAAGCTCCTTAGCTCGTCAGAAGCAAGGATTCAAGAATGCGTGCCCTTTCCATACTTGGGGCATCAAAATTTGGTTAGGTTACTAAGAAACCCTAATCATTAAGTGCTTTGGTCATCTATTTTTGCTCAGCATTGCGCCACACACAGCGCATCCCAAAAAGGGGCATCTGTAGACACCAAAACAACACCAATCCGATTATGTGACTACAAGCACTGATCGAATTGGCATACATACCCCCTAGGGCAGCCTCCAGAGGTTAAACAGTGGTCCTAACCACTCCCAAATCAGTTTTGGAAGGTCAGAGGTCAATTTGGCACCTTTTAAGCACTTTGCTCCCTATTCGTCCCACCCTGGGACGATTAGAATCCTATTCGTCCCACCCCGGGACGATTAGCAGCAATCGTCCCAGGGTGGGACGAGTAGCAGGTTTGACTGGAAAAAATTCAAGCCTTGACAAATGGCATCCCAGATCTGCCACTCAACTTCGCCTTCAGGGCATGCAATTGCGAGGAACGGTTTCAAATCTGAGAGAGGGACTTCAGTCAAGCATGCCTTGATCATGGAGGCCTCTAAATCAGGGAGGAATCTTCTCTCCCCCAAAAAGGCATGACAAGCCAAGTGGCGCCCTCGCATGCGCATTCAAAGGAGACCCTTGAGGTCTATAAAAGGGTGAGCCTCCTCACCCCAAAAAAGAATAGAGCTAGAGCATTTGGAGCAACGGAGTGCTGCCAAATTATACCCACATTCCCCTTTGTGCTTCTTACATCCCTAATTTCTCTTTTGGAAGAGAGGTTATCGGGTGAACACTAAGAACGCAATCCCGACCCAAAACCCAAGCAATCAGCCACAATCCCACACCAAATTCATCGACACAACCCCCTAGGAGGTTTTGGACCCATCCCAAGTGGATTGGTGTCAAAACCAGACCCCAAACGGTGGGCGTCCTGCCCTCGGGCGCCCCCCAAACTACTGTAGTCCTAATCGTCCCACCCCGGAGTGATTAGAAATCCATGAATGCTTTCTTCACTATTCTTTTTGCATTATGTTCTATTTGGTTTACTTATGTTGTTGTTCAAGTTTCATTTCATTCTGACTTGATTTGACCTTGTTTTTATCATTTTACGTGTTTACTAACATACAGGGAGCGCTTTCGGATATGGGACAATCTGGGTAGAATCTGCCAAATCTGACCTTCTGGGTCATCCCAAAATGCCCCTTTTTGTCTAACCCCAAGTTTGCAGGAATTTTGGAGGCCTCTGGATAGGACATTTGCAAGGTCGCTTTTGCATGTTTTGTGATAGTCCTAATCGTCCCACCCCGGAGCGATTAGAAATCCATGCATGATTTCCTGACTATTCTTTTTGCAATGTGTCTCTGATGATGTTTCTATGCTTCTGTCAAAGTTTGAATTCATTATGACATGTTTTGACCATCATTTTGCTATTTTATGTATTCACTAGCCGGAGGCCCTAGGGATTGCATGTTTTTCCCTCTATCCGCATATGCTATTAACTATTTGTTATTTCTCTGTGCATAGGATCTCACCACCAGGAACACCGGAGGGGCAGCAAGGAACACATGAACACATGGACGCAAGCGGCGGCAACGTTTGGCCCGCCCATTTCAAATGTGGGCATGCGGAAGACATTGGAAGCGTACCATCCGTTGATGTAACGAACTGTATCAAA
The DNA here is from genome assembly GCA_028583015.1 of Wollemia nobilis. Taxonomy (NCBI): domain Eukaryota; kingdom Viridiplantae; phylum Streptophyta; class Pinopsida; order Araucariales; family Araucariaceae; genus Wollemia; species Wollemia nobilis. Next base: position 10,522,567 of record JAQPPZ010002169.1, read on the forward strand.
CATTCTGAGCCCTAGAAGGGGGGACGTATTGTAACTAGATTGAAAGCAACATTAATAAAAGAGGCCCCACTTTTCTTTGTTTGCTAACATCTCGTGTCTTTCCTTCATGCATTGCTTTTCTCGCATTCGTAGGACTTAGCATTTTTATATCAATTTCGTTTGCATCATAATCTGGCACGCCGTCACCCCGCATTCGGATTTCATTCATAAAAAAAACATGAATTTATTGCTCATCTTGAAAATTTGAATAAGAAAATCCTTTTAGATGGCCTCATAGAGAAGAGAAGTGCAGATGAAATTAAACTCACAACTTAGTTAGAGGAATGGGAAAAAAGAGAATAAATCTTATGGAAGCAAAAATCTAGAATTCAATGGCTCAAAGAAGGAGATCAAAACACAAATTTCTTCCATAAATCTCTTCTAGCTCGAATATCTCACAACTTTATTTCTTCCCTAAAATCATATTCTAGAGATGTTGTTTATACTTGGGATGGCATGAACTCTATTGTTGTTGATTACTTTTCCAATATTTTTGTTGCTACTCATCTTGACTTAGCTTATCAACAAAATTTTCTTCAAGCAATCCCTTCTCTTATCACTTTTGAGGAGAACTCTATTTTGACTGCTCATGTTACTATCAATGAGCTTCAATAGGTAGTTTTTAAAATGCAAAAATGGAAAACCCCAGGTCTTTATGGTTTTCCCATTAAGTTCTACCAAGAGTTCTGGAATATCCTTCATGTTTATTTATTAGAGGTGGTGGAAGAAGCCAGGAAAGCCAAAGAAATTTTGAAGGTTATCAATAAAACTTATATTACTCTTGTTCCAAAAGCTCAAGAGGTTGATCATATCTCGACTTTTAGACCTATTGCTTTATGTAATGTTCTTCTCAAAATCATTACTAAAATCATGGCAGAAAGGTTGAAGCCTCTTTTGCATAAGATTATTTCCCTAGAGCAAGGGGGTTATGTGGAAGGGCGTCAAATAGTAGATGAGATAGTTCTTGCTCAGGAAGCCATCCATTCCATGGATATGCAAAAATCTCCTTCCATGTTCATTCGGTTAGACTTATCCAAAGCTTATGACAGAGTGGATTGGCACTTCCTTATCAAAGTTTTGAGGCAATTTGGTTTCTCTAAGGATTGGATGGATTGGATTATGGGATGTATCTCTTCAGTTTCCTACTTAGTTCTTATCAATGGCAGACCTTCTCAATCATTCCCAGCTTCTAGAGGTATTAGGCAAGGTGACCCGCTATCCCCTTATTTATTCATCATTCTTGTTGAATGCTTGGGTAGGACTATAACCAAAAAGAGGGAAAACAAAACCCTTGAGGGAGTTACCATTGCTCATGGAGCTAGACCTATCTCTCATCTTCAATTTGTGGATGACTCTACTCTTTTAGGTAAAGCTACGATTAAGGAAGCTTCTAATATTAAGCAAATCATTAGCTATTTTTCTAAGGCTACTGGGCGGTTGATCAATGAAGACAAATCTAAAGTTATTTTCTTTATCTGCTCTGCTAGATAGGAATCCATGGTCTTGGATAAATTAAGATATAAGAAGACCTCCCTTCCAATCACTTATTTAGGTATTCCCATAAATATTCAAAGGCAAGAAAAATAAATATTGGAATTGGTTGTTGGACAAAGTCAAGAAGAAAATTGGAAAGTGGACCAATAGGTGGCTTTCTTATGGGGGTAGAATCACCTTGGTAAAATCAGTCCTTCAAGCTATTCCTATTTATGTATCTTCCATTTTGAATATTCCAAAGGCTATTCTTCGAGAACTGGATCAAATCAGTCATCGTTTCCTTTGGAGTGGTACTAAGGAGAAAAGAAAATGGGCCTTGGTGAAATGGGATACTTTATGTCTTCCTAAGAATAAAGGGGGGTTAGGATTCCGGTCTTCTATTAATAACAACAAATCTTTAGCTGCTAAATTATATTGGAGGATGTTGCATAACCCCAATGCTCTTTGGGCCAATAATCTCCATGCTAAATATGCTGAGAACAAAAGTCCTGAAGACCTTGTTCGCTATCAACTTCCTACCAAAGGTTCTCCCATTTTAGCAGTTCTTAAGACTGGTGAGGATTTGATAAAGAAAAATTTATTTTGGATCATTCATAATGGTCAACAGGCAAATTTTTGGACAAATTCTTGGGATGGTCACAAGCCTTTGATAACTCAGTTTCTCGATTGGAGGCCTTGGATGGAGGAGCTTCATCGAGCTAACTGGATAAAGGTGGCTAATTACTATCGGTACCATACTGGTAATTCAAAGGTTGGTAGATATTGGATCCCTATTGAGGATTGGCCTATTCAAATCCCAAAAAGGCAAAGACAAGATATCCAAGGCATCCTTCATATGAGATCTCTCTCTTGGTCCCATGAAAAAGATTGTTTTGGATGGAACAACACTACTAAGGGTGAGTATTCAGTTGCTCAAGGTTATTTGACCTTATGCCATAATAATCCCAACCATTCTTTTGACATATTTTCTCAATTGTGGGCTCAAAAGCTCTGGCCTAAGGTGAGGTTCTTTAATTGGCTTTTATTGCATCGTAGGGTGCTTACTGGTGAGCAACTTATGAAGCGTGGTTTTCATGGCCCTTTTAGATGTGAGATGTGTGAAGAGAATGTAGAAACTCTCAACCATATTTTTATTGAGTGTACTTTAGCCTCTAAGCTATGGAGGAGAATGGCCACTTTACTTGGCTTACAGTGGTCCAATTTTTTTACTTTTGAACAGCTTTGGAGGGATTGGCCTAATCAAGAGGGTGTTGATCATTTTATTAGGCAATTAGTTTGGATGGGTTCTACCATTCTTCTTTGGAATATTTGGATTGAAAGGAACAACCAAATTTTTAATCAAGATAGGAAGGATATTCACTATATTTGGCAAAATACCATAGCCAACTTAGTTGAATCAGTCCATCAACTCCTTAATCACCCCCAAAACTCCCACCAAAGATGGGATCAAGTGATGCAAAGATTGAAGATTAAATATTCTAAGGGCAACCAACTTAAAGGGAATGTGAGTATTAGTAAGATGGATAGGACAAGAAATTGGCAACCTCCTCCTAAGGATTTTGGAAAAGTCAATATTGATGGAGCCTCTAGAGGGAACCCTGGAAAAGCCAGTGTGGGAGGAATTGGTAGACTTTCATATGGCTCCCTGGTTTTTACTTTTGTTGAGAATTTGGGTATTCTTTCCAATAACCTTGTTGAGGGGTATGGTATCCTCAGAGGCCTTCAGGAGGCTACTAAGGTTGGATGGGAAAAGGTGTTAGTTGAGTCTGACTCTCAACTTATGATTAATATTTTGAAGACTCCTTCCAAGAATCATAAGGTTGATTGGAGAATAAAAAGAATTATTGAGAAGATTCAATTAATCCAGATGGGATTTTTGAAAGTTGATTACAATCATGTGGTCAGAGAGATCAAAACAAGAGTGTTGATGCTTTAGCTAATTGGGCTTTGGACAAAGGTGATCTTACTTGTTATGGCCACCCTCCTAGATGGTGGGCTTCGCAAATTAGGGAAGCTCTTCTTTCTATCATTTCTTTGGATGGCTCCAGTTATGAAGGTACCTAGTTTCTTCTTGCTTTTTTTTGCTTCTCTTTGGTTCATTCGGGTTTTTTTAGTTCCCTAGCTCACTCTTTTCTTTCTTTTGTTTCCTTTGTTGTTTCTTGCCTTAATAGTCTTCTGGTCTAGATAGGTCATTGTTATGTTCAATTTTTTTTTTTTTTTCTTTTTTGTTTTTTTGTTTAGTTTTTTAAGGTGTGTGTGTTCTTTTGTTTTGTTTTGTTTTTGTGTTCTTTGTGTTGTTTTTTGTTGTTCTTGTGTTTTTGTTGTTTTGTGTTTTTTTATGTTTTTTGTTATTGTTCTTGTGTTTTTGTCATTCTTGTTCTTGTGTTTCTCTTTGTTTGTGTTAATTCGTGTTTTTTTGTGTGAGTGTTTTCTATGTTTTTTGTTTTTGTTTATTGTATGTTGTTGGTTGTTTTTTATTTTTATTTTTTTTAATATTTTAGGTTTTGGTTGTGTTTATTTTTCATGTTTTTTTTGGGTTATGTCTTTGTAGTGTTATGTTGTTTTTGTCTTGTTTGTGTTTTGTTATGTGGTTCTTGTGTTTTTCTATGTGGTTCGTGTTGTGGTTTCTTTTATCTTATTGTGTGTGTGTTTGGTTGTGCTTTTGTTTTTGACACACTCAAGGAGCATGTTTTTTATTTTATTTTATTATTTTTGTTGTTATTTACTTATTTATTTACTTATTTTTAAATTGGTTTTGTGTGTTTGTTTGCTCCTTGAGTATGTCAAAGGTGGTAGGCCAGGTCCGAGTCCTGGGCATTTTTGGCGGAATGGATACCCTTGCCTCCTTGGGTCTTACCCGAAAGTGGCATCCCTTTTGGGATGTTTTCCACAAATAAAAAAAATACATTCAAGATGACTTATTAGAAGAAACTAAGAAAATGTTACAAAATTTAAAATGTTGTACTCAACACATGATAACAAAAATTGAAATTCAAGAGAATACATCAATAAAGGAAAAGAGAATCTTACAATCAATCATGAGAGAAGCCAAAGATATTTTTTTTAATGCTAGGAAATTATCTAAGTTTGAAACTTGATGAAGCAGAAGAAAACTCTAAAGAGATTTTTACATTACCTTATGATATAGGAAAGATAATATATATGGCATTACTTTCTAATGAAATCCTCATAGGCAAGAATAGAAAGCAAGAGGAAATGACTACAAATTTGGAAAATAAGCTTGTTGATATTACTAGTGAATTAGAATAGGAAGAATTTCTAATGCTTTAAGAATGCATGCAAAGTGTACTTTTTGATGCTAATAACTGTTATGAAAATTTTGTTACTATTTTCGTTAGTCTATGGAGAACAATCTACAAGGGAATAATTACTCTAAATATTTCTAAGATAAGAAAGCAAGAAAAGGTTGAAGAATTAGGGAATAAGACAATTGTGAAAGATGTTTCTTGTGATACAAATGATTTAAGGCCCATGATGATAGATGCATATTGTGATACTAGTGATTTTCATCAAAAATAAAAAGATGCATGTTGTGATTCTCATAAAAATAAAAGGAAAAATTGTGATGCAAGCAATGATACTTGTGACTTAGAATTCATGACAAAGATAGAAGAACCTGTTACAAAAATAGATGTTACATGTGACACAAGGGATTTGAATACAGTTTGTGATTGTTTATAAAAAGCTTATGTTATCAAAATTGATGATGATATAGATTCAAATGATGACAGAGATAGTGATGCTCATAGTTGTGTTGATATTGATAGGGATCAGTCTAATGATCTTTTTGGTTATTTTGAAAGGTATTCTAAAAGAATTGGTTTAAATTTGTTAAGTAAAATGGGATATAAATACACGAGTTTGGGAAAACATGGACAAAAAATGAAAGAACCAATTGTACCAATAATAATACCAAAATATGAAGGTCTTAGATATATAGGATAGATGAGCAACAAGAAATCAGGAACTAAATTTGTGATAAGAAATAGTAACATCAAATCTATAATAGGGATTGATATAATTAGTAATAATGAATAACATAATAGCAAAAGGAATTTTATAATAGATAACAAAAGCAAACATTATGGTAGATATGGACATAAGATAGAGAGATGATGAAATCTTCATAGTTGTAAAATTTGTGGACATAATCATTCACAAATATTTTATCTACAAAAAGAAAAAAATATATAGATTAAAAATGGACTATGGATGGATAAACATGAATGAATGAGATAAGATAAAAGGAATGTTGTATGGTTTCTATAGAAGGAAACCAAGTATGATCAAAACATTATGACCCAAGCATAGATTAGTGAAGGCATATATAGTGATGATCCTATAGATATGATGATCTTATGAATATTCTAGTGGATAACCTAGAGACAATGATAATCCAGAGGTAACCCAAAGGCAAAGTTTTAGAGGTAGTGATCGAGAGGCAGTGATCCAATGGGAGTGACCCAAAGGCAAAGACCCAAAGGCAAAGACCCAAAGGTAGATCCAATGGTAGTGACCCAGAGGTAATTATAAGATGAGAATGTATTATGAGAAGTACCTATTTTATTATATTCATAATGAGTATATATACAATGCATGTGGGTAGTTCGAAGGGACATACCCTTTCATTTAATACCCTTATATAATAAACTAATGTATTATTCTAACATTCCCCCATAATACATTAGGTGGGATAGTCTTAGGCTTTTGCTCTTTTGCACTTTGGCTCTTGGTTCTGGATTCTTGGTTGAGCTGCTCTGGCTGCTCATGCTTAGATAAATTCCTCTAGGTCCCCCTCTGGGTCTGTCGCCTCTAGGTCTGTCTCCGGGTCATTTTACCTCTAGGTGTACCTCTGGGTCATTTTGCCTCTAGGTCTGCCTCTCGGTCATTTACCTCTAGATGTACCTCTCGGTTGTTTGCCTCTGGATCATCCATTAGGTCTAAGCAAAATAAATATTTATTGAGTACTTAAGCAAAAGTGGGTCATCCCTCACTTACTAAAATTTATTTTTGGGCATTGGATGCACCAAACCTCACAAGTCTAATGGCAGACAAGGAGATAAGTTTTCTCATCCCTAACAACTATGAATGTCCTTATTATAATCTTCTCATCCTACCCAATTTGCATGGGTAACCAACCGTTGCAACCGCTAGGTATGATAAAGTAGATCACTATATACGAGGTTCACTCTATTGTTAGGTATGTTGGCCCCTCAAGGTGAAACTCGTCTCATGACGATGGTGTCGGTCTAATGTTGAAAATTTTCCCTCAGAGAGGAATATCCTGAGAATGGTCTTTGGAATTAATTTGACTATGATTTTAAAAAATCATGTCATGGGTAATTTTGTTTTACCCTTCCCACTCACCATGTGGGATTATGCATATAAAATGCATATGGGTGGCCATAGTGTTGGCCACATAACTACTCCATATGTCCACTTGGACATTAGAATAATCAATCAATTTAAAGGCATGTGTAGCCTTTCACATGGGTGGAGTGGCCAATGTTGGCCACTTTAATAAAAGTTTTAATTTATGGCCTTTATACATTTGAAAAAAATAATTGGGCCATATACCCATGTGCTTGTATGCTAGCATGTTGGCCACTTGCTGGTGCATGCGATTCTATCTCGCTGTAGAAGTCTCTGGCGGCCTGCGTATTTGCTATTCACTACCAGGATGATAGGGCGTAGTTCAGCTAGTGTGACAATGCAATTAGCCATGTGGCAGAGGTGGTCGCAATGTAAGGTTTTAACATGTTCGATTCCTATAGTTTGACACACATCAGTCTCTCCCTGCGTGGTCTATTTATTGTCTCTCCACACTGTATGACCGTGCACCATTGATAGGGGTTTGGTATGCCCGATGCTCAGAATGCACACTTGACTTTGCAAAAATATTGGTGTTTGGACTCTCTATGATTACATCTCGATCGAAAATAATCACCATAACATGTTCGCTATTGGAGGGTTGCACGTTCCAGATCTGAATCTCGCACATTCCCACCACTGTACTGCTTCACTATAGATTTGCACCTCGGTGGATTCGACTTTGTTGATGTGATGCTACACGCAGTATGGTGGTGTAGATTCACCCCACCAAAAAAACTTCTCCCCAGATCATGGTAGCTTCAGACTGTTGGCCATGTTCGCTACTCGGTTTTCACCATGATTTGCAAGCAAACAAGTTTATGATATCGCCTTGATCTTCTCTCTCTCGTAATCACCACACAAGTTGATCTAGACCACATATGTCATATCAAAAATTTTATTTCCATGCATTAGATCCAAACAAAGAAAGGTGTTAGAAAATCTCCATGGAGACAGATTCCTCACTGCAACCTGATTTCTCTGCACCACTGGATGGGGCACGCATGGCCATAGATCTGGATCAGTTTCTATCATCAATTCTAAAGTGGAGCCAAAAATTATTTATCCTAACACGCGAGGATGCAGCGAACACTAGAAGAGATTTGAATGTTGCAGCCGTTGATGTCTATTGGCTCGTGCCTTATGGGAATGGCCCGATTGGTTATTTGCCATACGACTACCATCGCGTTATGATAGATGACGGCTATTTTTGCTTCCAACACTTGTTTTAAATTTTCTTTCTCCCATTAGTTTGCACCAAATTATGTAACAACAAATCGATAGCTTTGGTTGACAGTGTGTTACCAGTGTCAAACATCCAACCCGGGCATTGGGCCACTCTAAAAAGGAAAAAATGAGGGGGGATTTCCATGAGGGAAATCCCCCCTCAAGCACTATCAAGCACTCACAAGATCAGTAACCTAAGTGCTTTGATACTATATCAGATTTATCAATATAAAACGAAGCACAAATATTTTATTATATCAATATGAATATTTATACATGAATCTGGGTAGTCCGAAGGGACATACCCTTTCATTTAATACCCTTACATAATAAACTAATGTATTATTCTAACAAGTAATGACCCAAAGACAATGACCTAGAGGAGACTTAGATACATTGATTCAAAGGTAGACACACATAATTTATAAATACCTAATGAAGGTTGTATATATCTAGCCATGCCAGAGTCAGAGCTGAAGAATGAAGAGAGATAAGAGTCAAAGATTAAAGGCAAAAAGCCTTCCTACCAAATAATGTAATATGAGGGGGTGTTGGAGATATTACATTATTTGGTCCCCTTGTAATATTAGTTTGGTAGTTGATTTATATTTTATATAATGTATGTGTCAATATGAGATAAAGTGCAAAGTGTCAGGATAGAGAATGAAGAGTCACATGATATGTGGTAAGATGAGAGTTTTGTCTTTATGAGAGGAATATGAAAGGTTGCATCTCCTAGATGTTTGAGGAGAGCAATAGTTAAAGTACTGAAAAGTCATGTAAAATTATATATTGAATACAAAGCTCCATGCAATGTAATCAATCTAAATCATTATTGTGATAGTTGGATATTGTGTACATTTGAGTTATATTTGTGAGATTTATTGTTTTTCCAATATTGAGATTCATTGTTGTTTGACTAATGGTATGTATTTGATTTATTCTTGATCATGGATAAATATTTATGTAAATTAATATACCTGGAAATCTAACAACTTCTACTCACAACACAAAATCATAGTCTAATTTACAAAATCTAGACTATTAGTTTTCTTCAATGCATTGATATTTATGTGGATCCCTTGAAACATTTTGTAATCCTTTGGAACATTATTTTGAATTTGCTCCTTTCATCCTAAAGTCAATTTTTTTGTTTGGCTAGTAGGTCATAGAAGAATTTTATCCTAGGATTATCTTATGAAAAGGGGTTTTTATGGCCCCTTATAATGTGTTCTTTGTAAAAATGAGGAGAGTATAGACCATCTCTTGGGACATTGCTCAATAGTCTAGAAACTATGTCAATGGATTATTAGTATGTTTGATAAATCCATGACGATGAATGGAAGAATTGAAGAATAGTTAAAGCAATGGTAAAACACTTTTAAATGTGAGGCTTTACAGATAATCTAGGATATATCAAAAGATACAGTACTTTGGACTGTATGGCTAGAAAGGAATAGAAGAATATTTAAAAGAAATGAAAACAATTTAGAGGTATAGAAAAGGAATGTTTGTTTATCCATAGAGGAGTCTAATCCAACCTTATCAACTCACCCAATCTCTAATATGGAAGTAAAGAGCCTTGACTTATGGATTCAAGTCATCAAATAGAATTATGATGTTGGGTACATGAGAAATAAAAAGAAGGCAAAGAATATAAAGTGGAAACCACCAAATGTGGAGTTGGTCAAATTGAATTTTGATGGAGCATCTAAAGGAAATCTAGGACCACCAGGAGGAGGAATAATTATAAATAATAGAGCAAATATTTTGTCTCATTATGCTTTCAATAGTAGATTTAAGACACGTAATGAAGTTGAAGCTTGGGTGGATTTATAAGGATTAAAAATATGCAAACAAATGAAATGGAATAGAGTATGGATGGAAAGTGATTCACTCATAGTAATAAATGCAATTTTGAGGAAAGCAAAGGCTCCATGAAACATACAAGAGATAATTGTAGAAATTCAAGATCTTGCTAAATAGTTTGAAGAAATCGGGTTTACACATGTGTTAAGGGAAGGAAACAAATGTGCAATAGGCTAGCCAATAGAGGGGTTTTAATTGAGGATCATGAAGTTAAATTCTCTTTTTCATGGTTAGAGGAAGTAGTAAGCTTAGTTGAAGTTGACAAGAAAATGTTGAGTGCTTGAATCAAATAATGATGAATCAAATTTGAGTTGTTTCGCAACCCTCTATGTACAACAAATAATGTAATAAAGAGGGGATGTTAAGCTATAGGCAGTTAGCTATATTTTATTATTACATTATTGATAAGATAGTGCACACCAAGTTGATAATCAATAATACAACTTGGATATTTGATAAAATAACAATTTGTTAGTAACTACAAATATTTTGTACACTATTGTTAGATGTTGTTAGAATTTGGGAGCATATTGTTACAAGCTAATCATAGCCTTTCTCATTGTATAAATCCACACTTGATTAATGAATTCAGGGTTGATTCTGACCAACATTGGTATTAGAGCAAAGTCTCGATGGCTCTCTACGTAGATATTACCCCTACCTACAGCTGACCGTGAGGTCATCTTGATGAGCCTGCAATTAGGTAGAAGAGACACATAATTTCTTTGTAAAATTGATCATATTTCCCTATGATCTGCCACTGTTCTCTGTCCTGTGTGCAACATTCTCTATAATAGAGATTTTGTTAAAAAAATAGGGTACCCTCCCCCTCTTGATGTTTGTTGTTTTTAGCAAAGTATAATATATATATATATATAATCGAGCTGCAAATGGTTCGATTTCCCTAGGTTGCAGTCCACTCAGCCACGCGCAGCAACCGCACGCATGCCAAGCTGCCAAACCCAGCCGCGTGCAGGTCCATCTGCCAAGCCCAACCCTTATGGCTAGCAAATCATGCAACCCTAGGGCCACAACCCTATGCAGAGCCCGTCCACAAAGCTAAGCACAACAGGCCCACGTTGTCACGACCAGGACAAGCCGTAGAGCCAAGCGCAATAGTTCCGTACCTCTGCAGCTTGGAGAGGGTCGTAGTCACGATCAAAGTAGGCCCAGAGAGGGCTGCTCTTGCGCAACCACAACCACAATCTACAATAGTAGATCATATCAAGCCGCAAAAATCTCAATCGACTTGTTGAAGATCATCGAATGCAAACCTTCGATCACACAAAAGGTAGACAAAAAAAATCAATCACGTCATCCAATATCGCGATCATGTACATAAGACATCACGTCGATGCTCTTAGAAGAAAATGGAAATAAATTTTTTATTCTCCTAAGGTTATCCTCTCGTCCAATCAAATCATGCATTAGCCAATCAAATAGAGACATGTGGCGGATGTTATTTTGTTTGCATGGAGAAATTGAGCACGCGTAGTTTGTGAGGATTTATGGAAAGTTTAGTATCCCACATTCATTGTGGGATGGGCTCTCAAACCCCTTATATGCGTCGACATGCATAATACTGTTGGATCACCTGTAGGTGATCTGACTATCCCATGCGAAGGAGTTGCTACCAGTTGGAAATCGTACGGATACAATTGATCGTTTGTGGAGTTTGCACCTAGACATGCTGCCCGCTTGACTGATTGGCAATCGTGCCCTATTATCGATAGTTGCCTTCCTTGTTGTTAACCGCTACCAGCCAATAGGAGGAGTCAATGCCTTGTGGTAAACAATAAAACTCCATTTTAAAACAACAACCTTGAAGTATTTTTTTTATATAAATTAATAAATTTTATAATTTTTTGTTTTATTCAAATTTAATTAATTAATTAGTTTTTAATTAATTAGCGTAAACAATTAATTATTTAATTTAATTAATTTATAAAATTAAATTAAATGCAATTTTATTTTTTTGATTGCATAGGAGAGTTGGTTACAACCACTATTTTTAGTAACTAGCAAGCGCAAGGTTCAAACCACAAGGATTGCTCCCAACAAACCTATCCATCTCGTTCTTGTTGACTTGACATGAGATGGGGACCACCGATCGCTCGGGGTTCGTATCATCATCATCGGTTTGGCGTGCACTCAGAGGATTCAGAGCAGACTATTACCTTTGCAAAGGGTTGGCTTCCCCTCAAGGTTTGAACCTAGGTCTCTTCTTGGTAAGTGCCCAACCACACCTGCACTTACCAATCCACCTAGCCCTTGGAGGTATTAAATGCAATTTTTTTAAGGGGTTTTACAAAATAAATCCATCGAAAGAGGGCAACCAAACATTGAATATTATTTTGCAAAACAAAAATCATACAAACAAAACAACATTGACATTATTTTTTGAAAAACTTGAGACGAAACAAACTTCAAAAAGAGGGCTACGAACTTGGCACAAAACCTTATTTTTTTGCAAAACCAAAACACAAAGTGGGGCAACACAAATTTTTGTTGCTTTTTGCAAATCAAAGTCAAAACAAGAGCAAAACAAAAGCAAGATTGTGAATATCATTTTTTTGCAACTCATACATTATTGCAAGAACCTAAGGTCAGTCATTGGAAGGCAGTAAAGCGAGTTCTTCACTAGGTTTGTGGCACACCAGAATATGGCCTGAATTACAAGAAGAATGATAAGTTCTTCTTGCAAGGATACACGGACTCAGATTATGTTGGATCTATAGATGATAGAAAATCAACATTAGGATACATATTTCATCTTGGATCTAGTCTTGTCTCTTGGCACAACAAGAAGCAACAATTTGCTGCACTTTCATCTACAGAGGTAGAATATCACGCATCATGAGGAGCAGTGTGTGAAGCAATATAGTTATGTCACATTCTTTTAAGTATGGGTCTTCCAAAGAATCTTCCAATACACTTGAATTGCATTAACTAAGGTGTTTTGAAACTTTTCAAGAATCTAGTGTTCCATGAACGAACGAAGCATATTGACACTCAATATCACTTTATTCGAGATGAAGTTCCAAAGCACAAGATTCAACTCCAATACATTCCCACCGATGAACAAGTTGCGGATATTTTCACTAAGGCACTTGCATGTGTCAAATTTGAGTTGTTTCGCAACTCTCTATGTACAACAAATAATGTAATAAAGAGGGGATGTTAGGCTATAAGTAGTTAGCTATAGTTTATTATTACATTATTGATAAGATAGTGCACACCAAGTTGATAATCAAGAATACAACTTGGATATTTGATAAAATAGCAATTTGTTAGTAACTGCAAATATTCAATACACTATTGTTAGATGTTGTTAGAATTCAAGAGCATATTGTTATAGGCTAATCATAGTCTTTCTCATTATATAAATCCACACTTGATTAATGAATTCAGGGTTGATTCTAACCAACAATGGATTGAGGCCCAAAAACTGAAACATCCATCCAAACAACCAATCTTGCTTTACTTATATTAATTTTACTAGACAAATTTTCCTTTGTTTGGGCATCCATATACTAGAATGCACCAATGGCATTACCGATTTTGGTGAATATCTTCTCTCCCCAAAACTCCACAGAGAGTTACTTCGAATTTTGTACTAGTCCACCAATCTGTAATTTATCCTTTGAGCTCCTCCAGGCCTAGTCTTTTGCCCTTGAGTTTGCAAATAATTGTTTAGGCTTTATGATCAATCAGATCCAATCCAAATTCATTCTCTGAAATCCTGATAAAGGGTAGAGGTTCATCCACTCGCAAATCCAAAGATCCTTAAAAGATATTTTTTGTGACCAAAAAGGCTTTCTCATAGACTGAAAAGACGATCTGCAAACAACCCTCTTCCTTTAACACATGATTACACCTAGGGATTACATCCCTTTCGTGAAGACTGTAGCCAAATTTGCAGGATTATTTTTTTTGGTTTGGGGAGTGTAAGAAACCCCCACGATGCTTAGGGTTGAACATTCCCATCCCAACCATGACACCTCGTAAGGTCAAGAGCTAAACTTATCAATAGAGGATTAACACACAACCATACACACACCCACCTACTTCACACACATTCACCCACACTGTGGTTTGAACCTTAGACCTTTCAAAAAAGAGCCAAAACCCAAATCGTTATGTTGTCCCTTGGGACATAACATGATTACTTTAATATATACATTTGATACATAGTGAAGTTAGTTACATCCACAATCATTTTCTACTATCAAGTAGGGTTCAAAGTTTACACAAGTTTTTATAAGAAAAATTAATTGGTTAGTGTAAGAAATCCCTATGATCAGGGCTGGACATCCCCATCCCACCATGACCTCTCATAAAGGGAGAGCTGCGCTTATCATAGAGGATTTAACAACCACACACTGCGGTTTGAACTTTGGACCTCTCAAAAAAAAAACAAACCTCGAACTCCTAGACTGTCCCACCAAGACCAGAATTACTTATTTTGTGGTTTGAATTTTAATTTTTTTAATAAAAAAATATATGTTGGAAAAAAATTAAATATAAAAATTAAAGTCCACCATCGACCCTACAACAAATAATATATAAAAACAGTAACAATTTTCATTTAAAGAAATAATTAAATATAAAATACCTCGAAGTGTCAATCCTTTAATTCTGTAAAAAGTTATCATTATTATTACCACGGAGCCAATATCAATATCAATAGACCCACACTCGGGCGAAGCGAGGATAAAGGCAGGCAATCCAGAATTTGTTGGGAATTCGGTGGAAGCCGCCTCATAGCTGAACGAAATTTGTCCACGGTTCGCATTTAGCTTTAAGCGAGGAGCTTCACTCACTTAACTAGGGTTTCGTCAAAGTTACTTTTCTTTTTTATTTACCCTCACGGTAAAAACAGAAAACAATAACAGTAATAATATCCGATACTTCCCTCTCTTTTTAGCAGCAGGCATCAGGAGCACCCGTATATTCTATTCTCTGAATAAAATCGAAAATTTATCTACATTTTGATCGGCATTCGTCGGAGATTTGCTTCTGCAGGGTTACGGTATGTGCGATTTAGATTTGCGCTTTTTTTTTTTTTTTAAATTAAATTATTATTGAATGATTCGGAATATATGCAATATATGTTTTGTCTAAGCATTTTGATTTTAAAGCAGAAATGAGGGCTTGTTGAATGGGGTTGAACGGGTTTTGTGGGATTTGGTTTTGTAGTTGTTGTGCAATTGTCGTTGTTTTATGTATGTTCCCGAATAAAAAAATATTTTTGTTTTTGTTGATTTTTCCCAGTTAGGGTTTTAAAGTTTCTCAAATGTGATAAATGTTGTTATTGTTGTGGTGCGGAATTGGTTGTATCATCGGCCTGTGTTCGATTCTGTACAAGGGAAGTGTTTATTTGTTTTTTATCATTTTGAGCTAGGGTTTTGAGTTTCTAGGGATGACTGTTGATGTAGTGTTGCGGTTGCTGGATTTGTAAAATTGAATGTGTATCCATACTTTGTCTTGGGTAGCAGGAGACTGGGAAATTTATTGTTTTAGGGTTTCAGATGCCGGTGCAGGGTTGGTGCAGTTTTATAGTCGGTGTCTTTGGTTTTGGGAGTTTTAGGGTGAATTTAATTGCTCTTTGTCCTTTTTGGTTTTGTTAAGTTGAGGGTGTAGCGTTGTAGGTTGTAGTTGTCTTGCTATTGGTGAATTTCAGTTCGTTTTAGTTGTTTATTTTGATATATTTTTTACTATAAGGTTATATAGGTTGTCTTGAACAACAAATAATGTGCATTTGAGAGGAAGGGGCCTTAATTTAGTTTTTTGATGTGGATTTGGGAACGGTGAAGTTCTTATAATTGTTGTGCTGGATTTTGTAAATTTCGGTGTAAGTTTATGTTTTTGGCTTGTAGAAGGAAAAAAATGGGCGTGGGGGTTTTCAGATGCAATTTTTTTTGGGAATAATCAGTCGTGTAATTGCTGGTTTGAGTTATGTAAATCTAGGAGGTTGAGTTATATTTTGACTTATAGAACCAAGAAAAAATGGATCATAAAAAGTTATCAAGAATCATTTTTTGTGGTGTGTCTTCTCGAATGCAGATTTGTTGGGTTTCGATTGAATTAGTGGTTTGGGCTTTGTTGGCTTGGCCATGGAAGATCTAGACTCGCGGAAGGAACGATTGCAGAAGGCATTTGTTGATCTGGATGAGCATCGTGCAGCTTTGACAAGGTGTACTGTTCAATGGAAGGAGTTGGAGGAGCATTTTTTCTTCACTGGAAAAGGGTATACAGAAGAAATATGAAGATCTGAAGGATAGAGAGAGCGCTTTTGAGGCTAAGGCGAAGGAAACCCAAGAGATTTTGGATAAACGTGAGCAGTCGATTGCTGCCAAGGAGCAGGCTTCATTGGTTCGTGTCCAGGAACTGAGGGATGCTGCCCTTGCTGCAATCTCTGAGGAACGGAAAAAATTAAAGGAAGAGTTTACTAATGGAGTTGAAAAGAAGTCTACAGAAGAAGATAACAAAAAGCAATCAAACAAAGAAAAAGCAAATGGTTCTGCAATTCCGGATTTTTCAACAACTGATAATGGTTCAGAGGCCAATAACAACAAAGAGGTGGCAGTAAGTCCCAATGCAAAATCAGAGGCAAAGGCGCAGGTTCAGGTTCGCTCCCAATTGAAAACCCTATGTGAAACTATGGATTCCAAAGGTCTTGTTAAGTACATTGTTGAGCATCGAAAAGATGCAGCTGGGCTCCGTAGTGAGGTTCCCTCTGCTCTAAATTCTGCTATTGACCCTGCACGGTTAGTATTGGAGTCCTTGGAGGGCTTTTATCAGTCTGAACAAAAGTCACCTGGTAACCAAGGAGACAAAAAAGAGTCAGGGCTCCCGGCACAACGCCGTGCCTGCATATTATTGTTGGAATCCCTTGTCACTGTCTTGGCAGATCCTGTTTTGGGTGTTGAACATCCAGTTGTGCCCTCCAATATAAAGGAGAAAGCCAAAAGCATTGCAGACGAGTGGAAGTCCAAGATAGACCTTGAGGGAGATGCTGCCAATGGCAATTCTTTGGAGGCTCAGGCCTTCTTACAACTTCTGGCTACTTTTGGCATAGCTTCAGAGTTTAACCAGGATGATCTATGCAAGCTTGTTCTTGCTGTTGCACGTCGAAGGCAGACTCCTGAACTCTGCCGTTCCCTTGGACTTACATCAAAAATGCCAGGTTGGTTGGTTGGTTTCCTGTGACGTAGCCAGAGTGGCAAATATTAGCGGCATTTTCCGTTCCCCTTCTGGATTGCTGGAAACATCCTGTTTCTTCAGCACTTGGGACTTGTTTAGTCTTGTTCCTGTTACATGCGTTGCGTATTACTAGTTTCATCACTTCATAACTATGTGGCTTGTGTGTTTCTTTCTTGGAAGTTGGGATTTCTTGATGAGTCTCTTTTTTTCCAAAACGGTTGATTATAATCGCCTTTTGAGTGAAAGTTCAGGTCATTGAAGGAGGTGGTAATAGATTTACCCCATTCCTTTTCTTAATACAATTGTAGGTGTTTCTACTTTTTATAGGTTGGTTGTCTGTAGTTTCAGTCATAGTGAAAGGCGTTCCTACTTTTTTTCTACTTTTGATAGGCTGGTTGTCTCTAGTTTTATTTCCATTGTGTGGGTTGTTCTTCTACTGGGCCTATATGGCCATCAATCATTTGTTTTAGTTTTGATCTCCATGTAATGTTTTGTGGTTACAGGTTTTAGTGCACTCTTTCTCTGCAATATTTATAATACTCTTTACATTATTATTTTGAATATATATGTTGTAATGAAATACCATGAAATCTTAACACCAAAATAATTCTTATACATTTTGCGTTATTATTTTAAAATCATATCGTTCTAATGAAATATGTATGAAAATTAAATACTAACATAACTGTGTTTCGAAATGTTTGATGTAGATTTTGTGGAAACCCTGGTCAACAGCGGGAAGCAAATTGAGGCCGTTAACTTTGCTTTTGCATTTGAATTGACGGAAAAGTTTCCACCTGTACCTTTGTTGAAGGAATATCTAAAGGATGCTAAAAAAGCATCTCAGGCAAGTATAAAAAGTGGGAACAACTCTACTGCTGCACAGGTATGCTTGGCTTTGATGTTTTACAAAGGAAGTTTTATCATCTTATTGATATTTTGACTCCTTTGTGGCCATTTTATGAGTTATTTTCGTAATTATCTTCATGTGACTGCAGAATGAAGCAAACACGAAGGAGCTTTCTGCTTTAAGAGCTGTTATCAAGTGCATTGAGGAGCACAAACTTGAATCACAGTACTCACCTGACAGTCTTCAGAAGCGTGTAGCTCAGTTGGAGAAAGCAAAGGCAGACAGGAAAAGGTCTGCAGGTGCTGTTAAGTCTCAACCAAAACGTCCTCGTGCTAATGGAGGGAATGTTGGAGCATATGCGGCACCTCTAAGTGCACCTGAAAGGACTCCAGCAATGTATGCTTCATCTAATGCTGCAGACAGAAGCTTCTATAGACCTGTGGAAAGAGTCCAATATTCTGGTGCAGGCGTTGCATCTTATAACTTGCAAGGACAGAGTCCTTATGACAGGTCAAGCCAGGGAATTTATAGTTCAGCCTACGGTGTAGGAAATAGGAGTCCGGTTTCTCTCTCAAGGTCCTACATGTATCCATCAGATAATATGGGCCCTTCCCTGTTGGGTTCTGGTTCATACAATTCCTCCACCAATTACAACCATCACTTTGGCAGTAGCATGCCTCCTCCCCCACCAGCATACCAGTCCTCATTTATCCATTAGAAGGCAGAATTTTAATTTGTCATGTGATGCACTTACCCCTCAAAAAGTCTCTTTTAAATTTGACTACTCTGACTTAAATTTTTTGTTTGCCCAAATATTTGCTCCATGAAGGGGCTCATCCATTAAAATTTCAGGAGTATTTTACGGTTTCAAGGAAATTTTCTAATTGTGTAAGTTCCCTGTTAGAGCGTTATTGTATGGTTTGGAGTTTTGCACTTAGGAAATGAATTTATAAATGCCTGTTTAACAAAGGATGCTTTTAAGATGCTCTTATAATGTCTCTTGTGAATATTTCACTGAGGTCTAAAGTAACTCTTTTTTTTTTCTGGTTTGGAGACAATATTAAAGGTTACTATACCTTACATTGCTTTTGGTTGTATTATGTTTATATAATGTTTATATAGCCTATATCTATGCAAGGAAGATAAATTTGTTTTTTTTTTCTGGTTTGGAGACAATATTAAAGGTTACTATACGTTACATTGCTTTTGGTTGTATTATGTTTATATAATGTTTATATAGCCTATATCTATGCAAGGAAGATAAATTTGTAAAGATATTTCTGATAATCAGTTTTTTCAAACACATTTGAAAGGATTTGGCAGTGATGCTTCATGAATTCTTTTGGTATTGAAATTGTTTTGTTGTTGCTCGATGAACTCCATTGGTATTAAAATTGTTTTGTTTATCATACCGAGGTCATGTGGTTCATGATTTTGGAGTGGAAATTTTAATGGCAACTTTTTTTTTAGAGAGGATCGGAGATCTTAAGGAATCCTTTTTAATATTAAGTTCTCAATTCTGAGTTTAGTGAAAAGGGTAGGCAATCTTCCGTTTTAACTGGAGAATGCTTTTAGAAGCATTTGAAAATGGAAAGAAGTGGCGAGTGACAAATATTAGCAGCTAGACTTTCAATTATCTCCAATTATTGTACTTGAATTGTATATGGGTGTTTTTATTAAAATTTCCATATAATCATTTACAACCTTACAATTGGCATGGAAGCCAAAATATTCCACTCAATTTCTAGTTACATGAGACTAGATATATTGTCAAGGGGAAAAGTTACAATTAACTAAAATTATTTATTAGTTCAATCAGTTGTGGCCAATTGGTAGCAGTGTCCATTATGGACCCAGAATCCCAGGTTTTTTTTTTTTTTTGGTTTCATACTGCTAATCGTTTCAAGTAGAATGAATCTTATGTTTCAGATAGTTTAGTTGAATTGATTGTTTTTGTTGCTTGACAATAAGGGGTTGTACTCGGGTCCCCCAGCCTTTACAAATTACATCTCTCTTCTTTAGAGCCTGAGAATTTACAAATAGATATACTTCTCATTTCAATTGAGATGCTATAGTTAGAAACCTACATCATTTTACATAAAATGTTTGAATTATTGATTTTGATTTTCTGGATCTTTTCAAATCTTTGAATGAATACAATTACTTCAGAATTTAGCATCTTTTTTGACATTTTCCTATAGCAGTCTTCACGATGCCAAAACTTCAGCTCTACTATCAATGCCTTGCATCTTGGTAGAGTAATATTTCCAAAACATCGCATTATCATAGTTTGCTTTACCAAATCTGGATTGCTAGTTTTTCCTTTGTGAAACACAAGTGCATTCACAAAAATTATAATAAATAGTCTAAATGAACACACATTATTGGTACAAAATAAAACAGATATTACCAATGGAAAACATTAAAGTAAATCTTAATCATTAATTGATTTAGGCAATCAACATTTTATGTTAGCTTCAACTAAAATTTCTACCTTCTCTAACCATGGAAAGGAGATAACTTCATGATCCTCAATCAAAACCTCTTTATTGGCTAGTTTATGTGTTAACCTGATTTCTTCAAACTCTTTAGCAAGATCTTGAATTTCCACAATTATCTCTTGTATGTTCCATGGAGCCTTTGCTTTTCTCAAAATTGCATTTATTACTACAAGAGAATCACCTTCCATCCATACTCTATTCCATTTCATTTGTTTACATATTTTAAACCCTTCTAAAGCTGCCCAAGCTTTAGCTTCATTATTTGTCTTAAATCCACTACTGAAAGCATAATGAGACAAAATCTCTCCTCTATTATTTCTAATTATTCCTCCTCCTCCTGCTCTTGGATTCCCATTAGATGCTCCATCAAAATTCAATTTAACCCACTCCATATCCGGTGGTTTCCACTCAATTTGATTCTCTTGTACCCAACATCATAATTCCATTTAATGACTTGACTCCATCTATCAAGACTCTCAATTTGCTTCCCTTGCACCCAACATCATAATTCCATTTAATGCTTCTAAATTAGGGATTGGGTGAGTTGATAGGGTTGGTTTAGACTCCTCTATGGCTAAACATATATTTTTTTTCATTACCTTCTAAATTAGGGATTGGGTGAGTTGATAGGGTTGGTTTAGACTCCTCTATGGCTAAACATATCTTCTTTTTCATTACCTCTAAACTGCTTTCCTTTCCTTTAAATATTCTTCTATTCCTTTCTAGCCATATAGTCCAAAGTATTGTATCTTTTGATATATCCCATATTGTTTGTAAAGCCTCACTTTTATAAGTGCTCTGCCATTGCTTTAACCAATCTTCAATTCTGCTATTCATCACCATGCATTTACCAAACATATTAAGAATCCATTGCCATAGATTCCAGACTATTGAGCAATGTCCCAAGAGATGGTCAATACTCTCATCCTCCTTATTATAGAAAACACATTGAGAGGGGCCATGAAAACCCCTTTTCATAAGGTTATCCTAGGATAAAATTCTTCTATGACCTACTAGCCAAACAAACATTTTGACTTTAGGAATGCTTGGGCTATCCCAAATATCTCTCCATATTCTAGTGACATTATTATTATGTTGGTGTTGAACATTATATCCACTTCTTGTTGTGTATTCTCTTGAGCTATTCAACTCCCAAATCAATTTATCCTTGGCACCCCTTGGAATAATCACAGTTATCTTTCTACTCAATTGCCTCCTAGCATCAATGTCTTGTATACTTGAAAAAAAATCTTCTTTCCATTTGTATCTTCCTTCTCGATCCTTGTACAAAATGTTTGAAACCCTATCACCATATTTGTCTTGAAGCAATCTCATCCAAGGTTTCAAAACTGGATCTAAATTGAGTGGTTTTTTATCACACCAAGTATCCATCCAAATAGAAATTTTTCTCTAGTTCCCACCACCCATCTTAAACCTTTAATCATAAGATCAATAGGTTTTTTTAAACCATTCCAAAGAGCAGAACCATTTGGAAGAGAGAATGCAGTAAATATTAAACTTGGGTCATTGGGATCAACATACTTAGAAGAATTCTTGCCCATTGTCTTTGACTCTCTTTGTACAATCTCCAAATAACTTTTCCCCTAAGAGCTAAGTTTGCATTTGTAAGAGCTCTTAAACCAAGACCTCCCCTAGTTTTATCATCACACAACTTGCTCCATTTCACCAAAGGAAATTTCCTTTTATCATGTAAACCTGACCATAAAAAGGATCGCATAATAAAGATTAAACTATTTTCAACTGATTTTGGCATAGAATACAATGACATATAATATGTTGGAATGGCTTGTAAGACCGAATTAATTAACTACACTCTTCCTGCTAATGATAACCATCTACCTTTCCAAGTTGGAAGTTTATTTTGAACTTTACTAATAACTGGATTCCATAAATCTATCCTCATTCTCCCCTCAAATAAAGGCATCCCTAGATAAGTTGTTGGTAAATTTGCCTCCTCCATTTGAAGCAACCTACAAATTCTTGCTTTGATATTAGTAGGAGTGTTAAAAGTAAATTTTGGATTTAGTCCTATTATTTTTTGCCCTGAAGCTCTTTCGTACTCTTTTAAAAAGTTATTCAAAGCTCGGCCTCATTTATCCTTGCCCTTCCAAAAAGGGTTGTATCATCTACAAACTGTTGATGGGTGATGTTATCATGTTTATACTACCTAGTTATAAGTATTTAAGCTCAGCTTTAAGGAATGTATTGTTTTACCCTAAACTGTTCCACTGCCACCAATAAAGAATCCTTCACTATATCCCAATTATGTTGGTAAAAAGTTGCTAGAGAGCCCATTTGGACCAGGGGATTTATCCTTATTAAAAGAGAAAAGAGCTAAATGAACTTCTTCTAGAGTAATAGGCTCCACTAGTTTCCTATTGTCTTCATTTGTTATAACTGAAGGAACATCTTGAAGAAGTTTATCATTAAGAACTTCGGTCTCCTCTGAACCTAGAATATTATGATAAAACGACTTTACCTCTTTTCTAATTTCACTCTGATCTTCAATCCAAACCCCTTCTATTGATTTAATTCTACTAATTCTAGAAGATGATCTTTGTACTATAGCCATCCTATGAAAAAACTTTGTATTTTTATCTCCTTTTAACCAAGTCTGTCTTGATTTTAATCTCCAAAATTTCTCTTCCTTACTCAAAATATTATGATATTCACTAAGCAACTCCCTTTCCTCTGAGCTTGTATTATTTTCATCACCTTTTTGGAATTTTGAAAGTTTATCTTTTAGTTCTTCTTTCTTCTCAAAAATATTTCCAAAGGTGTTCTTGTTCCATTCTTTTAATCTAGATGTCATAGCTTTAATTTGGTTTGGAAGAGCATACAACCCACCATTACCTAAATAATTCCATGTTTGAGCTATCATATCAACAAATTGAGGATGGTCTTCCCACATCTGCTCATATTTAAAATATGATATTTTTTTGAATTCACTTACCACCATTTTAACTCTTATTGGCCAATGATCTGAACCAATCCTTGTTAAGGTATTAATTTTAGCACAAGTTCCTTCATCTAGCCAATGATCTGAGAGAATGCATCTATCTAATTTTTTTGCTATTAGGTTTTGGCCTCTCCTATTGTTGGTCCAAGTATAGTTGTCTTCTTCAAACTCAACTTCCCATAGATTGTTGTTTTGAATAAAAGTTGAGAAATCTTTCATACTTTGGGTCAATTTCCTAATTCCCCCAAATTTTTCATTCAACTTGGTTATGGCATTAAAATCTCCAATGATCATGAATCGGGTTTCTTGGTCTTTACTTCTCATAAAGGCTTCAATCCCACTCCAAACTTCTAATCTACCTGACTAAGTTGTAGGTCCATAGACATTGATAAGGATGAAGCGAATATCTGCAAAGTAGCAAGTGACTAAAGAGGCTATCCAATGCCTAGTTTTATGAATGGTTACACAAGAGGTTCTAGAAGGATTCCAACAAGTTAGAATTCCCCCTATTGCTCCTTCAAAATCCATAGCATCCCATTCACATCTTGCCCAAACTGCTTTCATAGTTTTTGAAACTTCTTTTGTCATTTTAGTTTCCTGGATACAGAGAATATCAGGTTTATTACTTAAACATAGGTCCCTAATACACCTATGCTTTGAGGGGGCATTAGCACCCCTTATATTCCATGAGATGATAATCATGTCTCATTAGGGGCTTTTGGCCCCTCTTGCGTATTACCAATATCATTTTGTTGTTTGGTAAAGAGAAGTTCAACCAACTTAGTTTGTGTTCCTTTCTCTATGTTAGCTCTTGCTTCCTTGGATCTTGCTTGATAATTTGAGGGTTTTCCTCTTTTTGCCTTGCCTATATCAGGAGTAGGTCTTATTATTCTATTCCTCAATATTCTTTCACAATTTTGTTTTTCAACATATTTATCCTCTCCTGGCTCTATTATAGAAGCTTTTGACTTATCCTGCTCATTTTCTGGTATTTCCTTATTAATGGCAGAGGTATTAACTTCTAAAACTGCATTTTCTTTACCAATTATTTTCTCTTGAATGGTGCATGGTACTTCAAGAGAGTCTTCAAAATCTGATGAGACACATTCCTTAGGTTCATCGAGAATGTTCTTCCTTAAATTAGGATCATATTGAATAGACGGTTCCTTGCTAATATGTTGAAATTGTTGTAATGTGTCCTCTAAGTTTTGATCTACTTTTTCTTCATAGGCTAAAGCCTCAAAAGAATTGGAATTTCTTCCAGTATCCTTCCTTATTGGTCTCCATTGTTCATTTTCTTTTATTTTTCTAGATCTATTTTTTGGAAGTTGAAAACCATCTTTATCCATAACCATTTGTAAATTTCTCTTACGATTTTCTACAAATGATTATGTTGGGCTCTTCTTAGGGCATGATCTCTCAATATGCCCCACCTCATGACATCTTCTACATCTAAAAGATATGTTTTCATAATCTATAGTTTGGGTCCACATCTTATCCCCATACTTAAGAATGATTGATTTTGGTAAAGCTTTACTTATATCAATCATGACCAATATTTGAGCATAAATAGCCAAAAATCCATCTTTTGTTGTATCTGAAATCTCAAGGAATTCTCCTAGAGTGTTGCCTATTGCCTTGAAGGTATCTATTTCCCAAAATTCAATGGGTAACCCAAACATCCTAACCCAGACTGGTACTAGGGATAGATTTACATTTTCAGGTGAAAAGCCTTCATACCAGTGGGTAAGGAAGAGCCTTGCTCTTCCCATAAACCAAGGACCCCCTTTTAGGATTCTTTCTCTTTCTTCCCTAGAACAAAAAATGGCTAGGAAGAAACCTTTGGGAAGAAATGATAGAATCACTCCTGGAGACTTCCAACTCCTATCAATCCATTTTCTCAAGGTTGAAGCCCCTGGCCAATACCCATTAAATTTACCAAAAACTGCCCTATCTTGGAGCAATGAGGATCTCTCTAAGGTGCGCTCACTAACCTCTACCACTAGGGATGATTCTAAGGATTTAACTATAAATCGATCCATGGAAAGGAAACTAAAACTCAAAATCTAATGAAATTTATCTAAAAGTCCTATAGCAAATATAATATTTGATAAAAACTTTATAAATTTTTCATGCACAATTTCTAAGATAAAGAAAGGGAAAAAATAACTTAGCTGAAAAATTCTTTGTCCAGATAGAATGTCTTGCCTCGCTGAAGTCCTAGCCCTTCATTGCTCTTCCCATCGTTCGAACCCTAGTTGGCAAATATTTGCAATTTTGTTTTTTGCGACTTGAAAAATCGTCACTACCCTTGTTTCGAATGGTTGACTTCACAGGGTTGTATCTCCCTCAATATTGCTTGGATTTTTGCATATGACCACTCATTTTAAAGCTATTCAAATTCTGCACAAGTTGGTCCAAGAATCAGCTGAATAGGATAACTCTTCGTGAAGATATGGCTCCTAAAAGATGAGATATTTTTCAAGAAAAACCCTAATCCTTTGCACTTTGCAATTTCGTTTTTTGCGACTTGAAAAATTATCACTGCCCTTGTTCCAAATGGTTGACTTCACAGGGTCGTATCTCCCTCAATATTGCTTGGATTTTTGCATATGACCACTCATTTTAAAGCTATTCAAATTCTGCACAAGTTGGTCCAAGAATCAATTGAATTAGATAACTCTTCACGAAGATATGGCTCCTAAAAGATGAGATATTTTTCAGGAAAAAACCCTAATCCTTCATTTGAATTTATTGTTAAGTTGACAAAAATTGATTTATAATCTATAATTTGTTGAACTATGTTTTTTATTTTATTTTTTATAATATCTGTGGCTTTTATTGGTGCCATTCTCATTACAAAAATAAAACATTACATTGCTTTCGTTATATTTCCATCAACTTAATTAAACCATATCGAACCTATATTTCTATTGAAAATGTTATTTATCTTCATCGACTTTTCTTATTAAAGAAATTCACCATCTTCCTCATTGCCAAGTTTTCACAATTAACTCCTTTATATCATTTCATACATATGCCTTTCAAAATTTAAATTTTGTCAAGATAAAATTCAACACTGTGAATAGGTAAAATATTTGCTTTTCAATTTCCATATCTATAAATCTAATCTATAACAATATGAGAGTTTCTTAATACTTTTTTTTAGGGTTTTTATTTATGCTCTTAATATTCCAAGATATTATTTTCATTATTATTTTTTGTTTTTAGTTGTGGGTTTAGCCTGACTTCTTGTTAACACTTGTGATATTTGCTTTTGTTTTTATATTTATGGGTTTCTTTTTCTCTATGTTTGCTTCATTGATCTTTTTTTTTCATTCCCACCAATACTTTTATCTTCATCAATCTCTTCAATATTTTCACACCGCTTAAAGTAAGACTTATCATATATAGCCCCACTTCTTGTTAACACTTGTGATATTTGCTTTTGTTTTCCCATATCAATATTCTTTTGGGTTTCTTTTTCTCTTTGTTTTTGCTTCATTGATTTTTCTTTTTTTTTTCATTCCCACCAATACTTTTATCTTCATCAATCTCTTCAATGTTTTCACACTGTTTAAAGTAAGACTTATCATCTATAGGTTTGTCTTCCTATGAAGGATTTGTAGAGCAAGGAATAACCTCAAAAAATTCTTCTTCTTTATGTTGCCTTGAAAACCCTAAAGTACATTCTTATTTATGTTGCCTTAGAATTCCTAAAGTACAAGGACGCTCTTCCAAAGAATTGCCTTTTTACCAAGAGATGATTCTATACCACTCAAGAAAAATGAAGATTCTTCTTTATATTGCTCCAAAAACTCTAAAGTGCAAGGACATGCTTACAAAGCAATCACCTCCTTATTTTGTCTTAAAAACCCTGAATTGTTACAGACTTCCTCCATCCTCATTTCTTTATTATGCTACTCTTGAAATCCTAAAGTGCAAGGGATAACCTCTATACCACTTTCACTTTTATTACTAGGAGAGGATTCTATACTACTTGAGGAAAATGAAGATGATTTACATGGAAAGATCTTGACTTCTTTTGTCATATATGTTAGGATTTTCCTCCATATATTCTTTTACACCTTTAATTCCTTTTGAACTTAAACTTACATATTGTACTTTCGCATCATCTATATCCTTATTTGTTTCTTCTAACAATTGATCCAAGTGAGTTATGGTGGTCTTTTCAATAAGATGTAGATAGACTTTATTTGCCCCTTTTTAAAGAGTGGAATATTCTTGATTCGATCTATCTTCTAATGATGTATGATTTCCTTGCTTTGCCTTGAAGTTTGTCTCGTAACCAAAGTTTTTTATCTCTTTCTTCATAGTTTTCACTTTGCAAACTCTTGTCAAGTGGCTATTCTTATAACAATTGTGGCAATGAAATAGGATGTTTTCATAATCTACTTGTTGACCCCATTCTCTTGATTTAGATTTAATCTTAATGGATTGCGGCAAAGGTTTTGAAATATCCATAGCAACACATTTTTTGGTAAATAGCATTCTTTCGCTCTTTATTAGTTAGTCCATTGAATTCTCTTAATGTATTTCCAATATTCTTCAAAACATCCTTATTTATAAACCGATATGGAAGTCCAAAAAGCTTAACCTAATCCGAAAGCTTCTAAACCATGGGCCACCACTCAAAATTTTAATCTTGATTTTTGAATTAAAAAAATGACAATGAAAAATCCTTTAGGAAGAAAAACCCAATTCAATTCCCACTTCCACTCAATCCAATCTTGAATCTTCAAAAACCCAATTCTCACTTCCACTTGATCGAAACTTGAATCTTCAAAAACCCTGACCAAGATCTATGGAACTTACATATTAACGCTCTGCTTTTCAGAACTATTATAGCATGCTCAATCATTTCATCCTTCATAGTTACTTATGGTGTAACATTGGAACGAACTTGCCATATATTTGCTCTTCCACTTATTTTCAACTAGGGCATCCCGAATTCCCATTAGGGCTTTCAAAATGAATTTATTTCCATATTAGCTAATGGGGCTCCCTCTTTGCTTGCACTTCCTCCTTGCTCACACTTCTTTCCTGCTCGCACTTGCTCCCGTCTCTTCTTTCTCCCAACATTTCTTCTCGCACGTGCTCCCATCTCTTCTTTCTCCCAACATTCCTTCTCGTACTTGCTCCTGTCTCTTCTTTCTCCCAACATTCCTTCTCGTACTTGCTCATGTCTCTTCTTTCTCTCAAGGAATTCTTTCTCTCGATGTTCCTTGCTTCTATCTTGCTCTCAATGTTCTTTTTGCACTCTCTCATATCTTTTCTTTCTTTAGTTTATTGGAAACAATATTCTCCGCATTGGGATGAACCCACTCCTTTTCCACCATAATTGAATGTCTCAAGATTGCAAAACGAATTGAATCCTCAATCCTCCTCCACTCTAAACAACACGAAATCCTCCCACCATACTCTATAGAGTTTGCAGTTTGTAAATTCTCCTTTGCTTTTGGATTTCTAGGCAGCCTTCGGACGACTAGACTCTCTGGTTCGTTTGTGCACCGTGGCCCGCAATAAACCAAATTGCATCGGCATTTGGCTCTTCGCATCCTCCAGCTTCATCCACAATCCTCCCAACAAAAAACCACATTGCTTCGGCATTTGGCTCTTCGCATCAACGCGAACACTTTTGATCAAGAATTTTCTCATCATCTTTGTTTCTTTTGATTCCAAGGAATAGGCACAAGGTAACGAATAATAAATTTCTATTGGGTATCTGAATTTACTATCTTTAGAGGCTTACTTGATTAAAGTCGAGAACTAGATAAAGTACTAGGTTGTCAACCTATTACCAGAGTTCTACCTTGTCGGTAGAGCATTACAACATTACAATTGTAGCTTTGATTCAATTTATTTTGTTTTTGAGTAAGCTTAGAATTTACTCTACAGATCTGCACAACATAAAATTTGAAATGATCATTTATGTATACTTTTGTAAATTTGCAAATGTTATTTTTTTTTTGTATTTGGCATGCTATTAAAATTATTGCTTACTCTTTGGATTCATTATGGAATTCATTTTCCCTTCTGGTAATTAAAATTATGATATTTGATGAAATGTGTGAAATTGTAGTCATGATAATTGATGGAATGTGCAAAAGGTAGTGTTTACATCTCTTTAAATATTCACTTAGAGGAGTTTATACGAGTGTAATTTTTGTTAAAATTTTTAATTACAACTGTGGATGTATGGATGGATTTAAAAAATAAATAAATATAAAATGGTTATATGGAATTTAAACGGAGTCTATTTGTATTGCATCATGATCACATATTAGTATTTTCATAGCTTGTCTATTATGCATGAATGACAAGAAAGGATTTGAACCTGGGTCTTTTCTTTGAAAGTAGAAAAATTTAACTATTTGAATTAATACAATTTTTTATGAATTTTGTTGTTTTATTATTATTATTTTAATTTTTTTTGCACAAAAAATATCAAATTTTATTGTTTGAATGGGCAAAAGATAGTTTGCATTGTTTTTTACATGTAATCTAGGATTCATTATAGATAGTCTCTATATGAACCTAATTTTTGTTTTAATTTTATTGAAATGGTTTTCTTTTTTTAATGGGTTATATGGTATTGAAAGAGGTCCCACTTGTATTACATCACAACCACATAGTGGTATTACAAAAACTTGGTATTATGCATGTATTGCTTGGCAAGATTAGAACCTTGGCCTCTTCCTTGAAAATTGGGAAATTTAACTATTGAACTAATGCCATTTGATGAAATGGTTTTCTTTTGGATGAATGTCTTTTGCTATTTTATTGTATTTTCATCTGTTTAATATATTTCATAGTTTAATTTATTTTTTTGAAGTCCAACAACAATTCAAATCAAGGTATCATAGTAGAGCAGATGTATTGCATATTTCATCGAAACAAGTTTTGTTATTTTATTGTATTTTCATCTGCTTAATATATTTCATAGTTTAATTTATTTTTTTGAAGTCCACCAACAATTCAAATCAAGGTATCATAGTAGAGTAGTTGTATTGCATATTTCATCGAAACAAGTTTAGCTAAAAAAAACACTATTTGAATATGCATGACTTAATTCTAGATGGATGGTAATGTCCAAATGTTCCTTTCAAGGCAATGTTGAAAAACAATAAAAGGTAAAAAAAGAAAAGTAGTTTTTAACGTCCATGAGGCTATATGCCATATGAGACAGATATTGTGCATCCAATATATGGTTATCCCCACCCATACTCAGGTTACCAAAGCATGAAAGAAGCGATCGAAATAAATGTTAAAGCAATTTGTGTAACCTTTGGAATGAGGCTCACCATCATTCAAGGTACAATAAAATTTTATCATCTATGTCTTTTTTGTTAAATAATTATTTGGTTATACAAGTTTGAAAAAGATCCCATCTATATTATATCTATTTCAACTAACCGGGCCACCGGTGGTCTCTCTCATGTTGGGTCGCTAATAGCGAAGAGAGGTAGGGGTTATAGTGGTAGCTCCAGGATTTGAACCCAAAATTGATAGTAGAAAATGATGGGTAGTTATCGATTCCTCTATGTAACTAAAAAAAAAAACTAACCATACTATCAATAATATTATAACAAAATTATTTTATCATGAGTTAGCTTATTGTAGAAGTGTATACCACAATGCAAAAATGTAAATTCTATTCGAGTTTCATACAATTAATCCTTTTACCATTGCATCAAATGCCTTACAAGAGGGCAAATTTTTGCAAAGAATATTTGATGTAAATGCTATGAAAAATTCATATATATAGCTGTGAGCATGTGAGTATTTCTCTTGCCTATATAAAAAGAAAATCATTCTTGCACTTTTTAAAGTGGTTCTTTTTGTCAAAAATTAATGGGAATTATATTCCACTTCAACCAAGAAAAATAGAACAAAAGTAAATGCTATTTTATTGCAATTTCATCTGCTTAATAAATTTCATAGTTTAATTTATTTTTTAAGTCCACCAAAAATTCAAAAAGTTTAGCTACAAATAACACTATTTGAAGATGCATGACTTAATGTTAGATGGATGACAATGTCCAAATGTTAGATCCTTTCAAGGCAATGCTGAAAAAACAATGAAAAGGTAAAAAAGGTAATGTAGTTTTTAATGTCCACGAGGCTATACGCATATGAGATGGATATTGTTTACCCAATATATGGTTATCCCCAACCATACTTAGGTTATCGATGGATATTGTTTACCCAATATATGGTTATCCCCAACCATACTTAGGTTATCGAAGCATGAAAGAAACAATCAAAAGAAATGTTAAAGCAATTTGTTTAACCTTTGGAACGAGCCTCATCATTCAAGGTACAATAAAATTTTAACATCTATGTTTTTTTTAAATAATTATTTGGTTATACATGGTTGAAAAATATTCCATCTATATTATATCTATTTCAACTAACCGAGCCACTGATGGTCTCCCACACGTCAGATTGCTAATAACGAGGATATGTAGAGGTTATAGTGATAGCTCTAGGATTTGAAACCAAAACTAGTAGTAGAAAATGATGGGTAGTTACCGATTCCTCTATGTAACCAAAAAAAAACTAACCATACTATCAATAATATTACAACAAAATAATTTTATTATAGGCTAGCTTGTTGTAGGAGTGTATACCACAATGTAAAAACATAAACTATAAATGAGTTTCATATGATTGGATCTTTTATCATTGCATCAAATGCCTTACAAGAGGGTAAATTTTTGCAAAGAATATTTGATGTAAATGCTATGAAAAATTAATATATCTAGCAATGAGCATGTGAGTATTTCTCTTGCTTATAAAAAAAGAAAATCATTCTTACACTTTTAAAGTGGTTCTTTTTGTCAAAAATTGATGGGAAGTATATTCCACCTCAACCAAGAAAATTAGTAAAGGCAATTTAAAATATTATGTGTAGATATTAAAAAAAAATCAAGTCTAAAAGCAACAAGAAGGAAAGTGACTACACTTTAAAGTTGCAATCTAAAATTAGTAAGGATGGTCCTAAGTTTCACAAGTGACAAAACAAAGTTACAAACATTAACATGATTAAATTAGACAAAAAGGTCAATAGAAAAAAATCCTTACAAGCAAGGGGCAAGAAAAGAACTTGATGGGAAAGTGATGGTATATCATAAAAATAATTTTAATAATCAACAACAATTATTTAATCATTGCTGGTTGAGATACAAACATCCACATTAGTAATAGAGTTGATGACAACATCAACATTAGCATCAGGCAAAAGAAAGTAAATTGTAGAAGCAAAACTTGAAGTTGTTATTGGCACAAGCAATGTTGACAAGCCATAAAAGAAACCCCATTTTCACTTAAATGTTGGTGTAAGGAAAACACCACATTTCATTATAAATGCTAGAATAAAAAATAACTTTATATTTGTAATTTTTATTAAAAAAATGCATTACAAATAACACCTCTTTCTTAAGGATATTAAGTTGGTTGGTTGCGTCACGATAAATCCATTCATCTTATCAAACAATACCACCTTTCTTATGTGGTTCTATTAGGTGTGTATGATGCCATTATTAGAAAACCTTACATGTGGGAGTACTATGAGATTTGTGAATGAGGGTTGTGAAGTCTCCTTGTGTTAGGACCCCATCCTAACGTTATGATCCTTGTTGAACATGGGGAACACCCATGTTAATATTTTGTAGACGTGGGGGAATACCCATGATAATATTTTGTAATAGTTGTGGATCTAGAAGCACCTAGACAAGTGGCACCATTTTATGTAATTGTTATCAAGAATGTAATCGCTTGTAGGTAGGATATTCTAGCCCGAGTGGTATTTTGCATGTAAGCCAACCTTGGGAGTTAGGTGGTTGATGAAATCCTTAAAACTATGAGGGGCAGTATTATATGTATCTTTTTTGCATAATTGAATGAAAGCATTAAAGGAGGTTTTCCCCTTGAAGAGGCCTGCAATTTCGTGTTATTTGTGAGATTGTTCTTTTATGAATTTATGTTTCATAGTTGTGTTGTGAGCTTTATGTTATTTTGCAATATTTGTGTGAGTGTGTTTATTGTTAATAGTAGGTTCCTAACAAGTGGTATCATAGTGCTTTCCAAGGTCGTGTTTTGCTATGACTATGATGGTTTTTGCCATTTCAATTGTTAGGTATAAGATTATGTGTTTATGTTTTTTTGCTATTTTTTCCTTATTAAAAAGAACCAGCAAAAGGAAAAATACAGTCCTTTCATTTTTCAGTAATAGTTGTGTAGGTTACACCCAAGTGTTGTAGGTGAGTTGGAGAGGAGAGGGCAATCCTCCAAGGGAGGTCCCAGGTTCAAATCTCCACCCTACCAAAAATCTAAATTGGGTATCCAAAATCCAATTGATAATGTTGGTGCGGGCAGGGTCGGGTGCGACTCCCGGGTGACTTTGACGGTGTAGAACCCCATGTTCATGGTATCTAAGACCAAGGCGGCCCCACAAAGGTTTTTTTGCTTAAACAAAATAGTTGTGTAGGTTAGAAACCTTGTGTTGAGGGTTTTAAATATTGTAGAGGAGCTGTCATTATTGGCTAAGCTAGATAGTCCATAAATCTTGTGAAGTGAGGGGTGATCAGGCTCCAATATCCAAGCCTTAGACAATACCTATGCACAAAATTGAGCTCCCACGCATCTTCAAGTATTTAGAAAGACCACCTAGGATTAAACAAACCTTTATACTTAGGAATATTTTTAGCCTTGTATTATCCATAGTACATCAGACATAACATCCATAAAGATTACCCTCCCGTATTGTTAGAGAGGCAAGTAGTGTGCTCAAGGGAATGTATGGAATCCTCCTTGGATAGTGGTTTGAAATATTGGTCCAAGCACTATCATTCGTCACTGTAGTATAATAGAGGGCCTATAGGTATTACATAGACCTTTGCCTAGCATGCCCTAGTTTTATCAAAATGTTATCCTGCAACAAACATCTTGTTTAGTGAATTTTGAACCTATTACCATACCCTTGTCACAAAAATTGAGCATACGAAGAAGACATCCCTATTCCAAAGTTCCTGCATACAAAACAATAAAAATTAAACAATATAGAAAGATATAACAGGCAGGTAAAAAACCAACAAAGTAAAAAATAGAGGACAAGGGGATCGATATTAGTTACAGTCAAGAAATTTTATCAGTAATAGTTAGCACAGGGTTGTTAGGTCCAAATAGTTGCCTATGATAGTCAAAATTAAAATAGACAAAGAATATTTGTGACAGTCAATAAAAATCAGTACAGGATCATCAGGTTATTAGTGTCATAACAGTTACATGTGATAGTCATAATTTAAATAGATAGGAAATATTTATGATAAAGTTAGACGAATAGGTGATAATACAATGTCAAGAGTGGTCAATAGTTAGAACAAACAAGGTAGAGGTCTAAAGGGGTAGCTGACATAGAACCCAACTTTTGAACCAAGACTCGAAAGGGAAAATTGACCACACTAGTAGACTCATAAAAAAATAATAATAAAAAGTCTAGGGGTGTCCAAAACCAGTATTGTGGTATATAGCTTATTGTAATCGTCTTCTCGAGCTGATCATTTTGATATATAGCACCTAAAGCATTTTTGGTCTTCTTACTAAAAATATTAACTCCTAAAACCACCTTTCTATTTTTAGTATCACCAAACTTTGTGAACATGGTTGTTGGTACTCGACAATAAGAAATTGAGAACCAAATTAGTCAAAAGGTGGATCATATGGGTAAACAAATATGGACCACACTCAACCGTAGCTTAGAGGACATAACAACAAAACTCAAAACATTTTAGGAAACTATGAGTGCGATTATCGAGTCACAAAAGGAATTGAAGGTAGAGTGGGATAGTTATACTGACTCATTTGGTAATCAAGATCAACTGGATACAAGTACAAGCCATCACCAATGGAATGTACTAGATCATAATGGATAAAAATTACCAAGATTAGATTTTCCAAAATTTTATGGAAAATATCCTAAGAGGTGGATTTTTAAGGTCGAACAATATTTCAGTCATCATAATGTCCCACACGACATGTGGTTTACCATTATCTCTTTCAATTTTGAATAAGATGCACTACATTGGTTTTTGTGGCTTAGGAAGGATGAAACTAAACTTTTTTGGCAATATTTTGAACGTCTACTCACTCACTTTAGTCCTAGTGAGTTTGAATATTTCACAAGAGCTCTTTTCAGACTTAGACAAACATCCACCATTCGAGAGTATAAAACTCAATTTGAAAAGCTTACCAATTGTGCTACTGGTCTAACTGCTGACTCTTTTCAAATTTGTTTTGTGAGTGGGTTGAAGGATGAAATTCAAGTTGAGGTTAAACTATTGAGACCCCAATCATTACCAAAGATAATACAATTGGTAAATTGGTAGAAGAAAAATTTAAGGCTCTAGGACGCACATCTAAATTTCCTCAATCTCGACCATATTTTTTTGTTTAAGTCGATGACAAGCCCTACCACTAACTAATTGACTTGTGAAGAGATGGAGAGTCGAAGGACACAAGGGCTATGTTTTAATTGTAATGAAAAATATTCTCAAGGGCATAAGTGTGTGCAACATAAATTGTTTTTGCTCAATCTGGATGAAATGCTAATCGCAAAATCATTAGATAATGAAGAGGATACTCCAAAGGAGGAAACATTCGAATAGGCAACAAATATCAGAGGATTCCCCACCAAAAATCTTGGTGCGCACCTTAGCAAGAGTTTCCACTCCCCAAACAATGAAAATGATTGTCTACTTCAAAGGACAATTGATCATCATTATTATCAACTCGAGCGGTATCCATAACTTTATTGATCCCCATGTAGCCAAACAAGGAAATTATTACATTACTACATGTAATTCCTTTGAGGTTATGATTGCTAATGGAGGCGCCATTTCGTGCAAAGGAAAATATTTTATTGTCAAACTTTAGTTTGGGGACTATAATATCAAGACCGAAATGTTTGCATTACCCCTTGGGGGTGTGATATAATTTTGGGTCCCAATGGTTGCAAATGTTAGGACTAGTTTTGTGGGATTTTATCGAATTGTGGATGAAATTTAGTCAAGAGGAGAAGGAATATACTTTACATGGCATGAAAGTTGGTGTAACATAGTTTATTTCTATTCATAATATGTAAAATTTATTGAAAATATCCTCCCATTGAGCTGTGGTACAATATTTTGCTATAATCAACCCTGAGGAAACAAAACAAAATTATTCATTGTAATTACAGGGATTATTAGACAAATATGCTCAAGTTTTTGAGTAACCCAAGGGGATACCTCCTCATCGCTCCCATGACCATGCCATAAAATTTTTTCTTTGTAGTATTCCTCCTAATGTCTATCCCTACAGGTATGCTCATGCTCAAAAGTCATAAATTGAGAAAATAGTGCACGAGCTTTGTGCTGCAGGGATTATCCGTTCTAGTGTTAGTCCCTATTCTTTGTCCATGTTATTAGTAAGGAAAAAGGATGGCACTTGGTTCTTGTGTATGGATTATTAGGACCTCAATAAAATTACTATTAAGGATAAATTCTCAATTCTTGTGATTGATGAACTCCTTGATGAGTTGCATGGGGCCCAATATTTTTCCAAGTTGGATTTGTGGTTAGGATATCATCAAATTTACATCAAGGATGAGGATATTCTAAAAATAAATTTTCAAACTCATGAAGGGTATTATGAGTTACTCCCATCCATAACTGAAACTCCAACAAAATTGAATCTCGTAAGAACGGAAGAAGACATCCCTTTTAGTGACCTTGGGGAAAGGCAACTTCATACTATAGAAAAAGGGGAAGATCCTATAAACATTTAGAGTGCAGGTGAGGATACCCATACTTCATCATCACAATCTATAACAATAACAATATCTATGTCAAAGAACATTACTATTGTCTAGAATTAGAAAACATGGGATGTACAGGTGTTAGGGGATTCCAAAGTTTTTCTAGAAACAGGGAAATAGATAAAAGAACAAGCAACAAAGCTTGTTCTAAATGAGAACTGTTGGTGCAAAAATTTACATTGAACAAGTAGGAGGCACGCCCGACGGTCCTCGACCAACATTCAACGACCACTTAGCCTGGGAGAGGCAGGGGCGATCAATATCTGGAGAAGGTTGTCTCTTTCAATTCCAGCTACCTACGTCGCAAAGGGGCAAAGGGGGAAAAAGGAATGAGAGAGAAAGTAAAGTATTTCATAGCAAAAACTAACAAGGATGGGATATAGCTGCATCAAGACACACTAGTTTGATGTCATCAGTGCAAACGAGAGCAGACCACCTAATAGATCAACCCACCCCGTCATCACTTCTCATTTGGCATAGTGGGCAAGGGTGAATTCTAAAACCAATGAGAGGGTGCAAAATTAGAGCACTCCCATCTGATCAGTTTTAGCAAAAATAAACCCCGACACCCAGGGGTGGATGTGAATTCCAAAACTACTTGGCTAGATTCATGAAATCCAGATAACATAATTGAGTGAACCAACTTAGGTAGCCATCGCAAAAATAAACATCCATAGATAAGCAAAAATTTAGAAGCGAATATGGATTGAGAGACCAAATAATGATACACTATTATTTATAGGTAATGAAGAATTACATATGAATTGTAAAGGCCACAGAGCCACCCTTTGGAATGGTAAGCATTCTACTATTTATAGAAGATTTTACAATAGATTCAAATTCAAGCATTGATGGCATATGACAAGAAAAATCATGCTGGAACGGTTAGAATATCTTGTTGGAAATTTTGAGTCCCTAAGCTAAAATGTTGTCATTGATGTCAAAAGGTTATTTGATGTCAAAAGGATCTATGATGGTATGCACTATGTTTTGTGAAAGTGCAAAGAAGGGTTTTTTATTAAAACCAAGGCAGGCAAAATAAAATGTTTTATTTAAAACCATGGATGGCAGATTTGAAATGGGTTTTTCTTAAAACCCAAGTTGGCTTTTTGTTTCATCGAAAAAGGTGCCCGGTGATGGAGAAATTTAATTTTAAAGGTTTAGTTTAAATTTTAATTTATTTAAAATTTAAATTTAAATTTTAAAATTAAATAAAAAGTTTTCCACCATGTCTACCGATGTCATGAGGGCAGTTTTAAAAGCGCCGACGTTTCCAAGTGAAGGGAAATGCATATAAATATGCCACCAAGTTTTTAAATCGATTATCCTTTCTTGTTGATAATCTTGCGTGGTATATGCGAAGGAAAGATCTTGTGTTTTGTTTTATGTGACGTAGTGAACGGTTAAAAGCAAATATCGATCACTTCCCAAATCACATTGGACAGCGTGGCCTAGTGGCAGCTTGGATTATGCAAAGGTGTTGATAGCATGGAGGTCATGAGTTCGATTCCTGCAAGCATCGTTTTAGCATTGTATTGGTTGAATTGTTCTTCGTTGTTTAAAATCTCGTGGGCGAAAAGAAGAAGCATAAGGAGCACAAGGTGGAATAGCTTCCACATGGGAAGCTTAGCCCACTTGGTGGGTGAAGGGAATGCAAAGGTGCACTCACTGCAGGTCTTGGGTTCGAGTCACCCGAAACCCGTTTTTGCATGGTTTGTTGTCGCCGCATTCTTCAGAGCCGAAAAATATTTTATTTTCTAAGGTATGCCTGTCGCCTCAATTTTCAGAGAATGAATAATTAATGTTTTAATTTGTCAAAGCTAAGGTTTCAAGCACCATTATTGAGGGTATACTATGGTGATGTGATTTATGAGTTGTGGTTTATATTTTGCACTATTTGATGTGGGAATTTTTGCATTAAGGAGCTTAGTGAGTTGTGCATTAGTGCAAAGTGATTTTTAGGAGAAATAAGGGAATGGTAAATGGTTGTGGTGATATTCATGCTATGCTTAATTAATTAAGGAAATAATTATTTTTAATTATTTTCTAGAGGTGGATGCGATTTTTGACTAGGAGAAATAAGGTGTAAAAGGTTATGATATTTGTTTTGTAAATTCTCCTAATCCTCATGAAGTTTGGCAAGATAATATTGTGATTGTGGCAGATTTCCAAAGAGGCTTCTTCATCTTCATAAAAGGTATGAGCACATTCTCCTATTGATTGATTTGGGTGGTTGATTTCTAAAAATATCATTGGAGTGAAAAGGATTGATTGTGGTTTCCTTTTCGAAAGTGATTGGTTTAATGCTTCAAGGTTTTTTGGTTTGAGAGTTGTTATTAAACCTTGTTTTATAAGCATTTTTGTTGAAACCATTAGTTGTGTGAAAAACCTGAGTTAGGGTTTGAGAAGAACATGAGTATCATTGTTATGTGAAGAATGTTTTATAAGCATTTTTGTTGAAGCCCATTGGTTGTGCAAATAACTTGAACTTGAGTTAGAGAAGAACATGAGTATCATTGTTATGTGAGATTTGTGGTTGAGCATTGTTGGAAATATTTTGAGTTGGTTGATACATGCTTGGACTAGGGTTTGTGAGAAAGGGTTGTTCATTAAGGTGATTGGTTGAGTTGAGTTGATTGAGCCTAGTCAAGTGGATGCGTGTGGTTGTTCAAGTTCCATGAAACAAACTTGGAGATTTGTTCTACTGTTCGTCCACCTGGTTTTGGAACTCCACATCCTCCATCAATGCTTCAAAAAATTGGATGACTCTAAGGCATCATCATCTTCAAAGAGGAAGAGTGGGTGAAGAGACACAAAATTTCACCCACAATAATAAAGAGTTAAAAGCTAAAATGAAAATAATTCAGATAGAAAAAAGGGAATTACAAGCTAAAATAGATAGTTTGAAGAAGCAAATATCACTCATAGGTCATAACTTCACAGGTAGAGTCTCAAATTATAATCAAAAATATTGATTTTTTTGATTTTATTTTGAAGTACAAGAAGGCAATGAACCATAAAATACAAGATAAAACAGAATATCTGCCCAAAATATTTAAAAATATCAATATGATCAAGGCCACTATGGAAAACATAAGAAATCTCCTAGTATATGCAGAGGTCAGAGTGAGCACAATCCTTCTTATCTTTCAACAATTTGAAAAATATTATGAAGAGATAGAGGGAGAACAAATAACACTACAAGATGGCACTAAGCTAGAATGTGTAGTATAATTCATCAAAGTATCTATATTCTTAAAGAATAAAATTGGATGGTACAGATGGACGAAAGAAATGCTCACATGAGAACAAGAAATAAAAGATGATATAACTCAAGTAGACCTTTCTCTTAAATATTTATTAGAAGTATCTAATTTAGAAGACCTTATCCTTAATAGGATCCAAGATTTTGATTGTGATTTAGAAAATAAATCTAAGTTGGCTAGACAGACTGGATTCCTGGCAGAAATAGTTAACTTTTTATGCACTTTTTGTGAAGAGAATAAAATGTGGTCAGAAAAGCAAAATACTAAGACTCTTCAAGACTTAAATGTAATTATATTTATCATATCCTTTTGTGATGAAGCATGGGAGTTCATCGACATAATAATAAAGGATATTTAGATAGATGTAAAGAAGAAAAATAAAGTCAAGGCAAAAAATATTCGAATGTCCATTGAAATGATTAAAGTTTATGAGACATGAACTATAGAAGAAGGACAAAGTTTAGGAAAAGATAAAATACCAGAAGTCAACCTAGATACTGAGGGGCCTACCATAGAATATGATAAAGACCTTGGGTTAGGTCAACCATAAAGTCTAAATGGCACACATTTGTACTCCATTTTGAAGATTTAAAATCTTGGAGTAGACAATTATTGATTTTAAAATAAAATAGTTCATATAGTTGTAATTGTACTGTAGCACACCCAACCAATCAAAGGTAGAAGATGATGACAGATGGAAGGCCCAAATGAAAGCATTTGTAACAGAAATAGGGCACCTTGAAGCTATAAAAGGGACTACTACAACCAAGAAAATGATCAAGTTTTTGCATAACCATACTATTGCTAAAGGTATACTAAGAGTGCCCTTGTCTTGTTGATTGTATTTTCTTTTTGTCTTGTTTTCCATCCCTCATTCCTCCCCTTAATTATGTAGGTATTGTTCAAGAAATACTAGTTAGCTGAGATCATTTCCAGTGATAGGATTGGAATCTTAGAAATCATTTGTCACTACTTTTAGGACGAAGAATGGAGTTCCTCTATTACATTATTTGAACAGAGAGAACCCTTTGTATTTGATCAATGAGATCTGAGCATTCTGCCAGACTCTGAATTGTAAAATATCTCAAGAAATTAATACAAATCTAGCTTCCTCCTAGATATTTCTTTGGTTCAATTGTGTATCTATTGTCTCTTTTACATATTACATATTTTGAATGTGTAATTAGCGCTTTATTTTTTTGATAATCAATAATTGTGCTTGTTACATTATTTGAATGAACATAATTGAATCAACATCTTCTTTCCTTTTCTTTTTGTTACATTAATGTGTTTACAATCTTGCTACAATGGATAAGGCATGGGTCAAGTATTAAGGTATAATTATAGAGTTATTGCAAATATTGGTCAAAGAACATCAATTATTTTATATTTTTTATCTAGATGAGCATGGGCATATAAAGAAACATTATAAGTCCACCTCAAGGGTATCCTTACCCAACTCAATCTATTTAGAGTCATTAGATAATATTTTTCTGAGTTAAAGTGGTAGATCCACTATGATCAAGAAATATCTTGTGGCATGACACCATATTAAGGGACACAGGATAATTCCACAACAATGACATTCAATATCATAGCCATCACAATCACATACCTTTATGTAAATATACCTAGATCATAGTGCAACTTGTACATAACACCACCATTGATGGTGTTTATCTGATCCCACATAACCCCATATACCCTCTTTGTCACTACTCCCTTCTATGAAGTACTCATAGCAATGATAGTAATACCCTCAAATGGTGCTCAGAATATCTAATATACATTCAATAAGGTGATCTTAATCTCCCCAATTGGCAAATGGAATGTACCCCTATACGGGTCCCACCTCTTAGCCAACGCTGGCAAGAAGCATCTATCCATGTGTACAACCTCTAAATGAGCTATCCCTTCAAACTTATCTTCCCCAACCACCACCAGCCATAATTTGTCAACAAATCCTTCACTCGTCGCAAAATCCCTTTGTACCTATGTCACGGCCTCAAAATATTTAGCTATAACAATTCCCCCTTGTTAAAATCTACATTTCATATAATTCAAAAAAAAAAATTGTACAATTTGTACACCCATAAAAATCTGTACAGTTGGCTCAGTCGTCTGACCCTGGATGGATGTATTGCCCAATCATCCAACCTCGAATGACTGGCCCTAAACACCCATAAAAAGACTAAAAAAAACAAAAAAGTTAATCGTATGAATTTGTACAACCTGTACGATCGAACGAACCCATGTAATTGACAAACAAAAGATGTTTTAGGATACCCATTATCCCGAAACGCCCAAATCCAAGCTAAAAAAAGGGTAAAACCCCAACTTGAACATGTCAAACCATAATACATTTTTCTATGCTAGCCTATCATTGTCTACAGTGATATGTTTCTTAAAAAAACATACAAAAAACAAAAATAATAAAACCCTTGGGTTCCTTTTATCCATAAATTCAAAAATAAAAGAAAAATGTTAGAAATGAACTAGCCAACCTTGCACTCCCTCCAACGCCCATCGTCGCACTACCATTGGCCTTCTCATATTCTTGAACAATCAATTCACAAGATCTCTGAGTCAAATTCTTCCTCACACCCCTCTCTCTCTCACTCCTCCCATATCGCACGATGCAAATGAGCACTCGCAAGGGGTGATGCACCTTTTATAATGGTTCATGCTTAACCGTCCTAGATGGTTGGTGATTGTCCCGAATGACTCCCAATCGTTCGCCCCCAAATGATCCAAAACTTCAAAATTTCTACCCTATGCTTTGTCGATTTCTCTCTGCCTAGTCCATTACCATTTCTTAGTAGTGCAATGGCCTTTTGTCAAGCATTTCATTGTTGTTTTCCATTTCTTTATCGATCAACTCACTATTTAAGAGGGTACATATTAACCATAAAATTTAGTCGCAAATAGGTCAAATACCCAAACACCCAATTTTGAAATCACATG
Organism: Wollemia nobilis; assembly: GCA_028583015.1. NCBI lineage: Eukaryota > Viridiplantae > Streptophyta > Pinopsida > Araucariales > Araucariaceae > Wollemia > Wollemia nobilis. The sequence continues at coordinate 10,566,233 of JAQPPZ010002169.1, forward strand.
TGCCCAAAAAAATATTTAGCTAAAGCTATAATTAGCCCTCCTCTGCTAGGGCAAAAGTAGAACTCTTCTCAACCCAAAATCTAATTTAAACAATTTGGTACACCCCACACCTATGATTGTATGATTACTCACACATATACAAATGAAGCATCATGAGGATATATACAAATGGTTGGTCAACTTACCACACCAAATGATCTCACCAATCTATCAAAGGTAAAGTTTCAAGGGCATTTGTCCATTCTATAATTGGTTCATCCTACATTGTCCCTTATTTGAGGTGATCTTACGTCTCCCTCTATAAGTTGTTGTTGCAGCACACCAAAAGTTGTGGTCATCCATTGATAATCATCATCATCCATTCTTTGTCATCCATCACCAATCCAATCAGTCGATATCCTATGTTTTTGCACCGCATTGTGCCCACGCACAATATGCTACAAAAAGGGACAAATGTAGACACCTAAAAAGTGTCAATTTTATATTTGCCTAAGGTCACATTCTAATAATTTTGCAAAAATCCCAAATGATCACAAAATTACATTATTCCACCATGTAATCTTACAAAATTAAAATTAACCCTTCCTAGTCCCCTTTCCCTCTAAACCCTCTCCTACATTAAGTCCTTAGTCGCCATGTGACTACCCCATCCCCCCTAGCCTATGTGCACATTCCCCTATCCTATGTGCACACCCCCTAACCTACCCTTGGACCATAGCTTAGGTCCACATCACCCTAGCCTAGTCTACCCCTACCTTCCACATCCCCATACTCCCTCATATTCCCCATGCCTTCCACATCCCCATACTCCCTCACCTTCCCCATGCCTCTTAATGCCACTTGGGAAGGGTGAGGATCCTCCCCACCTAAGGGTATTAATGAGGCATGGTGTGCACATGCCACTTGAGTGGGGTGAGGACTCTCCCCACCCAAGGAGATTAATGAGGCATGGTGCACATGCCCCTTTGACCATCCAAGTGGAAAATTCTATATTTTTCACCTCCCCTCACCCATGCCACATGGTTGCCATGTCATGTCCATCTCACCACCCCCCTCTCCCTTCCAAAATTTTATAAATACCCCCTTATTTTCTTCATTTGCATGAGTGTGAAATTATATGCCAAAACTCTACCAAAATTTCTTTTGAGACCCTTTTGAATGCACACCCTTACTTCCCAACCAACTATGAAGACTATTATATGCCCTTATGTGCATCCATATTGTTTGTAAAATTATTTGCAGGTGAGGGCTCCAATCGGCTCTTGATTGCTACCAGAGGCTCTTGACACCTTGTTAGATGTCCCCTACAAGTTTCATCCAAGTTTGGACAACACAATATTCGGTCGTCCAACCCCAAACGATTCACAATCGCCATCATCCAACCCCAGACGGTTCATATTTAGGGTCATCTGCCCTTGGACAGTAAACTTCTATAGCTTGACATAGTTACAAAATCAGCAACAAATACACAAAAAAGTTAAGCAAGGTGATATTTGTTGCACTTTGTATCAGTTTGAGCCTTTTTTGGGCTTTAAATCAAGATTTTATTTTAGTATTGCTTGCATATTTTATTTGACTTGGGTCCCACCTAGGTGGACCCAAGGAGGTGTTACTAACTTTGTTGTGTTTGGTTGTGTGTAGGGTTTAAGGAGACACATAATCCAAGGGTGGTTATCAAGCAAATCCTAAACCACCCACACTCTTGAGGTGGTTTAGAAGATATTTTGTGTGCCATCACCATATTTAAAAAAAAAAGACACTTTATACTTTGAAAACCCCTATTTGTAAGCCCAAGAGGTATTGTAAAGATTATTTTGTAATATCTTTGAATTTTAATGCAAATGGTACATTTTCTACACCACACAATGCAATCTCACTTTCCATCCCTACATATAGCTTTTACATAGGCCAACGGGTCCTTGGTTCAATGGTTGGGACAAGTAGTTGATGTAGCCCACACCAAGATTCAAATTTTTGTGGTACCAAATAGCTTAATATGACTAAGTCGTTGTAAAAGGGAAAGGGTGACCCTTTCAAAAACCTATTTTTAAAAATAAATAAATAAAAACATATAACCTTTACATAGAGTCTTTTGATACTTCATCTTCTACTATCGCTTCATCTCCTATCAAACTCATGAGATATATGACTCTTCATATTTCTCATAGGATAAATATTTTATTAACCTTCTAATAATGACAAAACCTAATGATTACATAAAACCAAAACTGACAAAATATTTACAAGGTACCAAATAATTTATTATTCTCTAATATTCTTTGCCAATCTTTGTCACTACAAACTTATTGAAGATATTTTTCATGCACTTTTTCCTCCTTCCAACCTTGCATTCTTGGTGACCAAATCCCTAAAGTTTTCTTCTATGACCTTGAACATCAATTTAAGAAGTCAAATATTTTCATGAATGTTTAAAGCAGATAAGTCATGCATGACAATGTCAAAGTCCTCTCTTGTTAGGTTTTTACTAGATTGAGTTGGGCTTCATGATAACTTGTTTTACTATGAAATTATTCTTCCCTTTGTTGTGTGTCACATTTGAATTAGCAACCTTTAGCTTTGAGGTTACTAAGACATCATTAAATAAAATAAAGAGGTTAATCTCTATTTGGATCCTCTCTAAACATTATTTTTTTCAACATTTCTATAAGTAAATCATCATGGTCATCAATATTTTGATTTGCCAAAACCAGATCTTTTTTCCTCCACCCTTCTCAACTCCTTGTTGAGTGTTAATTTCACCCAATTGTGAAATTGCACTCTCCCTTAGGGTTTGGATCCCAAAACCCTCTCTTGCAAATAAGTTAGACAAAACAACTTCTCCAAGGTCTCCGCTATATTAGCATTTGCATATGTGTATTAGTAATCTCAAATAAAGATGTATCAATTTAATGCTTGGAACACCTTAGTGATTGCAAGTAATTGTAAACAAGGGGCACGTGTTGGTTTATTTTACCATGCTACTTTAATGATTGTTCATGAAACCAAAATAAAGCAAATGTGAGTTGGTCCTCATATGACCACGATGTAGTGCCTTAATTATTTTTATCTTGAGGATTTTAAAGTAGATTTTATCTTCCTTATTAAGTGGGTTTTAAACAAGTTTTATCTTGCATTAAATCCTACTTTAAGCATGGAAATGAAGATTAAATCTATCTATGAATGTGAATCCGAAATGATGAATAGGCTCTTCAAATGTAGCTTCTTATCATGAAGATAAAAATAGCTTTTGATATGAATAATAAACTATCCCTCTTTGGTGAAATTGAATTCTCACAAAGAAACAATAATTTATGGCATTAAAATAATGGCTTTAAAATGTCACTTCAAATTATCCCTCTTAAATGAAGTCAAATTTTCACAAAAATGAATGATTTAGTGCGTTGAATGATAACCTTCAATGTAGTTCTAAAAATTACCCCTCTTTCATAAAATCAGAATTTTTTATAAAGAGAGGGCAATTTAGGACCCCAAAATGGTAATTTATGAAATGCCATAAAACATAACCCCTTCAATGAAATTGAAGTTTTCATGAGAGAAATGTCATCATAGGCTCATGAATGAGATATAAAGCTGAAAAAATTAAATTTGGCCCAAAAATGAAAATTTTAAAATTTTAAAATCTGCAATAAAAACAACTTCGGATAATTTTTAAAAATATGAAATGAATCTGAAGTAAAAATGTCTAAGTGCATAATAGAAGTATGAAGTATGCTCTACGCAGCCATGCAATTATTTTTAGATTTTGAAATTTTTTTACTGTTTATTTTAATGTCCGAAAACTTTAAAAAAATTAAAAATAAAAAGTTAGAAAATAAAAACAAATCTAAAAAACTGAAAAGGAAGTCTGAAAATGCAAAGCATGCTACAATTAGTATGATGCCATCCTATTCCGGCAAAACCGAAGATATGAGGTATTCCATGCATGCAACCTAGCCTATTAGACCTACAAAACAAGCACAATCAAAACAAACTAGGTGCTAGCTCCTAGGGTTCAAAAATAAATTTCAGATTTCAAACATTCTCATGAAGCAACCAATAAAACATGCATAAACTTCATCTATAAATTCGAAATCTGAAAAGGAAAGATAAACGATTAAATCTAACATGCAGGAAAAAAATTTCCTCCTTTCTTGCCCATAAGATGCAAATTTCTGAGAATTTTCTGCATTAAAAATGTTTCATTTACAATAACAAAATTTCTGGTTTTTTCAAAAAAAACCAGTCCAAGTGAAAGAAAAACAGTCCAAACAGGTCCAGTATAGCCCTTGCCTTCAAATCTGCAACTCTGTTTACAATAGTTTCAGTTTCCAACCCTCTTTCCGTGTCTCAATGGCAGATTTAAGGTTTACATGCAAACTCTTCGTTTCATTTCTGCCCCTGAAAACTCCTCATTTTCACCTGTTAGTTTCCCTTTCCCTTTTCATGGTTTCGTTTCCATTTCTTTTGATGTTTGGCTTTCCCATATTTGGTTTGTTTTCGAACTCATGATGCCTCGCTGTGAATAACACCTTTTCTTTTTTAAATAACGCTTATCAAGCGTTAGCTCCAAGGCTACTTCCTTAAGTTGAGCCATTCATTAAATTTAAAATCCTTTTACAGCACGTGTAGGCTATATAAAACATAAACATTTGATTTTAATTTTGAATTTGAATTTGAATTTGGTATCCCACGAGCAATGTTCCATGAAGGGCAATAATTTCAACGAACCAAACAAAAAGGCAACACTTGATTTTCATGCATATTCTTTTGTGAGACACGCTGTGATTGTCGAATTCGTGAAAATGCTGAATTCATATTGTCATCCTCCTCGTTATGCTCTCTGTATGTTTAACTCCTTCGTCTCCTTCGTTTTACTCGATTTCACCACGTTTCATTTTTTATTTGGCCATATCCCCATGCACATTACTTCAGAAAACAACTTCTCATGCATATATTTTGGTAACCGTCTTCTATGGAACTCATAATATTATATCTTTCACCTTCATTCAAAGGGCGGACGCTCAATACAATGACAAAACCCAATCTATTATCCTTTTGGGACAATGTTCCACCTTCATCTTCACCTTAATAAATTATTTGGCTACTAAACGATGACTGTTTGGTGTCTTTCCCTACATAGCCCTATGGTGTCGAGTTATCTCTGATATTACACACAACATGGCCTCTGCATGTAACGTTTTCTTCGGGCGTTACAATTTTAATGTAGGCTATTGACAACAGACTTTCACGCCACTGTTTTTGCTCGGTGATGCCAACCATAGTTTTCTGCTGTTCATATACATAATTCTCTGCCAATAATATTCGTTGGGCTCCCTTAAGCTTATCGCCGCATGCCGCATCGTCCACCGAGGCTTGTCACGTGGCGAGACTCATCCAAGGCCGTACGTTGGCCATATTCTTGGACGAAGGCTACCATGCGAGGCCCGTCGAAGTCTACCTAGCCATAGTCCCTATCGACATCGTCATTCAAACTGTGCATATCACTCCCCCGCGATGTCTTCACTACGTCTACGTGGACCCATCCATGCTCGTTGTTTACCCACATGAAAGTTGAGCCTCCTGCTTTGAAATCCTCGATGCGCTCTCCATACTGCTCTCAACGCGGATGGTCTTCACGTGTCGTGCCATTGCTGGATACGTCTGTGTCATAGACGTACCCTCTGCGCTAGCGAGACCTCGTTTTTGAACCCCGTCGGCACATGTACTCCAAACAACATTAGGGAACCTCCTTCACTGCGTTCTCATTTGATCTACCGGAGACATCGTTAAGTGCAAGTGCCTCGATGGCCAGAATCCGCCACGCTGTCCCTCAACTGCCAATGGTCGAAAGCCTTACGTTCAAAGATCTGCAACGAGATACCCTTGTACATGTTGTTTAATTTTATCATGTGGCATCCTCATTCGCTGCGATCGGTGTCAAATTCTAATTTGGACACGATGATCCTAGTCAACGTCTTCGCCATGCAGTCCGCCACGTCATTCGTCGGGTGGGGTCCGAATGGCCGTCTTTCGTTGTCCAAGTCAACCTCGAAAACCCTGCACCCATTTGTCGCCCGTGACACCCGGTAAACCTGTGTACTTTGTTGGCTGCGACCATAACCCGTCATTGCCACAACATTTCTTGGTGCCTCGAAATTCTATGTCGTGAGCCCTCGTATCTACCTGGTTGCCGCGCGGGCCCCGCCTTGCTCCATGCACCTGCACATACAAAACAATTATTAGATTACGAGTATTGATGGGAAATGGCATTCCCATGGAAACCAAGCAAAAGAAGACCCAAAATATCAATTAAATTTCAATTTTTATCATTCTTAATATAAGTGAAAGGGAAAGCAAAGATGGGAAATTCCATTTTTGCTTTATTTTGTCATTTTGTTGTTTACTTTGAATATATAATATTATTACATATAAAATATAACAATATATATATTTATTGATTGTTTATTTTTTATTACTATTGCTTTATATTATATTAGATTATAATATGATGAACATATAATATAATATAATATAAAATAACCTAGTATTATTAATTTTTTTTATTATATATATAAAGTTTTATTATTATATATATTTTTTAACATTAATATATATAATAATATATATTAATATATTTTAATTATATATATATATATATATATATATATATATATATATATATATATATATATATTTTTATCATACAATTTGAATTAATTAAAATTCAAATGTACGATTTTATTAAATTCCCAAAATCTAACCATTAATGAACCACGAAAAGCAATCACTCTCTACATTAATGGTTATACACGCACATGAAGGAAACCTTAATCACTTTCGCAAACCTCGAAGGAAATCAAACTCACTACCAAGCCAAGCACCAAGAAGGACGATACTAAACTTCCAAACGATATGACTTGCAATAGCATGGATGACACCTATGAAATCTACCAAACCAATCTCAAAATCAAAATTTTCAAGTGGGCCCCCAAGTTTTGGGGCTAGTTGTGGAGCAGCCACAACACTCCTCTAATCATGCTCTGGTTTGTAGGCTGAGCAGTATCGTTAGGGGTCTCCTTCTCATTGTTGTTTTTTTTTTAATTTTGTCTTCTTCTCCTTCTTCAATGACAACTTCCTCTTGCTTTTGAGTTAATCATCATCATCATTATCATCTCCTCCCATGTTGTCAATTTAAACACTCATATCCATGCTTCCAGTTGATGTTTGTCCCTATGAGAAACTTGTGAGAGTGCCTTGGGAACTTGCTTTTGAGGAGGAATATTGCAAGGATAACCAATTGTTACTTAAGCCCTTTCTCTAAACTTAGGTGTAGAAAAAGTTATGGGTGAGTCATTGGAAGAATCTCCCCCCTATAATACATACCTTTGGTACTCTGACTTCCACGTTAACTCTCACTTCCTCATAAAAGGAAGATTTATATTTGGGAGCATATTTTATAAAATTAATCTCCTTTCTCTCAAAGGAATGTAATCTATCTCTTACAAACTTGGTAGACAAGGGTCCTTTAGAGTCTTTCTTGGTGTCGATTTCTCTAAATGAACCTTTAGATTCCTTCAAACTTCGTTCTATACTCACTTCCCAACCATTTTGAATTTTTATTTATGTTGGGAGACCTAATTCCCCGATTATCATTTCATACACTCCTTGGTCACTATTACAATTGACCCAAAAGTCTTCATCATCGTCTTCATACTCTAGAAACAAGTCATCCATTTTAGAATATATTGTTTTAATCACCTCTCTTCTGTCATAATTATTCCTATATGAAATAGGTGGCAAACTAAATTATTGAATTTTCACCTCCATGTTGCTTAAATATTTGGTTGTCTCACAAGTATAGTAACCAGCAAAAAAAAAAAAAATTCACAAAGCTCTTAAGGTTCTTTCTAGTAATTCTTTGATGGAACAAGATATATTGTCAATACAACACCTTAAGAATGAGGTAATTAGTGGGCCTAATGGGAAGCATCACCAACTTTATTACTTCTCCCAATACCTGAATGTATGAATAAGTCTCATTTTGTACAAACCAATTTGCATAAGGGTGTATTGCCTTCATCACATCCTTTAATATTCGAGTGTTGTTGTCTCTAGTTAGGATTTCAAATATGTATCTCAAAGATTTATCATGCAAAAAAATCCCCTTTCATTTCTAAAATTTAGCATAAAATGTAAGGTGATATAAGGAACTAACAACCTTTGTTTAATATTTCTCTTGAACCCCAAATTCTCCTTATTTAGCATGAGTTTCAAAATAATATACACTATATATGAGATCATATAAAATGACCTCGTCATAAGGATGTTGCACAACTAAGTGATCAATTCATGACGAATGAAATGGACCCAATCAATAAGAATGTTCTAAAATAAAAGCTTCAAAAGCGAGAACATCCAAGCCCTAAAATGTTAGACTTAGTTTCTTCTCCCACACGATTGAGAAATACAATCATATCTCTAATCTCCTTAAAATTGACCTTGAGAGCTCTTACTATAATGTGAAAGATCTTTTTCTTAGAGGCTTTCATCCATTGAATGAACATCAAAAATACCTCCTAGTTGTTCTCCCAAGTCTTCATTGCCTTAGAATTGGAGGTGGTGACTGCATCTTTTGAAGGGTGTTTCAAACTAAAAACATCACTATTATTGAAGCTTGATTGAGGCAAACACCTTTCTCTTTGTAGACACCAGATTTCCAAATTTTCTAAATGCCTGGCACAAATAATTACCAACTCAAGGCATGAGAAGGTGTCCTCAAAGATTAACACCTTGGCTAATCTAGAGTCCCTTAGGGGGCCATAAATTTTCTCAACATTAATATCTCTCTCCAATGCTTCATAGCCTCCAATTGTCATCTCAATATTAGTAATTTTTTATAATTGCAAACTACTGTGATCTCCTCCCATAGATTGTATTTGAACTTCATCTTCTTTGTAGTCGATGGGGTATTCACAATGGTCAAACTCATGAGTATATGAGGTGTATGAGAAAAACAACTTAGCAATTATTACCCTTGTGAACTTCCAACCTTGTGCATATTGCCATGCATGAGGGGTAAAGTCATTAGTGAAAATATGATGCCCACTAGAATAAGTCCATAAGGTTTTTTCCACAAGTGGGTTTTGTGTGGTGCAAGGGTAAAGCAACGTGGAGAAGAGGCACTAAAATGAATTTCGAGTAGACTCAATTACCCACTGCGTGAACATATTTACAAGACCTTGATCCAAAAAACTTATAAATATTTTGATATCTTGTAAGGGATATTTACATTAATACTACAAGATGAAACTTGTAAAATGGAGAAAACAAAATGAAAGATGGAAATTGCCATCTACTTTTGGGTTAAAATCCAAATAAAGATTGAAAAACTCAACTAACCTTGCAAAAATAGCTCATATGAGGTGCATCATGGAAAACATATGAAGAGGGATGAGATAATTTGCAAAAACACTTTTTTTTCAATAACACTCTAGATACAACACATTTATGACCTTTGTGATGACCTTTTGCCCTAAGAAAAAAAGGAAAAAAATTAGTAGATGCATTAATGTAAACAATAGAGACACTACATATCCAGGTGTTGTAGGTGAGTTGGAGAGGAGAGGGCAATCCTCCAAGGGAGGTCCCAGGTTCAAATCTCCACCCTACTAAAAAGCTGAATTGGGTATCCAAAATCCAATTGATAATGTTGGTGCGGGCAGGGTTGGGTGTGACTCTCGAGTGACTTTGACAGTGTAGAACCCCCTGTTCGTGGTCTCTTAGACCAAGGCGGCCCCACAAGGGGTTTTTCGCTTTATAAAAAAAAAAATAGAGACACTACATAAAAAGGAGATAAAAACATTCCCTTGTGAAAAAACTAATGAAGGGAACCTTACTTGCAACATAATAAAATTGTTAAATAATTTCATTACAGATAATGATGCTTAGCTCAAATGATTTTAAATTAAGAAAGAATACAATAAAATCATAAAATTGTAGAAGTCAAAAAAACAAAACTACCTAGAAGAGAGGTTCATACAACCAAAGTACAAGAATTATACGCACAAAAGATGAAGAGTGAAAATATTTAGAAAAGAAAGTAAGCTTGCTAATAAAGAGAAAACAAACCTTACCAAGAGATGGGTTTGTAAGACACTATGTGTAGAAGACCTCTAGAAGAGCATAATGGAGCATTGTGTGCATGTTGAGCAAGATGACAAGAATGAATAAATAACTAAGGTAAGGTTGTAATTATAGCAAAATAGGCTATGTGCAACGTAACTATGTGCACATGAGTAAAATGTAGGTGGAAGCATTACATTTAGGTTAATAAGGGAGTGTTGGTATATTGGAAAACACACCTCAATACAACAAGATGACGAGAATGAAGAAATGACTAAGGCAAGGTGGTATTTACAACAAAATAGGCTATGTGCAACGTAACTATGTGTACATGAGTAAAATGTAGGTGGGAGCATTAAATTTGGGTTAATAAGGGAGTGTTGGTATATTGGAAAAGACACCTCATTACAACAAGATGACAAGAATGAAGAAATGATTAAGGCAAGGTGATATTTATAGCAAAATAGACTATGTGCAACGTAACTATGTTCACATGAGTAAAATATTAGTGGGAGCATTAAATTTGGGTTGATAAAGGAGTGTTGGTATATTGGAAAACACGTCTCAATACATCAAGAGAAAACAACAAGAATGTGTGGATGTGGGGTGGATGTTATACAAAGGTCTAATTGGCAATAGGTAAACTTGGGAGGGAGTAACCGTGATATGCAAGGGCCTGCATGAAAGGATGCTCAAGGAGAATGGGGTGATCATGGGCACCATTGTTTATGTCCATGTAGACTCTTTTTCTACAAGCTCTAATGACATGTCTCTTGTGGACAATGAAATACACAACAACTTTCACACACAATTAATCCTCATGGGGTTGATTAAAGTAGATATCCCACATTTGTAAACCTGCATTTCCAAAATTTTAAAACGTTATTTTGACACCACCAAGTAGTCTATGAGGCCAATCATCTATCAAACTCTTGCTAATGGAGTAGTAAGCTTAGAGGTGATAGTCCAAGGTTACTTTTTAAGTAGGGCCATCCCTCTTATTAACATCTAACAACAATATCAAGTTACCATTTTCTAATATAATAATATACAATATAATAATTAAATAATAAAATATAAAATGAAAATTTGACATATTAATAATTAAAAATACATCTAAAATATTATTAAATTATAATATAAATATAATCATAAATTTTGTATAACATTTATTAAAAAAATATTTCTATATATCAAATGAAATTAGCTCAACTTCTTATATTCTTAGGAGGAAACCCATGTTCAAATCTTGCCATACCACGACAAACAACGTAGTGGTTAGGGTTTTGGGCTTTCTTTTGGGAGACCTAGGTTCAAACCACGATGAGGTATGTGTATGTATATGTGTTAGTGAGCTTGTGACAAAAAAAAGCTTACCATATCATACATGCATAATTGTTAATTAATACCACTATGTAATCATAATGTAATATTAGTTAAAAAAGCGGTTTTGCCTGAGTGTTTGCTAGCTTGAGGTTGACGGTTCCAATCCCGAGCTCCTCTAGTTCTCCCTTGCTCAAAATAAATATTTAAAGAGGTGGGGCAGGGGGTTATTACCCTGTATGTATATATATATATATATATATATATATATATATATATATAGAGAGAGAGAGAGAGAGAGGATTTTGTATTATTTATAAGCAAATAAGAAAGTTACATCATCTACCTTATCATGCAAACAAGGCTTTCATCCAAAATTTTACAAAAGAGCAACAACTATGTCTTAAGCGCATCCTGCTAATACAAGGACGAGGAAATTTGACTTTCTTCTAAGTCACGACATATAGGAACCAGAGTTATCAACATCAATATGTAGTATATGGTATAGATATTCCCTAGTTTTTTACATCCACCATCGTGGAGGATCTCCATAACAAGTTAGATCCCCGCGGTCTAAAGCCTAATTCGCCATAGCATTTGCAATCTTATTTTGTTCTCAAGAAGCATGAATAAAATCTATTATTAGACTAAAGTGCATGTATCTTGTCAAACACCCTCTATAACCTCCAATCCTAAGAGGAGGTTCTAGTGGATGCCTTCAATTGATTAATGGTTAATTGTAAATCTAATTCTACTTGTACTACAAACCAACCAACCTTAGTAGCTTCCTAAAGACCATGAAGGATAGCACATGCTTCTGCTAGATTATTAGAGAGGATGCCAAGATTCTTTGCAAAAAGAAAAGCATGAGTACCATATGAGAATCTTCCTATGCCTCCTATACTTGCCCTTCCTGGATTACCTCTTGATGCACCATCAGTGTTGATTTTACCCATACCTCTGGGATGGACTTGCCATGGTCCATCCATTGGAATAGTAGGTTGAGGATATTGTGGATACCTACATCTCCAATCATCCACAAGGAGTTGAATCCTAGAGAGTAAACTATGCCACTGTTGAGATACTGTGGAGGGGGGCTTCAATGTATGTAGAGTAGTTTCCTTGATATTGGCTACAATTTTTTCCTAAATATATTGAACATTATGGTGAATTGCTTTAAAGATTATTTTATTCCTTTCTTTCCATAAATTCCAAAGCATCAAAGATATACTAACCAAGGTCATCTATTTCATTGAATTGTCCAACCCATTCACTATGGGCCAAGTCCTTCATGCTTGCTCAAGGGAGGTGAATTGCCATAATCTTAGATCTAAAAATGTTGTCAACCATTTCCACAATTGAATGACCATGGGAGAGAAAAAAAGGTGGTCCTAGGTCTTATTTTATGAACAACATAACTCACGTATGAATAGACTAGAAAAGCCCCATTTCATCAATTGGTCTCTTGTAAGAACCCTCTTGTGGAGTAGGAGCCAAATAAAAAGTCTCACTTTAGGCCAAGTCAAAAGTTACCAAATTTGGTTGAAGACATCACTAAGTGGATTTTCTCTATGATGAGTGAGGGATGAATATCCTAGAGCTGCAATATACACATCGTTAGAATGTGATCCCCATCCCAACCTATCTTTGTCTTTTACCCAAGAAAGTGACCGTCTCTTAAGAATATGATGAATGACCTCCTTGACATCCTCTATTGCTAGGATTGGTCAATCCCTTATTGGAATCCATACTCTATCCTCCAAATTCTATTCCCCATAATTTCTATAATAATGTGATATCTTTATCCAACCTTGACTATGGAGTTGTTCCATGATGTCTTGCCATTCTGGAAATTGTTGAGATAATGGAGGTAAACCATCCCAAGCATTTATCCAAAAATTTGCATGATGGCCATTCCTCACTATCCAAAATAGTTGTGGTTTGATAATTGTATCCCCTATCCTTAGTACCTCAAGAATTGGAGATCCTTGTTGAGGAAGTTGATATCTAGTAAAAACTTTTGGAGCTCGATTTTTTGCATACTTGGCTCTTAGGATTTGTGCCCATAACTCATTAGGGGAAGTAATTAACCGCAAATATAATTTTGTTGCCAAGGCTAAGTTGTTTTTAATTGTTTATCGGAGGCCCAAGCCTTCCTCTTTTTTTGGAAGACAAAGCTGATCCCATTTCACTAGGGCCCACTTATGCTTTGCTTTTGCCCTGCTCCATAAGAACCTTTTATTAATCTTGCCCAACTTTCTCAGAACATCCTTAGGATTACTCAAAATCGAAGAGACATAAATGGAATAGATTGTAAAACAAATTTAACCAAAGTGAACGTACCTACAATGGAAAACCATTGATTCATCTAGTTGTTCAACCTACTTTGTATCTTCTCTATCAACCACCCCCATTTTATCTTTTTTTGCTTGGCCACATTTAAGGGAACTCCTAGATAAGAGATTGGAAGATATGCTCATCTAAAATTCAAAATATTTAGAATCATGGTCTCCACTCTAGCAGTACAATGAAAGAATATGATCTTAGACATTTAGAACCTCATTAATAAGTTGTCCTATTGATGCCAAAAATAGCTTTAGATTTTTTTGAATATGGATGTTTCCAATGCAGTAGCACAACCCATCAAGGTCGAGTCATCTACAAACTATAAATGAGAGATAAGGGGTTGTCGATGCACATCTAATTCCTTGAATGGATTTATTATTCCTTTCCTTAGAGAGAAGACAACCTAGACACTACCAAAATGATAAACATATAGGGGGAAAGATGATCTCCCTGGCATAGCCCCCTGGAAGCAGTAAAGAAAGGAGACAAAGTATCGTTTATCATCACAAAATATTGAGAAAATAGTATCTCTAATCTAAACCCTAGTCTACCCTATCATAAACCTTGGAGAGGTCCAAATGGACAAATATGGAGGGGGGTCGTTGTGCTTGCATGGAGTGAAGGACCTCCTAAGCAAACACTATTTCATTTGCAATTTGTCTCCTTCCCACAAAGCTCCCTTGCTTTGATGAAATTATCACGAGGAAGGGTTTCAACCTTTGAGCTATCACCATGGTAATGATTTTGAGGAGAACATTACACAAAGATATTGGTCTAAAGTCAAAAATTTGTTCTGCCTCTTGGGACTTAGGTATGAGCGCAATGTAAGTTTTATTGATTTCTTTCAAAACTAACTTTATCACCCACACTTCTACCATTGCAAGAAAATCATCCTTAAGCAAGTCTCATAATTTTTAGAAGAACTTGATGGGAAAATCATCCAACCAGAAGTTTTTTCTTTTTTTCATCTTGAAAACTAGTGTTGTCAATACATTTTAATAAAAATATATTATAAACTTAAAAAGTAATAAAAATATTTAGATAATGCATGCAATCATAATGTAATATTAGTTACAAAAATATTTATATATTTAATAAAAATATATTATAAACATAAAGAAGTAATAACACCAAGAAGACACCCAAGTTCAAACCTCGAGGGTAGCCTGTTTGCAAAGGTAGTAGTTTGATCTGAATCCTCTGAGTGTGCGCCAAACCAACGATGACGGTATGAATTTCGAGCGACTGGTAGCCCCCTTCACATCGGGTCAACAATAACAAGGCATAATAGGTTTGGTGGGAGCAACCCTTATGGTTTGAACCTTCACGTCGAGTCAACAATAACAAGGCATAATAGGTTTGATGGGAGCAACCCCTGTGGTTGGAACCTGCGCTTGTCAGTTACTAAAAATAGTTTGGTTGTGACCAGCTCTTCTATGTAACCAAAAACAAAATAACACCACCATATAATCATAATGTAATATTAGTTATCCCAGGGGGACGTGGGATAGTGCAACGATTCGCTCTTCTTCGGGAGGTCCAAGGTTCAAACCGCGGTATGGGCGAGTGTGTGAGGGGGTGGATGTGTGTTAAATTCCCTATTGATAAGCATAGCTCTCGGATTTACGGGAGGTCATGGTTGGGAGGAGACTGCTCAACCTTGTGCGTTGGTCATAGGGGTTTATCATACTAACCAAATTAAAAAAAAGAAGTAATATTAGTTAAAAAACAAAAAAATCAAACCGCCGCATGGGCGAGTGTGTGAGGAGGTGGGTGTGTGTTAAATTCCCTAATAAGCATAGCTCTCGACTTTACGAGGGGTCATGATTGGGAGGAGATTGCTCAATCATGTGCGTTAGGGGTTTCTCACACTAACCAAATCTAAAAAATTAAAAAAATATTTATACATTTAATTAAAAAAATATTATAAAAAAATAATAAATAATATGATATTAGTTAAAAAATAAAAATAAAATCTATATATTTAATAAAATATTTTTTAAACATAAAAAAGCAATAGAAATATTGAGGATATCCACTATCTAACGCCACAATTATGGTTTTTTTAACCGTTTTTACATTGAGTTTTATCTCTAATTTAGTTCTACCAATCTTAGTTGAAAAGTAAAGACTCCACTAAGCATGAGGGGACCAGGGCCTTCATAAAAACCCGTACTTTACCTTTTAACATTTTTAGTTCGTAAGTATGGTGTAGTGGTTAGGGCTTTGGTCTCTTTTAGGGAGGTCCAAGGTTTAAACTATTGCATACTCAAAAGAGGATAAGTTGGATGGTAGCGACTGATTGTTTGTAGGTTGGCTACCTCAGTTTGATGCCTTGGAAGGTCAAAAGAGGATAAATTGGATGGTAACGACGAAATGTTTGTAGGTTGACTACCTCAGTTTGATGGCTTGGAAGGTCGAGATCTCGTTAATTGTGCTTTACCCAACGAGCTTAGCCTTTATAAAGGCAACCCATTCATGGCGCCACCAACTTGTAGAAGATGACACAACATCACCTAAAATATGAAGTTTCAATATATAAAGGCAACCCATTCATGGCACAACAACACTTAAAATATGAAGTTTATAGAGGCAGTCCATTCATGGCACTATTGATTTGTAGAAGATGACACAACAATTCCAAAAGATGATGCAATGGTTAAGGCTTTGGATTTTTTTTGGAAGGTTTAAAGTTCAAACCACACACTAGTGTGGTTGTAACCAACTCTTCTATGTAAAAAGAAAAAACAATTCAAAAGTCAGATATCCATTAACTTTGCTAGACACAAGCTTAGGATTTATAGGATTTATATCGACAACATCCATGGTATCACTGATTTTCTTATGGTATCACTGATTTTCTATGGAACAGACAAAACTTATAAATCCAATAATATTACAAATTTCTTTATATATAAAAAACATATAAACTTCCAATAGCTAAAACACCTTTTTCTATAAACCAAAATAGGGAGCAAACAAAACTTTCCTTTTTCTATACACCAAAATATGTAGCAAACAAAACTTTCTGACTAAACAAAGTCAATCTATAATTATTATTATTTATTTTAATAGTTCAAATTATATACTACTGCCAATGTTTATCTTATATTCAACGAATCCCAAAGTGTAATTTAAACTATTTTAATTAAAAGTTTAATATTAAAAAAAAAACAAATAAATATCTCAAAAACTCTCCCAGAAAATGTTGCTTGTCACATGATTAGGTCCACCCAAATCAGCTACAGCTATCTTGTGTCCACCGAATTCGGGTTCACCATGTGTTCTCTCTCTATAAAGCATAAACGTTCTGTTTAGATCGTAACAGTACACACCACGTGTAGGCATCCCATTTCGTTTTGGAAAAGTGATGATGGGTTTGAAACCGTACCGACAACGTGTACACACAGCATTAGGACGTCCAATTTTGATAGAAACGGCGTCGTTCAGATTCAATTCGCCGTCCAAACGTTGAGCTTCACTCCAAAAAATTATAATATCATCGCTAGATTTGATGCCATCCGTGGCGTCAATTCCACCCATGATCATTATATATTAGACATTAGGTAGCAGTGAGATTGCACTATCGAGCTAGATATCAAGGAAGTTTACGTTACAGTAGATCTTTATCTGAATAGATTGAAGAAGAAGATGTCGACGATCACAGTTCCAGTGCCAACCCCCTCCCCCACAGAGGATGCTGAACAGCTTAGGAAGGCCTTTGAAGGTTGGTGGAATTTCAAATTCTTGTTAAAATTAATCACATGCCTTTGGTGGAATGCCATTTGATCTCTCAGTTTTAGATGAAGGCTCTTGTTTTTTAGGTTGGGTCTATCTCAAACAAGATTAAGGTGATATTATTTTTAGGATTATGGAAGTACTGACAGTGGAGATAGATCTGTAGACTGTGGGCGTGCCTGCTTCTCAGCTGTTTGTTAATTCGTTTATGTTTTAATAGTGTCTTGGATCTATCTAGGCTTGGGTGTTGATGAAGGTGGTATGAAGATGATGTTGGAAATGCCACAGTCCCCTATGAAGTCTTTCATCTATACTTTATTTTTTTTACAAGCAATAGCAATAGCCCCCAAAGCCCTAGGAAACAAAGAAAAAGTATGGAAATCCTTTTTCAATGTGTTTGATCTGGTACTGAAGGCATATCAGTTTCACTGATAGTGCCAATGTTCGAGTTGAAGAGTAGCAATAGTATCTATAGATGACAGGTCTGAAGTATTGGGGATGATTCTAGTGGCTTACATATACCGATTGGCTAATTTTTGCGGTTTCAATGGAAAATGAATATTTGCTGCTGTTTGGCTGTGGTTTAATGATAGATAGACCAGTGGGATTTTACCAACGTTTGCGCAGTTCCATTGTCAAAGTCATTTTTCAGTTGGGAATTGGGAATACTGGGTTTCAAATTTTGAAGGGAGGGGGGCACCTTATATGTGAAAATTCCTGAAAATGGCATCAAGTTTCAGCGGAAAAGGGGTGTGCCTCTATCCCCAGACTTTGGAAATCCCATTACCTGTTCTGTGTTAAAAGTTCTATTTTTTATTTTTGTTGTAGTTTCATTAGCTTGCAGAAATAGAACTTTCCTTGGTTAAATTGGTTTAATAAAATGTACAAATATTTGAAAATAAAAATAAAATCTGATGTGAAGTTATTCTATTTAAAAAAAATGTCTGACTCACTAAAATTATCCATGCTAGGTATATGTCAATAGAAGGGATGCCTCAGTAAAAAATGGATGAACATGTTTTATGCACTTTTCACAATTAATCCTCGTTACAGAGTGCAATATTCATATGAGAAGCTTTAAGTAGTGAGTACGTTTATCCAACATCTTGTAGTACCCTGCCACCTGGAATTTGGGCATACAAAGAGTTTTAGCATAACTATGAAAATAATCCATAACCTTAGGCTGGTTGGATTGGTAAGCTCAATTTGTCAAGTTGTTAAAGTGGAAATCCAAAGAGGTAGAAATTTTCACCATTTATATATAACATGGGTACAAACAATAATTTTATATGGTTATCTTATTTGGTTCATGGCCTATCAAAAGAAGCTTGGAAAGAAAAAAGTATAGTTTAGAAATACATTTCCCTATAAGAATTAGGGATTAAGGTTCTAACTTTTTATCAGAAACAGGAGTGTTACCATTAGAAGGAGAAGTATTCTATGAATTTTTTCATGTATAATCAAAATAAAGCAAATGGATAAAAGATAATTACCATATCATGATACTTGCAAATCAAGAGAAAGGTTGGTAATGGATTAAAAAATAGGAAATTGATGTAAGTGATTTATCAAAAGACTCATTAAAAAAAAGTTCTAGACTTTACCAATGTGAGATCAATCCAATAGTTGCCTACAAAGAGCAAAATCCCCTCCATGAGGAAATTTCAATACAAAAACATAAATTATCAAAACAGGAGTGTTACTATTAGAAGGAGAAGTACTTTGTGATTTTTTTTTATGTATAATCAAAATAAAGCAAATGGATAAAAGAAAATTATCATATCAAGTGATACTTGCAAATCAAGAGAAAGGTTGGTACCTAAACGACATGGAATGGACTAAAAAATAAGGAATCGATGAAAGTGATTTATCAAAAGAGACTTGATACCTACCAAAAAAAATCTTTGGCAAGTTTAGAGAGAAAATGAGATTTTACCAATGTGAGATCAATCCAATAGTCCTTTACAAAGAGCAAAATCCCCTTTGTCAGGAGATCTCAATACAAAAACATAAATTGTCAAACTAAGTTCTCATCATCTTGCAATCAAAACAAGAAGATGGAAAAATATTAATCAAGAAGAATGCTAAGTTCTCATCGTCGTGCAATATAAATATAAATATTAAAGATAATTAATCAAGAACAATGCCTTTGTTCTCTCTGCTCACAAGGAGAAGTGGAGGATGAGAAATATGTGATGTTACATTGTCTTGCATACAAATGTTTAAGAGACAACCACTTGTTACAGCATGATTTAATCAGTTCATATAAGTTTACCATCTACAAGAGTAGACATCACAGAATAAGCACAAACAAGATCCTTATGGATTAATGTAATGGCAGTATTGAAGTGAATTGCAGCAGAGCTCAAAAAAAAAGGAAAAAGCTTATTTTTGTAATCTATTTTCTGTTTTCTTTTCCATACCATAGATCCTTTCAGGTTTTTCGTGAATGAAATTAAAAATATTTTATTTTATATATGAATATAAGTTAAAAACCTCTCTTATGATCACAAGGGGGTCTTATATGCCAGTTAGGGATGCTGGCTCGGCTAAGACCTAAAAGTCAACATTTACACCTCAATTTCAAAGTTTACAAAACATTGAATGAATGTTGACTTTTGCAGTTTCAAAGTTTACAAAACACTGATTAGAATATTGGTTCTTCTTTCAGGATGGGGCACAAACGAGAAATTTATTATCGAAATATTGGGACACAGAATTGCAGCGCAGCGCAAAGCAATTAGGCATGCATATAAACAGCTGTATGAGGAGGATATTCTAAAGAGATTGGAATCAGAACTTACACGACATTTTGAGGTATGTGATTATCTGATTTATTTTAGTAATACTGGATTTAGACTCATAATTTATGGTACAGTCAAGTGTTATTTTTTGGATATGAGTTGTTGATCTTTGAATCTTAAATTGTATATGCCTACTTAAGCTGCCTTGCTTCTTTGCTATTGTAGTTGTTTTAGAAGTTGTTCTCATATCTTGATATTTAAGCTATTTACTTTTTGAACTTCTTTCCCTCGGTGGAAAAGAAAGCTTTGCTTCTGTGGGCACTAGAGCCGGCTGAGCGTGATGCCCTCTTGGCACATGAAGCAATAAGAAAGTGGAATCCAAAGAATAGGTCACTTTTGGAAATTTCCTGTGCTCGCTCTTCGAATGAGCTCTGGATGGTAAGACAAGCATATCATGCACGGTACAAGAAGTCTCTTGAAGAAGATGTTGCTTCACATACACAGGGAGACTTCCGCAAGGTACATTCTTCACACTATATCATGGAATTGATATTGCAATATTTAAAAAACATTTCATTAATCAAACAATTTGATAAACCAGAATTTAATTGGGTTGGGTTTCATTTCAAATATCTATATCCGTTGATGCTGTACACCCTTTCCATTGTCATAATTTATTTGAAACAAAGAAACAGGTTGCATATCAACTGGATACAAATTTGAGGGTAACTATTCAACTTATGATCTGCGTCTGTGAGACAGCCAAAACATTTTCTACACATACTTAATATGGTGGCATATATATAGCTGTTATTTTCTTTTATTGATATTTAATAAAAATTGCTGATTTTTGGGCATGCATATACAATTTGAATATGCAATGTGCATTTTATTTACATGTACCTTAAAAAATATATTTGTCATTTGAGTATGGAGTTTCCTTGTTGAAAGCAACCATTTGTTTTTTCAGCATATCTTGGTATTTGGAGGAAAATGTTGGCAGTCCTTCCTTCCCGTTTTATTAGAAATGGAAGTGAATTACCAGCCATGGAGAAATTGAAATATTCTCAATTGTCTTGACACTAGGCATTCTTTTCATTTTTTCTTTTGTGTATATATTATAATTGGTGGTGATATATGGAGTTTAATCAATGATTCTACCTCTGTATTAGAATTTAATTCTTGTACAGCTTTTGTTGATTTGCATTTACCCATTGTATCCAGCTCTTGGTAGCACTTGTAAGTTCTTACCGATATGAAGGTCCAGAAGTGGACATGCACCTTGCAAAATCTGAAGCAAAGCAACTACATGAAGCCATACAGGACAAGGCTTTCAATCACGAGGAAATCATTCGGATCTTGAGTACAAGGAGCAAAGCACAATTGAATGCTACTTTCAATCATTACAAAGATGAATATGGTGATCATATCAATAAGGTCTGATTTATATATGTAGAAGCTTTTATTATTTCCTTTCCTTTTCTGGTTCTTTGATTACCTCATTTTGTAGGCATTTTATTGTGTTTCTTTACATGGTTTTGCTATCAGAATATATGCATTTATCAATTATATAAAAATTTGATTTTATACATATGTATGCATGTAAATACATATATGTATGCATACATTATCTTATTTTAGGAATATAACTTGCTGAAATACTTTGAGGAAAGTTAAAGCTGAAAAGGCATGTGGCAATCTTGTAGCAGGACCTGAGAAAACATTTTCTTCTAGGTATTCTGGGACATCTAATAGCTTCTTCACAACTTGCGTACTTTATGAGCTTTGATTTACAATTTTCAGATTATGGCAGGGTCAGTTTAGAGTGGCACAATACTTCTAGTCTCCACTCTGTGAACCTTCCTTTCTTTGATAAATCCACATAATTTTAATTAATCCGGCATACCATTATGGAAAAGACTTGAGATACATGGCTAGAATGTCAAAATTTGAAAGTGCTATTGTTTTGTGATAAGTAATTGCTAAATATTACATTTTCAAGTGAATCAAGATACATTTATAACAGAAAATAGAAAAATGAAAGAATGGTTGCTTGCTTTGTTGTAGTCAATAAGAGCATGGCAGTTCATTTTTTGTAGCAAGTGAGAACATGGCATACAAATGCATGGTCCTATCGATTCTTATGGAAACTTAGGCATCATGATTCAATTTGGAATCAGGATAATTGTTCATCATGTTTTGTCTTCTAAATTATTTTCTCGTACACCATCTATGATCTAACCATGTAACCTTGAGTGTGTTTTGTGCACCTTGTGAATATAGAAAGCTAAAATATTTCTATCCGTAAATCTTGATTGAAGGAAATGAGAATCAACAACACACTTTTTTCTGTACAAGCATGTAGGATGTTTATGTGGAACTGTGAAAGTTCTCTGATGTGTTGATCAATGTTTTGTAAAAGAGAATTGAACATGTAAAAATCAACCATCACGAGTAAACCCGTAATATGCTATAACATATGCGAACTCATGTGGTCCTAGGGGTGGATTCTTTTGTTGGTTATCTCAGTTGAGGAAGGCTAAAATAGTGATCACACATAAATGCTTTTGACCTATATCACTTAATACAATCTCTAATACAAATAGGATATAAGATAACAAAGCAAAAAGGTTCATAATAGTCCCTCTCTTTGTACCCAAAGCTTGAGGACCATATGGAAGCCCTGCCATGCTTTTTTTCTTCTTGCACTTCTTCATGCATCCCATGTCATATCCAAATGTGATGTGCCAAATTTAATGTTGCCCACGTTGTTCTTTTGGCATTACCTTGGAAGTCTTATTGCAAGAGTAGTATAACATTATTGGGCATGTGAGATATAGTCTTCATTGCATTTGTCTTAATATCTTCATGATGGTCTTTTAATTCTGCATTTTCATTGCCTTCATGTGCATCCTTATTCACCAATATTACTCATCCCTCTTCTTCATGAAGATCCTCATTCCTTATCACTTGTGGTTGCTCCTCATCTTTATAGGATCCTCATCCCATACTCCTTGTGATATTCCTTGTCGTGATAAGGATCCTTATTTGGTACCATTGGTGGTGCTTCCTCATCTTGATAGGGATCCTCATCCTATCCCACTAGTGGTGTTATCCTATCTTCACAAAGGTCGTCGTCTATTGGTTGTGTCATCTAGCTTCTCTTCTTCAGTTTCAATGTGTTTGCTCTTTTTCAATTCAGTTATATGGGTTGAAACAGGTCCCATATTATAGCGTGTCCTCATCGTTATGGTATTTCAAAAAACCATATTTTCAGTGGCAAGCTTATCGTAGGACTGTCCATCACAATGCTGCGATTTGAACCCAGGTTGTGCTCATATTTTTGCACCCCATTGACGATAACTCCATAATATCTCGGACTTAAAATGTTAAGGTTTATCCCTAGGATTCAAACCTTGATTTATGGTGTGAAACTCCTTGCTGTCTACCACTTCTCCTAAACCCATTGGGCTTCCGCTTTGCCATTATTGCATCCATATTTTCTCTCTCATTTTTTCCCCTAAAATGTTAAGGTTTACCCCTAGGATTTAAACCTTGATTTATGGTGTGAAATTCCTTGCTGTTTACCACTTCTCCTAAACCCATTGGGCTTCCGCTTTGCCATTATTGCATCCATATTTTCTCTCTCATTTTTTCCCCTTGACAGCACTAAAATATATAGTACTATTTATGGCCATGACAACTATTAACACCATTAATCTGATTCATGGTCTCTTTTAATCCATCCATCAAACTCTTGATGGCTTTCATCATACAGAATGCAATTTTTGATTTCCATTTTTCCCATCTTGTGTAGCAGAAAATGAATCTCTTATTAATACATCCATTGATAACTGTTGTCAACCAGATCTTGGACTTAAAATCTGAATTTAAAACCAAGAAAAATCATATTAAAATTTGTTCTGGTTACTTTAACAAAAATAATTATCTTAGAAAGGAATCTATAGTATTAGATGATAAAGCAAACAAGCCCAACTCTGATACGAAGACTGAATTGATTTGAAATGTGAAATCTGATATCGAACAAAACTAAATTGTATTTCAAAAAGGATTCCCCGACAGCATGCGAAGAAAGATACTCTGCTGAGAATGTATGGGTTTCAACTTGGACATAAAGTCTCCAAGAGCATTATGGGCATTGCACTTAGCCAAGCCAATTAGTCTTTCACAGACTAGCTGGTAACACATTCTCCAAATGACACCTTCTTCTGATACTCAAACCTTTTGCTGCTCATTTCTTTTACATATTAGGTAGTGGCTCTTGGAACTCCCTCATTATAATGAAATACTTTGCATCTCTCTTATTATAATAAGATGCTTTGTAAATCCCTAATTCAACTCTCATTATTCGTAATACATCCTACAAAAGGATCCCTTGTAACTCCTATGCTATGACCTCTGTTAAAATATTTTTCTTGTTAACTCTTATGAAATTATCACCACACACGAATGCTGTTGGCCTATATGATTAATGACACTCAACTAAGAAAAGAATATCACATGACAAAATGCAAAGGTTGATAACATATCCCTTCTCATCGCACTATTGATATTAAACAATAATATTGAGTATTTATAAAGGGGAAGTCCATACAATATTTATGCTTTATGGATATATCCACTTATTGGCTTGATCCTAGCAAAAATTCTTAATTTCCTTTTTCATAGCCAATCCAATTAAAGAGGTTAATGGTGTAATTGCCTAAAAATAAGACATATTGTAATGATTAATGTCATTGTTAAAGTTCGTATTTATGGGTGTTCATATTTTCAGCCCGTTTCTCATTTGACTGTCATGTAGGTATTGAACTTCTTTACTAAATGAGAAGACGTTACTTCTTTAGGTGCTAAAGCAGTAAAAGACAACTCGAAGTTAATTTGGCTTTGATTTTCTTCTTTTCTGGATAAAAGTAGAGTTTATTAGGTGAAATCAAACTCTTGGATATTTGTGAACAGAACATGCATTATCCTGATATAAGACTTCTTTCTGTCTCCCTTGATTTCGCTTCTTGATGTTTGTTTGATCAATGGTAAAGGTAAATTTAGCACAAGATTCACATATAGCATACTTTTAGGGTTCAAAATGGTTAAAGTTGAAGCCACAAAAATCTCCACCTTGGTATTAATGTGCCTCTTTTCTGAACCATTTCATGTGGCAAAGCAAAATTTCAAATTATACTGCCATGTATTTTATTAAAATTTGTATATTGAAACTGCTTTAAGAACCATTTTAAATTTTTTCACGAAATAGGTTTCCAAATGTCTCAATTTGGCTGAAGAAACAATTATGAAGATTTGTTGAGAAGTGCACTAGCAAGAATTAAGAATCTGTAAAGAATGTCTCAATTTGGCTGAAGAAATAATTATGAAGATTTGTTGAGAAGTGCACTAGCAAGAATTAAGAATCTGTAAAGAATTTGGACTGAAATGATTCCATATCTTACAGAAATTCTCCAGGAACCTAAATTTTGAGTGAAAAATAAATGTAAAAGAATGTGGCAAAAAATGAAATCTTCAAATTTGTTGTGATTACAATTCCACATGCCTGCCCTTCAAACTTTGATACTACTATAATGAGTCTTAAACTTAATCCTTTTTTATTCTGATCAAATTGCATAAAAGAGTAGTAATTGTCCTTAACTAATCTAAGAAACCCTTGGGTCGTGAGATAGAATGCTAGACACTACTAAGAGCATATTCATTATATTTGCATACCATCATTTTTGAGAGCATGTCGCTTGGTTTCCAAGGCAATTGCTAATTCTTTTACGGATGCTATAGCGTTGACCTTAAGATTATCAAGTATTAGAGAATCGACTTAAATGATGATTGTATGGCCTCAAGCTTATTAGAGTAGCACTCTATGCAACCTGCTTGAGACTGGTGATATGGTGCCTTGTAATGTGGAATTTCTAATGAGAATTCAGCACACAGATTTAAAGAATGTTAAGAAACATACTTAACACTAGTGCAAACAATGTATACTAGCTCAGTTCTAGCATTTTACCCTGCTACATTATCTTGAGTTTGGCTATACATTTATATTTCCTGTATAATAAAATGACATACATGATTCAATAGCAATCAAATACATACTGATACATGAACACATTGATACCATACTTACATGGGAAAACCTTAGTAAAGGAGAACTTTATGAGAAAAAGTCAAAAATACTTTATTGCTTTATGCAAAGTGAGTAAATACAAAACCCATTGAACTCAGCACAACTACTAGATTGTTCTTACACATTTCTCTTGCTTTGGAGATGTTTACAGCACTACCTGATGATGGGTTTTCTTTGTTCAATCCTCCTGCTCAGCTTTACTATGATCTAGTTCTCAAAAGTGACCACCTTTGTTGCTAGTCGAGGTCATTCTTTTTATTTCTTCATCCAAATCTAAATATAACTGATGTTTCTTATTGTTTCAGGTCACATGATTGTATCGAAGCATACGAAACCTTTTGAGATTGAATTTCCAATTGGTTTGATGCCTTGACACATTGCATTTTACAATTTTGACACCTCATTCATACTATTTCAGCCCCCAAATTTTCGGCTGCAGGTCTCAACTAGCTTTTAGCATTTTGTTTATCCAACTTGTCAAATTCTGAACTGATTCATGACTGGAAGATGGACATATGTGCCAAGAATTTTGAGTAAAAAGTTCAGCCTGTTTTGGCTTGTTTGACCAAATTTTTATGAAAATACAAAAGACTGATTTTTCTAAATTTTAGGGGTCAAACAGATGAATTTTACATGTAATTCAATGAAAACTTTGGGAACTGAATTAAGAAGCCTCAGGTTCTTTTTTTGTTGAATTAAGAAGCCTCAGTTAGAAACTCAAACTGATTCAACATTGTATCAGCAATTTTTAACCAAAACACCATCTTCAAGACCATCATTTTGAATTTCATTGAATTCAAAGCTAAAACTGGTTGAAAATACTGTCCTTGGTGTCATTGACCGTTTTTTTGAATTTCATTGCATTTTGACTACATATGAGTAATGATTATAAGGCAAAGGGTCCCTGCCTAGGTTTTTTTATTGTATGTCATCATCACTTAGTTATTGAAGCATGTTTTAAATGAGTCCAATGCACCATTATGTGCCTCAGTACCTCTACATCTCATGCATCTAATGGCACCATTATGTGCCTCAGTACCACTACATCTCATGCATTTATAGAAGTATTCTTCATCGTCCAACATGATCATTTCAGAAAAAGCAAGTTTTTGCCACATTAACAACCTGTTTGGCCAAGTGTCTCTAAGAGGGTCAATCTATGCTTCCAATTGACCTTTGTATGATCTGTGACGATCACTTTTTCAGTTTTCATGTATGATTTTCTTTTATTTTCTCTACACATCCTTGGGGTAGTCTCATACAGGCTTCCTTTTAGGATACCATTTGACAAAGCACTGTTAATGTCCTTTTAATAATTTAATTTTTTTTACTTAAATTATGCTACCATAACTAACAAAAATGTAATACTATTCGTATTGGCAACAAGTTCAAAGGTTTCTTGAAAGACATGCTTAGCCTTCAATCCTTGTGCTTATCAAGAGAACAATCTGCATGATTGATTATGGTTAGATAAGGCAATTTTACATCCCAAAGTGTTTGAAGGTACTTATTCACAACTTATAAGTCCCATTTTAATATTCAAAGTTTGGCCTATCTTCCTTTTCTTCTGCAATTTTATTACCTTTATTCTCTGCAAAGTGAGTACCAAAGTATTAAGACTTGAACTGCTCTTTGGCGTGGCAAGTTTGATTTTTTAACTTGGATTTGGGCTTGGCAAGCCTGATTTTTTGACTTGGACTCAGGCATGGGGCAAAACTTGCTGGAAAGACTCAGCAGTGACTGGGCAAATAAGGAAAATCACAAGATAAAGTAAATTATGTAGAAAGACTCACCCAGGGGCACCTATCTCGCAGACCTGCCAGTAATTGAAAGATACTTATAATGGTACACAAAAGTTAATATGTTTATCAATCATTATGTCTTGCTTTTCGTTTATGGTACACAAGATAATTTGTCTTAAATTTGATCTAACTTGTGTTTTTGAGACTTGAGAGAGGGAGATAGACCTCATTCATCTTGGTTGCCATTTTCATTTAGAGGGGATGCTACACTAAGCCGGTACTTTTAATGGATTTTGTTGAGGCATATGCAAGTGGGCAGTGAGTGAACGATGTACCTGCACTTCCTTTAATTTTTATAGTTATATGGCTCAAGGGAGGAGCATGCTTTATGCAACATTCTAACCAAAAAACTTATTAACTAATGCTGCTCTTCATATCCATCAGCAAACTATCCAATGAGGAAAATACCACGATGCTGAAATGCATTTTCCCAGTCCTCTCGGTGAGTTGCTAGAGCCAAAGAGCGACTGTAGTAACACTTGAGCCTGGGAACTGGCATGATTTCATCCCAAAGCTTGATTCCAAATAGATGTGGGTATGCCATGGAAATACTTTTTAAACAAATGATGTAGCATTTGGTGTTTTCAATCAAACTATGCATTATACACTCATAGCAAAAGTGAATCGCAGATTTTGATTCTGCTTCTGGTATACAAGAACCCCTAGATTATGACCCTTCAGGACCTATCAGCTGAAACAATAGTAAAATTTAGTTGTATGCTGTGCCACTTAAGGTCTAGTACTTTGGGAAAAATAAAAACTAGTACGCATATTAATAATTTTATAAATTTAGCATATAATGTGAGAATTAAGAGACCTAACTTACGAGTAGGACGCATAAATAGATCTCCTATGATCTGATTGAGCTGGGACAGTTTAATAGTTATCCTTTTACTATTTTTTTACACAGGTTTTTATGAGGGGTCCTGGTCCCCTCAATTATCCTTTTATTATTATTTTAGAATGTGGAGTGAGAATTGAAAGATCTAACTTTACAGAAGTATGCATAAATAAATCTCTTAGGACCTGATTGAGATGGCATGATCAGGTCAAAGGGTGAGTTTTCTTTGTGGCCAAACGTTTTGAAAACAAGTATGATATTTTGCTTGACATGATTACGTCTAACATGTGAACTTTTTTAGAGACCTTGAGTTCAGTAATTATCCTTCTATTTTTATTAGTTTAGCATGTTGAGTGAGAATTGAAAGATCCAAATTAACGGTCATATGCATAAATAAATCTCTTCTTAGGACCTGATTGAGACGGCAAAACAATTTTGATATTTTGGTTGAGATGATTACGTCTAACATGTGAACTTTTTTTTATAGGCCTTGAAGAACGAAAAAGCAGAGGACTTCTTGGATACATTACGAGTTGTTATCAAATGTATTTGCTTTCCTGAAAAATACTTTGCCAAGGTAAGATGAAGTGTTTCTGTTGAATAACAAAAGTTTGCTTGGAAGAAGAGGGTTCTTGATTCTTAAATATTCATTAGTCTGGTATCAATATAAACAGAGACCTGATATTGCTAAATATTCATTAGTCTGGTATCAATATAAACAGAGACCTGATATTGCTTGATACTCATCAAAAGTAATTGTTATCCTGTTGGCCAAATTTTTAGAAGAAACTTTTCAGGGTTATATTCAGGAAGAAAATATTTGTGTCATGCACTTTCATGATGAAGTAATTGTGAATCTTTGATATAGGTTTTGAGGCTGTCTCTAGATAAACTTGGGACAGATGAAGAGGGACTTATGCGGGTGGTGGTGACACGTGCTGAGATTGATATGAAGGGTATTAAAGAGCAGTACTACAAGAGAACTAGCAAGTCATTAGAGCATGCAATAGCAGTTGACACTACTGGAGACTACGAAGACTTCATGCTTACATTGATAGGCAAAGAGTAAAATCTAATGCTGAGGTCTCTTATCTCTGTTAATGTGTGGTTTACATCTTAATAGTTTTGAGTGCTGATGATATAAACACACCCTTGGTATATTTGCTAATACAAGGTAGACTGTTTCTTTTAGTGACAAGCAGTTGGCTATATCATCAGCAGTCAAAACTATTAAGATGCAATAGCAGTTGACACTACTGGAGACTACGAAGACTTCATGCTTACATTGATAGGCAAAGAGTAAAATCTAATGCTGAGGTCTCTTATCTCTGTTATTGTGTGGTTTACATCTTAATAGTTTTGAGTGCTGATGATATAAACACACCCTTGGTATATTTGCTAATACAAGGTAGACTGTTTCTTTTAGTGACAAGCAGTTGGCTATTGTTGTTATATGCATGCTCATACAGACTTATATATTTATAATAATATGTTGGATTAATTTTTTTGTCGTCTGCTATTTCTGCAAATACAAATAGTCAGTGCTAAGTCCGTCACATTCTGCTTCTTAAATAAGCAGGAAGGACTGATAAAGTATAGTTCATTTTTCCTTAACTTTGACGGTCATCTGAATTGAAGTATTTCTGTGGTTGGATTTGTTATCTTTTTGAACATAAACCTTTGCAAAAGACTTAGAAGAGGTAAATCTTTAGATCATATCTTGTTTTAAAATCAGGTTGTGAAAGCATCACTTTGTCTTCATGTTAAGTTAATATCTTAAACAAAAGTTTAACTATAGAATACGATTTGAGCTCCAAAAAATCTATTCGAACTACTCGCCAATTATATAAAATTAAACATTGAAATGTCAAAACTTCAGCACACCTTAGATATAGAGGATATTCACTTCTTACAGAGAGAAGAATAGAAAACTATTGTTGTTATAGAAACGATCTCCAAGGCAATGACAGATGTGCATTGGACTATACATTGTACGTCACACAAATTTGCACCAAACTACAAGGAAAGCACGGGGGAGTGAAAATGAGCGATAGCTAATATATAATACGATGTACTATTTTTATAAATGGGAATATTAATGGACCTGTTGTTTTTTTGTTTTTCATATATTGAAATTGCTCAGCACTTCTATGAGATCAAGCTAAATCTTGACATGGGAGGCAAAACTAAATAGAAGCAACTCTTTTTTCTCAGGTTTTCTGCTTCATTGCTTATAAACCCATTTCTATACCCTATAAACTTATGCCAACACTTTTAAAGTCCCCATCTAAAAAGTTTAGGGTGTAAAATGTTTAAAATGTTATTTGGTGTCATGAATTTGTTAAGTTAAGTTCCACTGGCAATAGAGATCATTATAGATGTCATAAATTTTATTAAAAAATTAAGGAATATTATCAGGTAATCCATTCAAGAGGGAAATTTATTTTTTAGCATTTGAAACTTAAAATGGAAGATTGAAGATAAGGCAACGCCATTGGTCAACAAAATATTGTATATATTACCAAATTATTAAAAAAAAAACATCACTAATTACACAACCAATGCAGAAGTCATCTATTATACAAGATTGAGAGAGCAAGAACAACCAGCAAATATAAAAGAATATAAAAGAAATCAATTACTTGGACCTCTATTGTTGAAGACTTTGTGAAACCATTGTGGTATACTTGATCTATGCTCAGTCATGTTCACAAATACGAGAAAAAGGAGTTTCCGAAAGCATTGATCCATGACACTCATAGTTCTTTATACGTGTAAAAAGAAGATGACAATTTAGATAATGTAATGTCTATGTCATGTTTGAAAATGGTCAATATCAGTATTAATTGAAAAGAGGAATGATGAAAGTTCGTTACTGGTTAGACGGTTGTATGTATATTCACTTCATCCGTTTACGTAAGTATGCACAAGTAGATGCATTACAAAAGAGGAGTCTCTTGTTGGAGGGTATGGATAAATGCAAACATGTAGAAACAAATACAAACATTCAACACAAATTAAACATAGATTTGGACGAATAAATTATTCTTTCAAAAATTTATGTTTTTATCCATTGAGATAGGTATTTGTTAAGTTCACAATGAGAAAATATTCCATATGAAAAAGTGCATAACTATGATCATAGCTTGTGAATCCTAGGATGTTTTTACATCAGTAATTGGCCTTAGACAATCATTTGCATGTTAAGCTGATTTACAAGCATTTGGATTTTTTTTTTTAAAATTTATAATTCTATATATTAGAACGTATAATCTTGTTCCTATATATAATGGTTTTAGACCCCGTCCAAATCACTTAAAAGTTCAACATGGTTGCTCCATAACCACCTTTAAAGTTCAACTCATCTAAAGGTTTTCACGTGGGTGACCTATAATCACCTCTAAAGTTCATATAAGTTAATTGAATTTTCTTTCACATGGAAAATTATTTCATATAAGTTAATTGAATTTTCTTTCACATGGAAAATTATTTCATATAGCTATCTTCCTTTTTTTAATTTTACAATTTCTTACTTTTTTTTTGTCTTGATATATGTAATCAAAATAATAAAAGAATAATGTTGATACAAAATATCAGCAACATTCTTCAAATCTTAAGCATGATTCCAAAAAAAAAAACTCATACTATTTTAAGTCTTAATATAAAATAAACACAAAATAGCTCAGAGTTTGGGGCAAAGGGAGGAGTGAGAAGTTTCGCTCTAAACCAAGGTTCTAATCCCATGGGCGAACTTTTAACAGTTAATTAATTGACAATAGCTGAAGTGAAAGTGGTTAAGAATTGTTTGAATGGAGTGAATTAAATACAAATCTTGTCAAGAGCTATAATATCATTTCGTGGTTTATTGGAATTCCGTAATAACATAATGTTGATGTAATATAGATGGGACTTATTTCAATCCCACAACCAAATTAAAAAAATAAAATTGAAAAACAATTTTATATGTTATACCAAAAACAATAATGGCCATCAATTATGGTTCTATGGGTAAAATTTTGTATCCATTTACCCACTTGTCTCCTTTTTGTTAATCAAGATGATGGATAGTATAGTAGCAAAGTGTCAGAGCCCGACCTATGAGCATTGAATGGTGGAGGTTGAAGAAGAGCCTTTGGCGTTCGGGTGGACATAAGGGTTGATCTTGTGACAAAACAACTAAGGATCAAAGCAGACGGAGAAATGAGCATGCATGGTCTTCAAGCGGGTCCCAAAAGCCTGTCACAACCATATCGGATGGAAGAATGGAGATCTTAGAGGTCTAGCCACAACAAAGGCATTAGGCGGAGAAATAGGATTTTGGTGAACCATGGTCCAATCCCCGAATGTTGCCCCGTAAGTGGCCAAGAAGCGCTTTAGTAATATCAAGCAGAAAATTAGGTATCCATCAAGCCTTTATGATTCCTCGAATGCCATCGATGCCAAGTGAATGATAATGAGCCCAAAAAGCTCACTAGTGGAGAAATGGGACGTAGGCGAACCGTGGACAAACCTTGAATCCCGGTTGTGAAGACATGATGCAAGAAGACCAAGCAGAGGTTTGGGCATCTCTCATTTACCCGAGGGATCCCAAAATTGTGTCCAAGATAGAAAGTAACGCGGAACCCAAAAACCTGCCTTGAAGGAAGTGAAGCATAGAAGATGAAGTTTTGGGTTGATAGTGAGCAACGGGCGGATCCCAAAACG